>JBBCBC010000039.1:4893281-5402613 GCA_037126765.1 Stenogyne calaminthoides | reverse complement strand
TGAAAACATTGAGGATATTGACGGAGTTACTAGACATATTTGGAGCGAGGCGTTACGGGCGAGGATAATGTGATGTTGTGCCAACCATTTGAGCCTCGATGAGTTCAAAACATGGGTCTTCCAAATGCATAAGGATAAATCCCAGGACGGACGGAGTTTAACCTCGGTTTTACAAGAAATTTTGGGAAGTGATTGGTCGGCTTGGTAAATTCATGCACGAGGTGGTCGCTAGAGGTAGGTTTCAAACAACCTGAATGACACGGCGATGGTGCTAATCCCTAAATGTGATGACCCAAATCAAAATGAAGGATCTCCGATCCATCTCCTTATGTAATGTCGTCTACAAGATTATCTCAAAGGTGTTGTGCAATCGTATGAAAAAAAGAATCCTAGGGACTCATTGATGAATCCCAAATGGATGCTTGTCTCGGGACTCGCTTATACAGACAACATGCTTATCGCTTTTTGAGTCCATCCATGCAATGAAAAATGGAGAAAAGGTAAATGGGGAGACATGGCTTTGAAAAAATCGACATTAGTAAAGCCTATGATCGTGTTGATTGGCGCTTGAATGAAGTGCTTATGAAGATGGGTTTTTGTGATACGTGGGTACAATGGATGAGATGTGCGGTAAACGATCAATTATTCTTTTGTCGATTAATGATTAAAATCGGGACATGTAAACCCCAGAAGGGGCTTGAGGCGGGCGACCTCCCCCGTGATTTGTTCATCATTTGCGCCAAGGTCTGTCAAGCTCATCGTTGGCAAAAACATGAGTGGAAGGTCGAATGGTTGTTCGATTGAGACGTAGGGGGCTCTTCCAGATCCCACTTGTTCTTCGCGACGATAGCTTATTATTTTGTTTTGGCGAATTGAGAGAGTGCTCTATTCTTGGGGATTCACGACAACTTATGAAGGGCATCGGGTCAGTCACAATTACTTGAAGTCCGACATTTTCTTTAGCACCAATGTTTGCAATGAGCAAAGAGAGGAGCTAAAACAAGGATGGAGTCAATTATTAAGCCTACAAAATGGCAACTACTGGTTTCTTCTATGATTGGGAGGTCGAAGTCGAGATTTTTCGCTACTTCGAGAGCGGTTATGGAAAAGAATCCAGGATGGAGGACAAAGAAATTATCAAAAGCGGGAAAGAAGTTCCAATAAAAGCGCCACGCAGCTATCCGGTGTTGTAGCCATAATAATCGGCCGCCAGACCCACGTGGCAAATGACGATGACATGACAATTGGTGATAACGCATGCACTATAACCAAGTTTAAATGAAGAGTATGAGATGCCGAGGTCGGCCTTCAAAGGGCGACACTGGCGATTTGTTAAAAGAAGATCAATCTCACCTTAATCGGCAACCTCCTCGATGGTGGTCTGCGTCATGAAGTTCTGAAAGAAGAGAATAGGGTCCAGCTTGATCGGGAGGTCGCCCCACGAGCAAGGTCGGCATCCATATATCGAAGATAAGCAAGATTCCCTAATGTTTATTATGGAAAGAGAGATCTTACCCATCTATGAAGATCAGGACGAAGATTTAACAGATCTTGTCTTTTCCTCAATTTAGTTAAGACCCATTTTATGGCCCATTAAGGTTAATTTTGACGCTTTGTAAATATTATAAATAGGGGATAAACCCCAAGAGAGAAAGGGGAATTAAAACACACACCTAAAAGATAGTAAAATATCGGCTTGGTATGATGCCCCGCATTTTTCAGGATTTAACCCAGTCAACAAATTCTTTCATTTTTATGTCTTTTCACCGTTTATTCTTTGTTTGTGGCATAGATGTAAAATCTATGTTACAACAATTGGCGCCGTCTGTGGAAATCGTGACAAAATTCATACATCGATCAAACACAAATCCAACCCATTCATCAACAATCCAACATTCACATGAGAATTTGGATTAGAGATCAACCCCATATTCATTAGGCCATGATCGGCAACATTCATCTTCCAAACAAATTTTTTTTTTTTCACAATATTGAAAACCCAGAAAAAATCCCCGTTCGATCGATCTTCGCCAAAATCACGAGATCTTTGGGCCTCAGTTAGCCTGAAACTGTGCCGCCGCGACTCGGCCTTAGACGAATCGTTTCGGCCGTCCACTTATCCGAACGGGAACATCGAATCGAAAATTGTGTCGCCATAATATGTAGCCGTTGTCACTGGCTCCAACCGGATCACTCCCCTCCGTCTCACGCACTCCTCAGCGCACGCAGGCCAACAACCAAGTGCCACAGCTCGAAGCCGCCCGAGTCAGAAACCGCCGCCTGGTATCACGCTGCCCTCTGTTCTCACCCCCAGGGCCGCGCACCACGGCCAGGGCCGACATCGCTCGACACCACCTTCATCCTTGCGCCGTTGAAGCCGCTGGACCAAAGACCGCCTCCACCTCGCCAAAACCACTCTGCGAGGGCCAAGGTCAGAAGCCCATTGCCTCGTTGCTATCACTGCACCACCGCGATTCGCCGTTGGGATTGGCCAACACGCCTGAAATCACGCCACCGTAGCCTAGCATCCGCCCAATTATCGAACGCCGAGGCCGCCCTAATTCGACATCGCGTCACCCCACCTCCGTCATACTATCTCCATCGCACCGCCTCTTGAGATGCGACATTAAATTGACGCCGCGTGGCTCAATTGAAGCAGAAATTTCTCGCCTACCGCGGATTAGCAGCACGAGTAGGGGAGGAGACGAACCCGGAACGGGATTTGTAGCATAGATTGGGGGCACGAAACTCTCGAAGCCAGCAAAATTGAACAGAGAACGCGTGATTTCTGCAATTGAGCAAAGAGGACGTGATTTCTGGTCAAACAAGCAGAGCTGTTTTTGACTTTTAAGAAAACCGGCGGAAATTTTGGGCGTGACCTACCCCAGTATATGGGCCCAGGTTTGATAGATACATATAGGGGTGGGCGTTCGGTCGGTTCGGTCGGTTTGGAGTTGTTTTGGTTTGTTCGATTTATTCGATTTTAACCGAAAATTAACCCTAAATTCACAATTTAATGATTTCTCAACCAAAATGCAAACGCTGTTACTCAAAATGCAAACCGTGACTCAAACACCCCTCACCTACTGTCAACATATCTTCAAAAACAACACAACACAATTTACAAACTAAACTAAAGGAATTATATGTCCTATTTTCTTCTCTATCCAAACTAAAATTGAATTCTCTACTTTTTAGTATTGTCAATTAATTACCCGCTAATTCTTCAAAGTCGATGACGGTGGCCTCGGTGCGGGGCGGCGTGGATTTAAGTGGGATCATTGTTGTGGGAGTGTCCGGTGGGAGTGGTGGCGAGTGTGGGAGCAAACACGGTGTTAGCGTGGATTGGGTGAGGGATGGTGCGGGCCGTGCAAAGTCTTGGCCGAAGTTGTAACTCTAGAGATTTTGATTTGTGAAGGATAAAATGAAATAAGAGAAGGAAAACTATTAATATGTATTAATATATTTTTTAATTATATATATATATTGTCGGTTCGGTTTATTCTGGGCTTTTTCCAAAACTATAACCTAACCAAAAAACCAATTTTTTTTTTTAAATTTCAACGAACCATCGAAAAAAACCGAACCAATTTGACAAAAAAATCATTGGTTCGGTTCGAATTCGGTTTCTTCGCTTTTATGCCTACCCTAGATACATAAGCCCAGTTCCAGTTTAATTAAATTGGTGAGCCCAATTTCTGGTTTATTTAATTTATTGGACTGCAGTGTTTTATGTTAAAAAAAGGCTCAGTTTTTATTTGGATGGATTTTGGGCTGAATTATTATTTATTCATAATATTTCTAGGCCCAATCATGAAAGATTGGTAACTAATTATATATATATATATAGATTATTTAATATTGTCTCAAAGCTTCGTCTTTGTTTAATAACTCGATATATCTTGAGTCACTTATATTTTATGTAGGAAAATACCGTGACTCTCTCAAGAAAGGAAAATTGCAGACGGGCACAAGTTCCTAAGAACAACTCGTTAATCTACGCAAATCTTTAACCCACTCACATCAAAGTTCTATTTCATTTACTTCCTTTTAATATATATCACAGTGTTCATACTTTCATATATATTGAAAGGCGGAGGCATATATGCTCATACCTGGAGCGATTCGAGTTTAATTTCGGGCTATTCGAGTTTAATTTCAGAACACTAGTTGACGTTAGAAACTCAAACTAGCACGTCTAAATTTGGAGGATTATTTAAACCAAACTCCGAATCTTTACTTTTCACTAATAACGTAAACCTTAGAAAAGAGACTATTGCGATATTCATTCATTTAACACTCGAAAGTTTTCATGTACGGATGAAACAGTTTATAATCCGATTTCAAACTTACATCGTGGTCAAACGATTAAGGAAAATACTCAAATTTAAAAGTCGATCTCTCAACGTAAGACCCGATAATGTCAAAATCAATTAAGTCGCGGTCTTAAACAAACATACCGACGACCTCAAATTAACAAGGTCACACTTCCAAAAATTACCCTACATCGAATTCCTCGACAGTAACAATGGTCAAACCGGAAGGCAATCAAGTCGCAATTTAAGTAAGACGACAAATAAGCCATTCAAATCACAAGTTAAAGAGAGTCGTATCCTCAATAAAACGACCTCGAAAGACGACCTTTTTATATCAAACGAATATCTCAATCCAAGCTGACACCGAGTTAGAACACTTGTTTAAAGTCACATTTCGAAATATCCTCCAACTCACATGGTAGCCATGACTTTTGAATCTCAAGGTCGATGAGGTCGCATCCTAAACAACTCGATTCATGTCATGACTTCATAAGACGACAAAGAACAAGTTCATTTAAATCACAATGTCAATAAGACGATAAGAACATAACTTGATTCATAGTCGCAGAAATTATTCAAGTCACTGGCAAAAAGTCTGAAATGACTATAAACCTATGTGCCAATCTTCCTTCACATTATTGAAATAACAAATCGCTCCAGTACAGACGATCTAAACGAACGAGAATCAAATCTCGATCCTAGGGCAAGACCTTAGGGATCCCAAACCTTTGCACATCCATGAAATATATTTTTAAGCAGATATCAAAACCCGATCCTAGGGGCAAACCCCCAGAAATCTCCAAGGTTATTTTATACCACAAAAATTTAAAAAGATCTTGTTAATAATCTCGAATTTCAAGTCTCCCTTTAAAAACTGATAAAAATCAGTTTTACTAAAAATATCGTAAACATTCTTCGACCTCCTAATAATATCTTTACAAAATTTTCAAGAGTCTTTAAACCTAAATCTCTCTCTCCCAAAGAATTTCCTCAAATGGTTGAACAAACCATGACATTTCCGCCTTCGTGGCGATGATTTAGTCCGCCTCTAAGGCGTCGACCAGCCCGCCTCCTTGGCGCTGGCATTCCGCATTCGTGGCGATGATATTGTCCGCCTATACGGCGTCAACCTGCCCACCTCATCGGCGCTGGATTTCACGCGTGGCGATGATATTGTCACGACACGGCGTCGACCACTCGCTTTCGGCGCGCCGGCATTCTTCATGGCGATGATATAACTTCTACGGCGTCAATGTACCCACCTCCTCAAGGTCGCATTCCGCCTTCGCGGGTAATAATATTGTCCGCCTATACTGGGCGTCGATTTCACCCGCCTCCTGGCTACCGCATTCCGCCTCACAGTAATGATATTGTCCGCCTATATGGCGTCACCAGCCCGCCTCTTCTACGCTAAAGATCATTTCACAAGTACGATATTGTCACTTATACGAGACTGACCGCCCGCCTCCTGCATAGCTACCGGCATTCCGCTTCCCACCATGATGACTTTGTCAAATTTACATGGTTTGTTCCACTCATTCGACAACAAGATTACCACCTTCTGGGCGATGACTTTGTCCATATTTAAGGCCGACCACCAATTTCTGGTAAAGATTACTTTCTTGGCGATGACTTTGTCCGCTTATATCGACATCGACCACCTTGTGCCTCCTACGGCGGCATTACCGCTTTATTGGCAATGATTTTGTCCGCATTTCATTGGCGTCGACCTTTTGCCCGGCTTTCCGTCGACATTTCGCCCGGTAGATTCATTGGTTTTATCTATCATAAGCCAATACAAGTCAAATTAAATATTATCTTTCTTTTCATAATTCGAGTGTTAAACCAAAGGAGGTCGTGATGAATAAACATCGAACCCCAAGGTACACGACTTTCGACATCTTGGGCGAGATCGCCACCCTAGTAAGTCTTTGTCCTCCCTCGAATTTGTAAGACGACTAAGTAAAGTTCGTAAACAAGCCGTGATCTAAATAAGACGACAAGAACATATGGAACTTTAAAAGTCGCATAACTAAATCAAGTCAAGATGTTAAAGGTAGAAAAGAAATGAGTTTATTGTGGAAGGCCTAAAGGCTAATTACATCAAGTCAACCTGCTTGGCGAAGAAATGGTTATCATGACAGCATGAGACTACAAAGAGATTCAACTCAAAAGTGCGAAAGACAGTAAAAAGACTCGCAGACAAAGAGATTCAACCCAAAGTGCGAGCATAGAAGACTCAAGAGACAAAGAGATTCATCTCAAAGTGCGAAAGTACGTAAAGACTCGACAAAGAGATCCAACTCAAAGTGCGAAGACAGAAGACTCGCACAAAGAGATTCACCCCAAAGCGCGAAGACAAAAAGACTCGCACAAAGAGGTTCAACTCAAAGTGCGGAAAGTACGTAAGACTCGCGACAAAGAGACACCTCTCAAAGGCGAAAGCATGTAAGACTCGCACAAAGAGATTCAACTCCAAAGCGCGAGCACAAAAAGACTCGCATAAAGAGATTCAACTCAAGTGCGAGTACGTAAGACTCGCACAAAGAGACTTCACTCAAAGTGCGAAAATGTAAGACTCGCATACAAAGAGATTCAACTCCCAAAGTGCGGAGCACGTAAAAGACTCGCACAAAGAGAGCCCAACTCAAAGCGCGAGTACGTAAAACTCCTACAAAGAGATTCAACTCAAAGCGCGAAAGCACAAAAAAAAGACTCGCAGACAAATAGATTCAACTCAAAGTTCGAAAGTACAGAAGACCTCGCACAATGAGACTAACCTCAAAGTGCGAAAGGACGTAAGACCACACACAAAGAGATTCAACTCAAAGCGCGAGCATAGAAGACTCACACAAAGAGATTTCCACCTCAAAGTGCGAAAGACAGAAGACTTCAAGATAAAGAGATTCATCTCAAAGCGAAAGACAGTAAAAGACTCGCACAAAGAGATTCAAACCCAAAGTGCGAAATACGATTAGACTCTCGACAAAGGATTCAACTCAAAGTGCCAAAGATGTAAGAGACTCAAGACAAAGAGATTCATCTCAAAGTGCGAGCACAGAGAAGACTCATACAAAGAGGCTCACCTTAGAGTACGAAAGCACAAAAGAGAAAATAATATACCTACTAAGTCGCAAAAACCGGCGATTAAGACTCTCGACGGAAGCTCAATCTCAACAAATAGAAATTTCAGATGATTAACCTCATGACAAGCAAATGAAGTTTTTGTTAAACCCAGAATTCGGGGCACGAGGGAGAATCAATCCCGCTAAAGCACAACCAAGTCTGAAGTTGATGATCCAAACTTAATACCAGAAGTATTATCATCAAAGTGTGAACAATCAAGACCTCATGAAGGCATTCGAACGCATTGCAAGCGTAAAATGCAACCTCAAGGATGAAAATCGATAACTCATTAGAACAAAAAGATCAAGATCGACCTCCTAACAAAGTCAAGTCCGCTCTTGGGGGCAATTATTGTAGCTATAATAATCAGCAAAGACAGCCACGTGACAAATGACGATGACGTGGCAAATGGTGATAACGTGGCGGCCAGAACCAAGTTCAAATGAAGAGTATGAGATACCGAGGTTGACCTTCAAAGGGCGACCTGGCGACGAGCAAAGAAGATCAAGCTCGCCTTAACGGGCGACCTCCCTTGAGAAGGGTCCGCAAGCAAGGTCGGAAAGAAGAGAATAGGGTCCAGTTGACTGGGCGACCTCCCCTGAGTCGCCCCACGAGCAAGGTCGACATCCATATATCGAAGATAAGCAAGATTCCGGTGTTAGATTATGGAAAGAGATCTTTACATCTATTGAAGATCCGGACGAAGATTAAGTGTATCTTGTATTTTCCTGTTTAGAAGGCCCATTTTATGGCCCATTAGGGTTACCTTGTATGCTTTGTAAATATTATAAATAGGGGATGAACCACAAGAGAGAAAGGGGGACGAAACACACACGAAAAATATAGTAAAATATCCTGGCTTGGTATGCCCCCAGATGTAGTCCTTCCGGACGAACTGAGTCAATAAATTCCTTCGTTTTTTATGTCTTTCAGTCGTTTATTACTTGTTTGTGGCATAAATGTAAAATCTATGTTACAACACTCGACATATTGTATGAGCACCTTTTTACTACCCGATACTTTACTAGATGAGTTACACCAGATGCTCAATTTGTTTTGGTGGGGGCACGGGTCGGATCCAAAGAAAGGAGTTAAGTGGGAGAAATGGGAGGACCTGTCGGCAAAAAAAAAAATGAGGGGGGGTTGGGTTTCATGAATTTGCACATATTTAATATGGCCATGCTCTGAAAGTTAGGGTGGACAGTCATTCAAAACCCTGAATCCCTTCTAGTTTGAATCTCAAGGCTAGGTATTTCCCAACTGGTGATTTTCTAGAGGCTCCTTTGGGGAACAATCCTAGCTACACGTGGTGGGGGCATCCATCTGACCGAGAGATGGTTTTAGGGGCATTCGATGGAAGATTGGGAGGAGATCGAGTAAGAATGTGGAGAGACCCATGGTTGAATGATGATGCCTCGTTCTTTATCACAACAACCGGTGGAAGGATTCGAGGATATGCTTATAAGAGATTTTTTACATCCGGGAACTCGGGTGGTACGCGTATATAGAAGACCTCGCCACCCACGGCGGTGGGTGACTCAGATATTTGGCACTTTGCTCCAAAACGGAAATACTTTGTCAAGTCCCGTATCACGTTTAAATGGCGGTTATATCGAATTTGGACCCATGAGGACACAACCTGGAAAGCACTTTGGAAAATGAGGGTACCCCCACCGATTTTAATCGTTCATGTGGAGGTTTTGTAAGGGATGGGTGGTCGTTAGATCAAAGTTTGTCGGTGGTATCCAGTGTGATGGGGATTGCCCGGTGTGCGATGGAGCGGGTTTGAGAGAAACAATTTGGCACCTTTTCATTGATTGTTGCTTTTGGATTATTTGTTGGAAGGAGAGTGGCTTGTGGGATAAATTGAATGAATTGTGTTTTGATGTAGAGAACCATGCTGAGTTGTTTATGCAGGCGATGAGGGTCTTTAGCAAAGTCGAGACCGAACTGCTACTGGCTATAGCATGGGCAATATGGCGACATCGGAACATGGTAGTTTGGGACGGGAAAAGGTAGAGAGCCCGCTTGGCGGTGATTTTTTGGAGCTAAAAGTTTAGAAGAGTGGGCGCGGCGTGGAGAGGCGCCAAAGTCAAGAAACGAATGGGGAGAAGTTTGCAAAAGCTGGCATATTCCGTCACAACCATGGGTAAAGATTAGAGTGGATGCAGCTTTTTTCAATGATTCGATGTAGACAGGAAGGGGTTGTGTACTCGGTGATTGGCGTGGTCGAGCGTTAGCATTTCACACATAATATAAGGAGGGATTATTGCCGATCCGGGAGGGCGAGGTGTGGGGAGTGTATGAGGCACTGCATTGGGCGATAGCCATGGACGTTAGGTACGTCATTAAGGAGACCGACTCCATGGAGGTTAGTACAGCAATTTACTCATCATTGCCTGATGCTTCTGTCTTTGGGGACCTGGTGAATGAGTGTAAGAAAATCCTAGCGGATAAGCCAAATTTCAAGGTGGTATGGATAAGTCGTAATGCCAATAAAGTGGCACATTCCTTAACTCGGATGTCTCGTTTTGAAGAGAGTCCATCCAGTTGGGT
This sequence comes from Stenogyne calaminthoides, assembly GCA_037126765.1. Taxonomy (NCBI): domain Eukaryota; kingdom Viridiplantae; phylum Streptophyta; class Magnoliopsida; order Lamiales; family Lamiaceae; genus Stenogyne; species Stenogyne calaminthoides. The sequence continues at coordinate 5,392,615 of JBBCBC010000039.1, read as the reverse complement.
CGAGCCTCCAAACTTTGTGCATGACCTTGACATTTGTCGTTCTTGCGTGTAATCGCCCTTTGTTTAAAAAAAAATCGATTAAGCAAAATTCAGGTAAATTTTTTTAACATATAATGCAATTTCGCAACAACTATGATAATGATAAATACATGCTAATGTGTCACTCTTGCCATGCTAATATTTTATACCTATAATCAGATCAAATTCCCCCAAAATGTATATAACCTGTAATTTAAGAAATTGTCAAAATAAGCTTGTGAGTATATGTTATCTTCAATGGAGCTAAATCGGAGACCCAGAAAATTAGTAGAAAATATTAAATTTAGATTGTAAAAGTAGATTATTTTTTTTAAAAAACTTTTTTTCTTATTGTGTACATGATTGGTGTTATATTTTGATTAGGTGTATGCCTTTTACATTCTTGTAAAACTCGATTTCTAATGCCATTTTCCGACTTAAAAAAAAAAGCAATGAGTATGAGTCATGCTATATCCACACTCTTGACCATTGAGGGGATGGTTGATGTGCAGGCTGTCGCACACGGAGCGCGACACGGGAGATGGCTGTCGCGCGGAGTACGTGACACAGGAGGCGGCTGTCGCGCACTGGCTGCATCACCCCTGGCGCGTGTCGCGCGGACTGGGCGACGGAGCAGCTGGATGTCGCACGTACCAGGCGACGTGCAGAGCTGTCGAAATTTGGAGTGGAGACGAAGAAGTGTATATGTATTTATTGATGTATATGTTGTACATGTATTAATGTATATGTATTAATAGTTACAACCGTGTATTAGTTGATTAATTGATTGTATTAATACAAAGTGTATGTATGTATGTATATATAATATAATACAAAGTGTATGTATGTATATATTTTTTTTTGATCGGACAAAGTTAGTTGTTAGTAGTTAGTTAGTACTTCCTCCGTCCCCCACCAACATGCACACTTGCTTTTGCACACAAATTAAGAAAAAAAATAGTTTTTAGTGTTTTGTTGACTTTTCAAAGGGGATGAAGGGTGGAGATTGTGAGGGTGGAGATTGTGAGATTCTTTGTCATTTTAAGGTGTGCAAGTTGGTAAGAGACGGACGAAAAAGGAAAGTGTGCAAGTTGCTAAGGGACGGAGGGAGTAGTTAGTACACCAAGCACTCAAATACTCCACGAAATCACCAATCCACCTTATAACCCCTATAACTCCAAATTCGTTCTCAAAGGGAATCGAATCTGAGTTTACCACTCAAATGAGGAGCCCAGTGACCAAGTTGTATGTATGTATATATGATATGTGGAGAATGTATATATGCGAACTTCGAAAGTGTATTAATGTATATATGCGAAATTCGAAATGTGCATGTATTAAATATTAATTGTAACTATTTAGTAGTTAAGAAAACGTATATATTAAATATTAATTGATATTTATTAATTATTTAGTAATTAAGAAAGTATATAATGTATTGATTGATGTTATTTGATTAATTAAAAAGTATTAGTTATTTGGTTACAAAATATTAGTTCATTAATATAAAAGTATTAGTTCTTTTGTTATCAACAATATTAGTTCATCAATTTAAAAGTATTAGTTATTTGGTTATAAAGTATTAGTTCATTAATATAAAAATATTAGTTCTTTTGTTATCAACAATATTAGTTCATCAATATTGGGGAAAAGAGACCGTGCTTAGATTGGAGAAAAGACATTTAAATTTCATGTATGTTTATTTTTAATTAAAATTGTATTAAATTGATGTTTAATATTATTTGAACACATATTTTTAGAGTGCAACAATATTATTTGTATCAAATTGACCCTTAATATTAATTAAAATATTTTTTTATAACTACATATTCATACTTAATTAATTATTTATTTTAAATCATTAACATAATAAAAAACATAAACAAATTAAACAAATAAAAAAAATATCACCAATCATCACCAACTAATCATCACCACTCAAATCCATCAATCCAAAGTGTGGATCTAGCACTTGTGCTAGTAAATAGTAATCATTAACCAATATCAAAACTAGCTGTCACCATTCTTGTCATTGTTGGAATGATTTCATCGCGACAACTTGCACTTTTACTTTTACCCTAATTAATGTAAGATTATAATTAAATATTCAATTTAAATTTGGCTAATGACACCAAATAAATAAAATATTAATTTGATGACGGTTGAAGATACTTTCGTAATTTTGTACAAAAAATTATGTATTTGAGAAAAGAAGAAATTCAGACTTTTGTCATCTTAAGACGTGAAAATAAATTAATAACTAAACATGAAATATAATAAAACGATCCAAAAAATAAAGCATTTTAATTAGAGACCAACACATTTAAAGTTATATATATATTTGCACCTTATAAATTCTTTTAATTTTTTTTTTAAAGACAATCAATTACAGTAGTTTTCTAACATAATCAATTACAATAATTCCTTCTACCATCGGGCACATGACAATATCATTTTATCTCGCTGTAGACCGGAACCGCAATCACCACAAGAGGGGAACCACTAGAAACCACAACTCGGAACTGCAACCCAACAACAGGGGGAACACCACCTCACAAGAGGGGGATCACCACAAGAGGAGAATATATATTCCCTCTTAGTGTCTCGAACCCGGTACCTCAAGGTCTCAGGTGGTGGAGTTCTAACCACTTGAGCTATCCACACTTGATTTAAAAAAAAAATCATATATGTGTAAATCATGTAACAATATTTTTAATTAATTATGACTTTTATAAAATAATTTTAAAATAATTAAAAGTTATTAAATGGAAACCATGGTCTTAAATTCGTGGATCTTTAGATTAAAGAGTGGGTTTCATGTGCATCCAAGTGTATCGTGCACTCATAATATTTTAAAACTATGCAACTTATTATATTGAAATATGCAGATTATTTATAGTGAACCATGCAATTATTTTTTCATATTAATAATTATACGGTTAAATGTAAATAAGTTGTGTCTTTCAATATAATAATTGCATGGTTCTAAAATACACTATTAATGCACAATTGTTGTGCACTAAAATATGAGGATTATGGGATAAGATGTGGCTTTGTGATCTTTAGTGACACAAACAATAAATGTATAAAGTGGATTGTATTTAAGTTATATGATTGTTTGAGAGAATAAGAGTTTGAGCAATAAATTTGCAAGAGGTTTGGTAAGGTATTAATTTTCCCCTTTTTCTTGGTCATAAATGATTTTATTTATAGTTTTTTGGGAGAGTGAAGCTCACTCTCCTGATATCAAGTACAAATGGCGAAAGTGGCTCAAAAATATTAAATGCTACAAGATTGATGTGACTGGTCGGAGAGATGTTTGGGAGGTCGTTCGAGGTATTTAAGAGCTCACGCACCTCGTTGGGACGTCGCCCGAGGCCAATCCGGATTATCAGGGATTTAGCCGTTTATCTACTCATAGCTACTCATCATTACGTCTTTTACTGACACATCTCTGATTAAGGCCATTCTTAGGTAAGGTCCCCGGGTCGCCACCGCCACGGGTCCCATCCCCATTAATGTTCAGATTAGAAGTCGTTAAGGCGACCGCGAGGCACGCCTGTGTCGTGATACCTGCTTGGTATGCCTTTCGCTTCCATCCTTTTTCGCGAGGTTTTATACTTGTGCAAAATGTGGTCCGTCCTCCTCTGCTTTTTCCAGGTAGGGCCCGACCTCGCTTCCATATGCCCACAACAATAGCCCCCTAGCTCGCCTCCTTGTGCTCGAAGGGGGACGAGGTACCTTTTTTGTCCCTCACTGGGTGTGATGTGAGAGGTCTCTTAAACTTCTCGAGCACGCATGAGCAGATTTTGGAAACAGGGTGATGGGGTAAAATTGCCCCGACCGTCGCCTTATCGAGGATAGGATGATGGCGTGGGTTCCACGCCTGGGACACGGAAGGTGGAAGGGCCGACCACGCCACTAAACCCCTCTTATAAATGCACCTTTCTCCTCTCATTTTCCATTTTCCACTCGCAAACTTTGAACACTACCTTCTTTGCTCGATTCTTCCCTCAATTAGGTCCGTGGTTGTTGTGCTCAGTCTGATCTCTATTCTTCTTCCTTTCTTCTTATCCTCAGTTGGTGAACAATGTTTGCCTCGAATCGGGGAGGACTTCGGGGCCAGCCTTGACCCAGAGTTTTAGCTCGATTGTGATGATTTGCGTGGCGTATACGGCAGACTGAAACTTCAGTAGTGGAAGTCTCGCCGAGGCGGTGGCCGGAGTTCCGTGTTAGCTAGGGGTGAGGTCACATCAAGACGCCGCCGGCCGGGCGGGGGACTCTTGGGAGGTCTTGACCCGTCGCTACCGAAAACTTCGAGGTTTTAGAGATGGTGGGGAGGAAGGAGATGAGCCTAGTTCGGGATCGATTGATCGGCCGAGTTCAACTTCTTGCCGGGACGAGTCGCATTGCCGACGCGTCGATGCGGCGATAGCGATGAGATTGGCGGCGTTGATATTCGCTGAGATAGAGAAGAGTATGTCTCATCCTCGCGAACTGATCCCCCGACCAACCCGAACTCGTGCGGACAGTATTTTTGCTGCGGGTGAGGGAACTAGCTCGGTAACCGAGACCGAGCTTTTTCTATGGAGAGAACAATTTCAAGTTCCCAGCGACGTCCCACGGGTTCCGGTTATAAGATCGATTATCCGACCGTGTCCACGATGGGTGTGTGGCGATGAACTATGACACAATGAAGGTGGGCTCGTTTTTCCGCTTCACCCTAATATTACTATTTCTTTGTGGTTTGGGGCCTAGCTCGACACAAATCACTCCCAATGGGTGGAGCACCATCTTCAGGATCTTATCTCTGTTCGGTCGCATCCAACCTCGGGCGTTCCCTTCTATCAAGGAAATGAATCTTCTCATCTCGTTGGCGAAGTGGGGTAAAGACCCCGGGTATTACTATGTGAAAGCCCGCCCTCATATGAAAATAGTTGAGGACCTCCCTAGCAAGGTCCAAGATTGGAAAGAGAAGTGGTGGTTGGTAGGGGAGCCCGGGCAGAGTCCCATTTTTTCCCTAGGAGCCCTTTGATATCGCGAGATTCCTCGCGACTATGCGATTCTTAAAAGTAAGCTTTTTTACTTTTCCTTTCCCATAATACTGATTTAACTTCTTCTCCCTATTGCAGCTCCCAAGAAATCCAAGGCATCCGAGCTCTCCTTCCCTTCTTAGTCCGGTTGGTTGGTGTGCTTAATTGATCCGGGACGAGAGGTCACGATCATCCTCCAACGGGTTGAAGTGTCTAGAATTTGCGGCCTAATCGTTTCCACCTCGATCGTCATTTGGACGCCGACCTTCCCGATAAGCTTTTCCGGGATTTTACTCACGTTGACTCGACTTCTTTGTTTATTCTCCGTCGCTTTCTCGATCTTCTTCTTGTCTTCGTTTCCTTCATCGAGCCTATCTGCTTTCACATCCTCCAAAGTTACCGATCAGATGCGTAACTTGAACGCCGGCGAGACGATAAAAGGTTTTTCGTGCCTTAGCTCGTCGAGCGTGGCGAGCCAAAAGAAGGATGTCATGATCGGTGGGGCCACTAGGACCCCCTCCGAGGACAAAAGCTATCGCCGCCCCGACCCGAGGCGGAAAAGGGCTCTTCTTAGAAGTCTGCGAAACAACCGAGGGAGCTCCCTAAACAATCCGGACGTCCATGGACATGGATGTGCTCTGGGACTCCCGAGTGGGAAGGTGTTGGTCTCGGGTTAGCGGGGACCCCTGATCTGATTGTCGAGCTCACACAACATCCGGGATCGCGATCCCGATGATCACTCTTTCCTTGGGTGGAACCCGATTTCATGACGGTATATTCTCGTTTACTTATGACTTCATTTCCATATTTTATTTCGAGTGTACCATGTTTATGTCATTGTCTTGCAGATATAAAATGGATGATGGGAGTATTTTGGGAGCCGACCAAGAACTATCTCGTGGTCACGCGAGCTCCTGCTGATGATGACACCTAACCTTCTTACCTCCGTGGAATGGCCAAGACACTCAGAGGTCTGGACTGATGCGGATCTTCGAGGAAGCTCATACACAGCACTTCTTTGAGAATCGACCTCGGGGATTGCTCACATGTGTGTTAATTCCTTGGCCTTTTTTGAGCGGAGCGGGAGGCGGTATGTAGGGAAAAGATCCGTGCCCGTAAAGTCAAGCGCATTGCTCGTTGATGAAGGTGGACTTGGCAGTCCTCGAAAAAAGTTACGACTGAGGAGAAGTGAAAAAATGTGGCAGGAGCAGGACGAGATGGAGAAGAAAGTTTCTCAGATGGCGAAGGATCTCGAAGCCGAGATCAAAAGGTGAAAAGAGAGCATGGACAAGAGGCCGAGGTGGAGGCTCGGTGTCACCGGTTAGAAGCTGAGGTCCATGACTTTTCGACCACTGTGAAATTGGAGCGCCATCATGCCTCCAACCTGGCCTATATCCACTCTTTTTCTAATGTTGTTCGGGCTTACCATCGAGTCGGTGACCTTGATGGGGCGAAGTCAGCGATGTCCGAGAACTTTCATGGGATACATCAGAATAACCCCGTCGGGGGGGATGATCTTCCCATCAAAGACCTTCTTTGCCTTTGGTGTGGACTTCAGTTTCCTACCCCCAGGTGCTAATCTTTATGATCCCGAGGAGTTGCTCGGGCTGCTGAATGAAGAAACGGATGATGGCCAGGATGACGATGGTAGGGAGGTTGTTGGTGGTGATGATGGTGAAAATGGTGAAGGGAATCGAGCTAGCGTTGAGATTCCCGAGGTTGAACAAGAAGCATCGATCAACCCTGTTGAGGGGACCTCGGATACTCACCGGTGATTTCTAGATTGTTTTTTCAAGGGCAAGATATGTCATTTGCCTTGAGGCGTTCTTATGTAATCGCCCTTCGGGGTTTGTTGATGAAGTAGTTTGGTCGCCCTTCCTTATTGTGTAAGTGTTTCTTTGCCTCCGGGCAATTGTACTTTTTATCGCCGAGGCGTTTATCAAATGAAATTGCTTTTTTTTTTCTTTATGTTTCTCTTTGAGATCGGTGACTTTGTGTATCTTGTCTTTCGAGCATCCGGATAAACAATCATAACGATAATAGATTTATTAATTGATAGCGACTTGACCGTCGACTTAGATAGACGGCGATCGAGGTCGACTTTTTAGACGTCAGCGCGACATACTAGCCTCTTCACATATTCTTGGCTTAGCCGACTTACTCGGGTATGCGACCCGAGGTCGTCTTAGATTTGGGTATCGCGACATACTAACCTTCATGTGTTCTCGCTTAACCGAGTTAGATCGGGTATGCGACCAAGGTCGATTTTTAGATGGGTATCACGACATACTAACCTTCATGTGTTCTTGGCTTAGCCGATTTATTTGGGTACGCGACCGAGGATAATTTAGACTGGTATCGACATACTTATTTTCACATATTCTCGCTTAGCCGACTTAGATCGGGTATGCGAATCGAGGTCGGCTTAGACCGGTATCGATATACTAGCATTCATGTGTTCTTGGCTTAGCCGACTTAGATTTGGGTATCTTTACCGAGGTCGGCTAGAGACTTTTTCATTTGTGAATCTATGTATCAACCGAACTTGTGAGAGGTCGGGAACCGGCTCTCCAAGTTCGTAAATGTAAAAAAGATGGAGCAAGCACGTTATAAGTCATAACTCATAGAGAAATATACAACCGATCTGGATTTTACAACTCATAGTTATTGGTAGAACTTCTTTGGTGTAGGTCGATTCCACGGATACATCGCGGGGAATGCTCTTCAAGTCTTCGAAATGGTAAGCCCCATTCGGCGAGACATTTCAAAATCTTCATGGGTCCCTCCCAAAGTTGGACCAAAACTACTTTCTGGACACCGAGGATTCTTTTCAGAACTAGGTCGCCGACCTTGAATCTTTGAATTTTCGCTTTTGAGTTGTAATATTTCCCCCACTTTTGTTTGTAGTTTACATTTCTTAAGTTGGCCTCCAATCTTTTTTCTTCGAGGAGGTCGAGGCCGGAGAGATATGGCTTGATCGTTGTCCTCTGCGGATCGCTTTGTAATGTCCGGTGCTTTCGACCACGACCTCGGCGGTATGATGACCGCCTCCGTCCGAAAAGCTAGAGCAAAAGGCATTTTCGCCGTTGAATTTAGGAAAGTAGTCCTATCGACCATAGGATACTTGGAAGCTTGAAAGCCCACAACCCCTTCGACTCAATGAGTTGAGTTTTTGTGGTGTGTTTGATTATTTTGTTCACAGCTTCAACTTTGCCCATTGAATTTGGGGTGATAGGGGTGGAGATACTTTTTTGCGATTTTCCACTTCGCGAAAAAGGCATCGATCTCGAAACCATCGAATCGCTTCCCATTATCTGTGACGATTGCTTGTGGTAAGCCAAAATGGCAAATGATGTTTTTCCAGATGAATTGTAAGATTTTCTCCTGGGTGATGGTCGCTAAAGGTTCCCCTTCCGCCCATTTGGTGAAATAGTCTACTGCGATCACTACAAACTTTGAACTTCCTGGGGCTTTTGGGAAAGGGCCGATCAAGTCGATCCCCACCTCCGAGCTCGCTTAATTGTTGGAGCAAAAACCGGCATTTTTGGCACTTCTTTGCATATGTAATCGCGATCTTTCCTTAAAGTTAGCCCGTAATAGCCTTGCCTAATCGTCTTGTAGACGAGAGACTGACATGCAGTATGATTTCCACAATCTCCTTCGTGGATTTCTTTCAGGATCACTTGGCCCTCTTTAGGGTGGTGACGATTTCAAAAAGTGGCAAAGAGAAACTTCGCTTATAAAGTTTGTTCGTTGATGATGGTGTACCTCATTGCTCTTAGTTGTAATCGGCGAATTTGCGACCTTATCCTCTGGCAAAGATCCCTTTTCGATGTAGTCTTTGATGTCAGTCATCCAGTTATTTTCTGGGGTCGTGATCTGGAAGACTTCCTTCTGAATGTTCGATGGACTCGCTTGATTCGTCCAAGTTATTTCCTCTATGTTGATGGCGATGCGACCTGTCGACGGAGCGTTGAGCTTGGTAACTTCTATGTTGTCCATATCGGCGGCACCTTCGGATGTGGCCAACCGAGCTAAAAGTATCCGCTGTGTGTTTTTCGCTCGGGGTATTAGCTCTATTCGCGACTTCTTGAATCTTTCAACGAGGCTTTGTTTATCTGGCCGGTATTTCATCATTTGTTCACCTCGGTTTCAGTCTTTCCCGACATCCGCATACGACACGGAAGGAATCGCCAGAACTTTCAACTTTCGCACACCAATGGCCATTGCCATTTCCAGACCATTTATCAAAGCCTCATACTCTGCTTCGTTGTTGGTGGCATGAAAATCAAAACTTACAGCCGTGGTGAAGGATTGTTGTTCTGATTAGGACAGATCACCCACCGCCGGTGCTCGTCCTAAGAGCCGTTGACGCAATGTCCATGGGATGTCGGCCGCCTCCGGTTTTTTTCCGAAAGGTGAGCTCGGTGAGAAAGTCGATGAGGACTGAATTTTGATCACGCCGTTCGAGAGTGCGAAAAGGTGATTCAATCGCCCTAACTCGATGGACCATTTCAACAATCTTCCGGCTGTATCAGGTCGGTGCAACACCTGTCTCAGTGGCATGGTAGTCAAGACCTCTATCTGGTGATCGAAGAAATATTGTCGTAACTTCCGGACACTCATAATTAAGGCGTAAGCGAACTTTTCGAGCGGTGGGTACTTAAGCTCAGCATCATTCAGGGTCTGGCTGACGAAGTATATAGGCAAATGGTACTGACCTTCGCCAAGACTAACTTCGCGATGAGAGCAGATTTCGAGGTCATGAGGTATAGAAATCACTTCTCGCCTGGTATGGGTTTTGCCAAGATTTGGGGGTCGGAGAGGTACACTTTGAGCTTCAGAAATGCGGCTTGGATTTGCTGGGTTCATGAGAACTTTCCTTTTCTCATGGCTTCGAAAAAAGGCTTGCATTTATCCCCCATTCTGGATACAAATCTGTTGAGAGCTGCGAGACAACCAGTCAATCTTTGGACTTCTTTTACGTTGCGAGGTGGTTTCATGTCCATGATGGCTTTGATCTTTGTAGGGTTAACCCGATACCTCGGCCGACCGATGATATGGCCGTGAATTTTCGAAACCAACTCAAAGCGCATTTCTTGGGATTCAATCTCATGTTGTATCTTCTTAAGATGTCGAAGGTTCTGGCGAGGTGGCCCAGATGGTCCTCCTTATTTTCACTTTTCACCATAATGTCGTCGATGTACACCTCCATGGTCTTTCCAATCTCGTCGGTGAACATTCGATTTACTAAACGTTGGTAAGTTGCATCTGCGTTCTTCAGACCAAATGGCATCCTCTTCCAACAATACACGTTTTTCTCTATCATAAAAGATGTGTGTTGCTGATCATCCTTATCCATGGCGATCTGGTGATATCCGGCGAACGTATCCATGAATGTCATCATCTCGTGCCCAGCGGTGCTATCTACGAGGTGATCGATGTGCGGCATGGGGAAGTAATCCTTCGGGCATGCCTCATTGAGGTCGGTGAAGTTGATACATAGCAGCCAAGAGTTGTTTGCCTTTTTCACTAGCACTGCATTGGCCACCCACTGCGGCTGATCTGCTTGCTCGATCAACTTGTTATCTAGCAGTTTCTTTACTTCCTCGGCCAGGGATGCGTACTTTTCCGGGCCGAACTTCCTTCTTTTCTGGGATACTGGCCTCTTCATCGGGTCGATGTTTAGTTTGTGGCATGCAACCTCGGGGTCGATGCCGACCATGTCCTCATGTGACCATGCAAATACGTCTAGATTCCGTTTGAGGAAATATATCAGTTGATCTTGCGTCATGGGAATTCAGCGTTCGATGGTCACATCTTAGTTCTAGCCGATCAAGGTCGATGGGATTGTTTCAAGCTCTTCGATAGGTGTTGCTCGTTCATCATTTCTTTCCGTTCTAGGATCGAGGTTGGATTCTCATGCTGTTCGGATTCGACCTTCATTGGTTCAAAACCTAGGCGAGGTTCCAAATCTGGTAAATCTCGTGAAGGATTTTCTCTAGTTGTGATGTCAACTTTCATCGGTGTTACATTCGTTTCTACTACACTATCTATCTTCATTTTATCACTTTCTTTCTCTTTCCGAGGTGGAGTTCGCCTGTACAACTTAGCCCCACCTCGGATTTTCTACCAAAATAAAAAAGCGAATTTAAATCATTACGGTGTAAGTTAAACATTTTTCTTGCCGCAATATGGTCACCCTTGATGGTGCCAATCTTCCCGTCAGATCCGGGAAACATAATACAATAAAAGTAGGATGAAGAGGCAGCCCCGAACTCATGTTCGAAAGGCCTGTCGAAGAAAGCATTGAAATTTGATGGAGCATCGATGATTACAAAGTCCAGCTGCCTCGTTGCCTTCACCTCAATGTCCAAGGTTGATGTGATCTCGACAGATAGGCGGATCATCCCGTAGGCCTCAACAGGCTGGTTCCCGAAACCTCGAATTCTGACCTCACAAGGCTTGACGTAGGAGTGGAAATCGCCGAGCATGTCAAGAGTCTTCTTAAAAAGGATGTTGCAGAAAGCCTTATTATCGATCATGACACGATGAAATAGAGCCCCCATTATTCTGGCTGAGATCACGAGTGGGTCCCATTTTGGAAACACCACCCCATCTTTGTCCTCCTTGGTGAAAGTGAGCTGCTTCTGACTTGGGGCGATGGTGTTGATCGGAAGGAAACTCAGCACAGCATTGTCGAGAGCTCGCATCTTGGACTTCTGACATTGGTTAGACAGGGAGGTCGCTGGGAGGAATCCACCAAGGGTCCCCCCAGTAGGGCAGATCATGTGGATGACCCTGTTCTCCGCTCCCGCTGGGATCTGCGGACCTTGCTTTCCTTGGTCGGGCTGGTTTCCTGGTTGTGGCGCTGGTTGCTGGTTTTGCTGCTGTCTTGGCTTGACGAAGTTCTCTAACTTCCCTTCCTCGTATAATCTCCAGAGCTCCCTTTGCAGGTCGCGACAATGTTCGGTGTCATGTCCAATAGGGTTGTGGTAATCGCAAAATTTCCTCGGGTTGAGTCTGGAAGGGTCCTGGTACATCTCTTTTGGTGGTGGGATATGCTGCTTGCCTCTGATCGCCTGGAACACCCGAGCTGCATTCATGGTTAGTTTTTCCAGGAGTTTCACCTCCAAAGGGTTATCAATTGGCTTGAAAGTTCCCGGGGCTCGGTAGCTTGTCGCCCCGGGCCTCCTGTAAGGTTTCTCAGGTTTTGGATCGGGCTTTTTTACCTTTGACCTTCACCTCGCTTGGTCGCTGCTCGCCCAATCTTGATGCCAGTATCTCGGCATTGGTGATCATAACCCCTGCCCGGTATCGAAAATCGGCGTAGCTCGATCGATAATCCTTGTTCATCATTTTCCAGAGTTTTGTTCCCTTCTTCAACCCATGCACTATTCCCAACACCTTGGCTTCGTCGCCCAGTGGCTCGCCTTCCATAATGAGCTGGTCTATTCAATCAATATATGCCCGGTCCGGCTCCTCCTCGAATTGATAGATGTTTGCCAAACGCTGCTTTGTTCCCTTGTGCGGGGTCAGCGAGGCGAAGTGAGTGAGGAACAATTGAGCCATCTGGTGGAAAGACTCTATGGACGTCGGGGGTAAGGAGTTGAACCATCGGTAAGCTTGGTCGCCTAGTGTGAGCGGGAAAAGGCGGCATTGAGTGGCATCAGTCGCGCCCATGGAGTTCATGTAGGACGTGTAATTGCTCACGTGATTTATCGGGTCGGTGCTGCCATTGTATTGGTGATGGAGTTAACATTGATCTTGATTTGTACATGTGCGAGCATGACCGTGGGTGATAATGGCAAAATGGGTATTTTTGTGGTGAGAGGCACTCCCCCTTTGCTCGCCAGCTGCTCTTGGAGGTCCTTGATGTTCTGAAGGATGGCGGCCATCTACGGAGAGTCATTCTGTCTGGCGACCTCGCTAGGATGACGGGGAGGTGGAGAATTTCTTTTCTATCGACGGGGTGATGGGGTTCGATGACGTCTGCAAGGTGAAGGGGTTCTTTCCACCCTGCCAGGTGAAGGGCTTCGTTCGAGCCGATCTTTCACTGACACTCGTTGTCTGGGTCCGCCTTGGGCCACCGATCCCAAAAATGATCTCTCCGGCTTGGCCTGCTCACGCTGGGAGGGTCTGGGTTGATCCCGCCGAGGTCCGCGACCTTGGTGTGGACCGTCATTGAAACCCTCTGAGAACAAACGCCTATGGATGAGATTTGGCCCCTCGTTAGGGTTACGTCGATAGATTGGAGTATGTTGGGTTCTGCGGGAGTTGACCTCTTGGCTTTCCTCGCGGCGAGATCCCTCATGGCGAGGCTCTTCGTGGCGAGGTCCTCTGTAGTCAGATTTCTCCTGGTGAGGCTCCTCGCGGCGGGATTCCTCGCGCCTTTGGCCCTTGCCCTTGCTTTGGGCCTTCTGGTTCAGGTTATGGCATAGGTCGCCATCTGGGATCTATACTTCGGCCTGCCTTTGACGTAACTCCGCGATAGATTCATCGATTTCTTTCGGGGTGCGGATATGTTCGAGCTTTTGAGCAACCCCAGTGGTGGGTCCTCCAGCCTTGCAGTGGCTTAATTAATTGATGGACAAAATAATCTTAAACGCGGGAAATAATAATCGGGAACCATATTATCGTAATATGGATTAAGATGGATAGTGCAATATTAATTTAATAGTGGAATAAATTAATATTAATGGGTTGAATAATATTATGGCTCAATATTAGAATTCAGAGTTCGTTAGAAGGTTCAATCTTAATTCTCCTAAAGACCCCTCAAGTAGCCCAACATGAGTTCATTAATTAAAAGGTGATTAAAATAAAAGAAATAATTTGTTGCCTAATTTTTTTAAAAAAAATTCCGAAAATAATGGATAAAGAAAGAAAGAGATTTTCTTGGAAAGATTTTATGAAAGATAAGTATTCTTAGAATACAAGATTATCTCATAAATTCAAGAATCTTTGACTTTGACTTTTTCCTTCCTAATTTTCGAAAAATAGGGGAATAAAATAAGGGGAGATTTTGTGGGAAGATATTTATGGAAAATAGAATATATGAGATATATTCAAGATTGTATCTTGGAGAAGTTATAAGGAAATTTCCCATGAACCCCAAAAGCCCTAAATTTTCGACCACCCTATAGTTATAAATAGATTCATCCCCAACACAATTCCAGTTTTGAAAAAATTAGAAATCCACAAAGGTGGTGCAACATATTTTTTTCTTTACTCTTTTATTAAAATTGTTCGTGAGCATCCTACCACCGGATAGTCGAACAAGGACTCGGGGAATACTTGAGAAGGTGTTTTGGGTTGATCCATTGTCTCAACGGTTGTCTCTACAAGAGGTACGCTTTACTTAAACTCCTAGTTTAGCATGTGTAGGACTTTACGTGAAATTAATTGTACACATGTTGTTGTGATTATTATTTGAATTAATAGGATTAATTCATGCTAGTAATAATTGTTGATTTAAATTTGTATTTAAATTACTGTGAACCAACAAATTTAATCACGTGCAAATAAACATGTAGAAGGCGAGAAAAAAATGGTAAACATATATTTATTTAGAATTTGGGGTTACAACTTTCGTTGATCTCTTGATTCCTCTCTCTAAAGGGGGTACTGGGGTCTTAGCGACGTATTCCGGATTTTTCTACAATTTGGTAGTAAGGAGGCAATGGGGTCGTTAGTGACTTATTCCATATGACTTCTAACCTATTGAAATTCTATTTCGACTCTCCTATTTATAAGAGATTAACGACTTAGGGAGTAAGAAAGAATATTCTCAAAAGAAAAGAATATTCTCAAAAGAAAAGAATATTCTCAAAAGAAAAGAATATTCTAATATCTTGGAGATATTATTTTATATTTTTATCTTCAAAATTAGGATTATAACAAATATATGACACTATTAAATTTAATAAAATTTAAGTGTCTACAAATGCCCCCTCAAGACTTGTTGTAGAAACATGTGTCGACTGCAACTTGGTCTCGAAATCTTGATGTAAAAGCTCCAAAGGTGATTTGACATGCCCCCGAAGGTGAATTTGACATGCCCCCATGAAAATCTACGAACATCCTTAAGTAGAGGAGATGAAGAGTGAAAATCGTCCCACCGGGCGTGCCAATTTGTGAACCAACAAATTTAATCACCTGCAAATAAACATGTAGAAAGGCGAGAAAAAAATGGTGAACATATATTTATTTAGAATTTGGGGTTACAACTTTCGTTGATCTCTTGATTCCTCTCTCTAAAGGGGGTACCGGGGTCTTAACGACGTATTCTGGATTTTGGGTAGTACCGGAGTCTTAGCGACTTATTCCAGATTTTCCTACAATTTGGTAGTAAGGAGGCAATGGGGTCGTTAGTGACTTATTCCATATGACTTCTGACCTATTGAAATTCTATTTCGACTCTCCTATTTATAAGAGATTAATTACTTAAGGAGCAAGAAAGAATATTCTCAAAAGAAAAGAATATTCTCAAATCTAAGTAAGGTAAAGATAATTCAAAAAAGGAAAATATAATCTCAAATCTTGGAGATATTATTTTATATTTTTATCTCCAAAATCAGGATTATAACAAATATATGACACTATTAAATTTAATAAAATTTAAGTGTCTACAATTACACCTCAAATAGATCTGGGAACATTATTTCCCAACACGCCCTTGCTCCAATTTACGCTTATTTACGTGATAATAAACAACACACCACCCAAAAGCTCTCAAATTAGAGTAATCTGCAGACTTACCAGACCACACCTCATATGGTGTTTTTAGATTGATACCTGTGTGAGGTGCACAATTTATCAGGTAACATGTTGTGCTGATCGCTTCTACCCAAAATTTTTGGGCTAATCCAGCATTAGAGAACATGCATCGAGCTCTCTCCAGAAGTTTCTGATTCATGCGTTTTGCTAAACCATTTTTTTGTGGAGTATCCCGTACCGTATGATGTCTTGCGATCCTTTCATTCTTGCAGAACTCATTGAAATCAGAAGAACAAAATTTCAGACCATTATCAGTTCACAGTCTTTTGATTTTCTTCCCTGTTTGATTTTCCACCACCACCTTCCATTGCTTGAAACTCTTGAAAGCTTCACTTTTATGCTTCATCATAATTACCCAAGTCATTCTTGAGTAGTCATCAATCATAGACACGAAGTATCTATTGCCTCCTAAAGATTCAACATGAGAAGGACCCCAACAATCAAAATGGATGTAATCAAGTGTGTCTTTTGTTCTATGAATTGCCTTGGGAAACTTGCTGTGATGAAGCTTTCCAAAACCACAGTGCTCACAGAAACCAAGACCAGTGACCTTGTCGCCGCCAAGAAAATCCTCTTTCGACAAAATTTACATCCCCCGTTCACCCAAGTGGCCAAGTTTCATGTGCCACAACTTAGTGAAGTCGTCTTTGTGAACTTCCGATGATGCAATAACAACAGAATCAGATAGCGTTGAACCTTGCAGAAAGTACAAAGTTCCTCGCTACACACCTTTCAAAACCACATTAGAACCCTTGTAGACATACAAAACTCCACCTTCACCTCTGAAACTGAAACCCTTACTGTCTAGAAAACTAAGTGATATCAGATTCTTCGTTATTTGTGGAACATGCCTAACATCGTTTAATGTGCAAAATTTACCATCATGTGTTCGTAATTGAATTGAGCTTATTCCAACCGCCTTGCAAATTGAATTGTTGGCCATAAAAATATTGCCTCCATCCACTTGCTCGTAAGTTGTAAACCACTCTCTACGTGGACATATATGATAAGATACCTCGGAATTAAGAACCCACACATCAGTGTGATGTGTTTGTCCATTAGCAACTAGGGCTACATCCTCATCGAAGTGGGTGTCATCTTATTCAGCAACAGCAGCAGTACCTGCTTTGTTTTTCTTTTTCTTCTTCAGACAATCATTTTTCCAATGACCTGACTCTTTGCAGTAATTACATATATCGTCTGGTTTAGGACCCTTAGACCCAAGAATCTTGAATTTCTTCTTCCCAATTTTCCAGGTCTAGAGTGTTACTTCAAATGGTAGCACATCAGGACCTGGAACTTGAACAACTCGATGTGAAGACATCTTTTCTACATGGAGAGTTGGATAAGGAGATATACATGACCCAACCAGATGGTTTCCAAGTTCCCGGGAAGGAAGAGTACGTTTGCAAGTTGAAGAAGTCCTTATATGAGCTAAAGCAGTCTTTAAGGCAGTGGTACAAGAGATTTGATGGTTATATGACACATCTTGGCTACAATGAGAGTCCGTATGATAGTTATTTGTATCACAACAAGTTGGAAGATGATTCATTTATCTACTTGGTCTTATATGTTGATAGCTGGAAAGAACAAGTTAGATATTCAGAAGTTGAAAGGTCTTCTCAGTGCTGAGTTTGAGATGAAAGATTTGGGCGCTGCATAGAAAATTTTGGGAATGAAGATTCATAGGGATAGAAGTCAGAAGAAGCTTTTCCTTTCACAGAAGGATTACATTCAGAAGATATTATTAAGGTTTGATATGTCTACAACTAAACCTAATATTCATTTGTCTATTGCTTTCGCTCCTAAATCTATTGAGGAGAAGGAGTACATGTCTCAGGGTTCCTATGCTAGTGCAGTAGGGAGTTTGATGTATGCTATGGTCTGTACTAGACCTGATCTTGCACATAATGTTAGTGTTGTCAACAGGTTTATGACTCAACCTGGAAAGGAACATTGGCAAGCTGCGAAGAGGATATTTCAATACCTTAGAGGTACGTATGATGTAAGTCTCATTTATGGATATGATAGTTTCAGGCTATTGTGATTCTAATTATGCAGGAGATGTTGACAGTAGAAGGTCTATGACCGGTTATTCTCTTACTCTTGGTGGTTCTATTGTAAATTGGAAGGCAATTTTGCAGCCTATAGTTACTTTGTCTACTACACAGGCAGAGTACATGGCCTTGACTGAAGCATCCAAAGAGGGAATTTGGTTGAAAGGGATGGTTAGTGATTTTGTTCTACATCATGATTATGCAACTGTATTATGTGACAGTCTGAGTGCAATATGTTTAGCCAAGGATCAACTTCATCATGAGAGAACGAAACATATTGATGTCAGGTATCATTTTCTGAGAAGTGAGAAAAAGGTTAAGGTGAAGAAAGTTAAGATTGCTGATAACCCAACTGATATGTTCACCAAGCCAGTTCCAAATAACAAGTTTCAACGTTGTTTGAATTTGTTAAATATTACAAGTTGTTAGTTACCTTGTTTTAGGGACAAATCTATGTACGAGGAGTTGCTCGTACGTTTAGTACTTTTATGGTGCATCTAGTACATTGATCTTGTTGGGGTTATACTGAAAAGTATGCTTTTACTTTGTATAACCAAACTGAATTTCTTATTTATTTTAATTGAAATAAATTATTTATTACATGTTGCATTAAATATGAATGAATGTTATATATATTTACTGCATACCCATTCGATAAAGTCAGTACGTGTTACGTTGTAGTTAATTTGGTGATACCAGATCACAGAAGATCAAATTAACAGTTCCTCGTGACTAAGTACAAATTCACAACCCAGATGAAAATGAACAACCCATCATGAAAGGTTGAAGTGTAAGGCTCAGATTGGCTTGTCTTGACCAAGGGATTACACTAGTGCATTATGATGCGCTGAAAAGGACCTACAT
Organism: Stenogyne calaminthoides; assembly: GCA_037126765.1. Taxonomy (NCBI): domain Eukaryota; kingdom Viridiplantae; phylum Streptophyta; class Magnoliopsida; order Lamiales; family Lamiaceae; genus Stenogyne; species Stenogyne calaminthoides. Next base: position 5,373,864 of record JBBCBC010000039.1, on the reverse strand, counting down.
GAGGATAAATTCTTCGGTACTGAATATACAAGAATTAGACCTCAGTGGTTCATTATTTCTTAATCTTCGTCCCTTAAATAGGATCGTGTGAAATTAATAACTATTGCTTTGACTTATGATGGGAAGAGAATCAATGTGATTCGGTACCTTGTATCTTGGGCAATATTATTAATTACATGACGATTGCTAAGATTTAATACGGAGAATCGCGTGCAAGTACGACTTGCTTGATTTGTCCCCTTGGTGGGCTCAGAATCTTTATCATGCCAAATCTTGCAAGTGAAAATTTATTTTCGGTATGGATAATAATGTTGAGTTGTCTTTACTCCAAGGATAAATATATTAATTAATATAAAGTCTGTTCAGTGGCTTAATTAATTAGTGGACTAAGATAATCTTAAACGCGGGAAATAATGACCGGGAGCCATATTATTGTAAAGTCGTAATGTGGGTTAAGATGGATAGTTCAATATTAATTTTATAGTGGAGTAAATTAATATTAATGGACTTGAATAATATTTTGGCTGAATATTATGGTTTCATAGTCCATTGGAGGTCTAATCTTAATTCTCCTAAAGGCCCCTCAAATAGCCCAAACTAAAGTCCAATTAATGAAAAGGAGAAGAAAATAATTTTGCCTTATTTTTCCTCATTAATTTTCGAAAATAATAGATAGGAAGAGAGAAAAGATTTTCTTGATTTTCTTGGAAAGATTTTATGGAATATGTATTCTTGGAATACAAGTTTATCCCATAAATTCAAGAAAAGTCAAAGATCCTATTTCTTTCCTAACTAGTTGTTTTTTTTTTCGATAATTTCCTTAATATTAGGAGGTGGGATTTTTGTGGAATATTTTAAATATGGAGAAAAGAATATATTAGATATATTCAAGATTTTTTGGAGATCAAGAAAAAGATTTTCCCATCTTATTCCTAGGTCAAAATTTTCGACCACCCTAGTATTATAAATAGGGGATGAATTTTTCATCCCCAAGTGAAATTCCATGTGTTGGAAAAATTAGAAATCCACAAAGGTGGTGGCCAAATATTTTATTTTCTCCTTTAAGATTGAAATCGTTCGTTGATAATCCTCCCACCGTATTACGTTCATGGACGTGGGACATATTTGAGAAGGCACTTTGGGTTGATCCATCGTCTCAACGGTTGTCTCTACGAGAGGTTAGTATTTACGTAATTCCTAGATTCCGCATGCTTAGGATTTACGTGAATTACGTGTACACATGATGTTTATTTGCTTATTAATTATTATGTTGAATTGGTTTAGGATTAATTCATGTTAGTAATTAATTAATTAATTTAAATATGTATTTAAATTCAACTCGAATAGATCCGGGCACCCCTAATTTCCCTACAACTGGTATCAGAGCCTCAGTTTCGAGCTCTGTATTTAAATTGTTATTTAAATTATGTTGGCCATTAAATTTTATTAAAAATTGGGTAGTAGAATTGCTAGATCTTATTTCAGGTATCCAATTGTCATGGTATTTAATGTGTTTATTTATTTCATGCTTATGAATGGTTTTAATTCGACTCGTTTGAATTTGTTTTTCTCGTGAGAAAATCCACGAGTAGATTAGGCTATTTGATTTGTTCAATGTAATAGACTAGTCTAGATTTAGGTTTGTTTATTTTTGTAAAATAAATTGTAACCTGATCGAAGACGAAGACGGAGGTGAAAAATTAAAACGAATCTGAATCAGATGCGTGGGCGACGCGTCGTCAACGCGAAACCAAGGTGAGGCACACGCGCGTTAACGCGGACGTCGCTAGTCGAATGGGCTTCGGGCGACGGGCAACAAGGATTGCCCGAGGATACATGCAGACGCAAGACGGGCGCTGCTGGCCCGGCAGAGGCGATGGGCGGACGCCAAAGGCGCGGTGTTGGGTGGCAGCGCTGGGCTGGGCGCAGACGGTGGTGGGCGCTGGAAGCTGGGCGCGAAAAGTGCAATGGTATGAGGGCGATGACCGATACGGCCGGGTTGGGTGTAAGGCGTGCAACCCGACCTGCGAGCTGATCGGTGCACAAGACGTGACTCTTTTAGTGGGAGAAATTCAAGACGGCATTTATTCAAAATCATGCCAAGAAAAATCAAACCACGACAATTGGATAATTTGTGCCCAATATGTTTATTTTTCTGCTTTGCTTGATTATTGTTTTATTTTCTTATGCTTTATTTAATTTGTTTAAATGTGTTTGCATGAGAATTGCTCAACGAAAAATCTCAAATTAAAAATTACTAAGTATGTTTTAAAATAATTAATTTGGTTTTGAATCAAATTAATTTTGACCTCCATGATTTATTTATTTGTGAAATCTTTTGGAGAAATTCCCCTAAGGGACGGCCAAAAGAAAGCTTTCACATGAATAAATTCTCAAAAGGATGATTGTGAATTATTATTAGTGGCGATGATGACCCTCCCAAGAGGCTCGATCAAAACGAAGTAGTAATTCTGTATTTAATCATGATTATTACTTAGGTATAAAATTGATATGCATATATGTTGGTCCCGGTGGGAAAACCCATTTTGCGCGTGCGGAAGCAAAAACATTTCGTTGCGGTGCATATAAAACAGGGGTGAAGGAATGGTGATTCCAGATTTTTCACTTTTTGAGCTCATGTGTTGTGTCTTGCTTATAATCGAGTGCGTACGACAAGATAAGAACGTAAAGCAGTAAACAACACAACAATGTATAGTGGTTCGGAGACTCAAGCTCCTACATCCACTCTCCCTGTTTCTAGGGAAATTCCTTCAAACACATCCTGAGCTTTCTGACTACCTCTGTAGTTTACTTACTCAACTCGGCCCTGAGCTTTCTGACTACTCCGCGTAGTTTACTTACTCAATCCGACCCTGAGCTTTCTGACTACCTCTGTAGTTTACTAACTCAAACTGGACTTATCACCCTCTCGGGCTCGCCTCTTAGATGTTTAACGAGTTCACACTCCTTCGGGACTTATCACCCTCACGGGATTGCCTAACAACTACCTCACTTCACCACTACTTATCTCTTACGAGAACGGGGTTTGGGTTTGGTGTTGTCTCCAACTATGGTGAGATTTTCCCTGACAATGGTTTAGCCTCAATGCTAAGGTTGGGAAAATCTCTCTAAGCTTATGATACATCGTGGGTTGCTTAGGTTGGGTTCTAGAACACTCTTTGAATATATATGTATATCTACAGACTTGTGTTCTAGGGTGGGAATGCTTTGAGTATAACTCCTCTTAGCTCTGTAGCATCGTGTGCTATATTCTCCACGCATCCACGCTTAATTTGATGGAAGAACTTGTATTTATAGTGTGTATTTGAATGTTACCGTTGGAGAGAATCACATTCAAATCCATACTATTCTCTGTAAGTTCTGCAGCTTTTTCAGGCTGGTTGTCTTCCTCTCATTGGTCCACGTCAGCTGGATTCCAACGGCTATATTCCTCAGCTTCAGTGCCTCGGAACATTCAGGATATACTGAGCATTCAGTACATTACTGAGTCTTTAGTAATTATTGTGCCTTCAGTATTCTCTGAGTCTTCAGGTCTTCAGTGATATCCTGAGTCTTCAGGTTTCTCTGAGTCTTCAGGTTTCTCTGAGCCTTCAGATTTCTCTGAGCCTTCAGATTTCTCTGAGCGTTCAGGTTTCTCTGAGCCTTCAGGTTCTCAGTCTCATACTGAGTCTTCCGATTCTCAGTTTCATACTGAGTCTTCAGAAACTTCAGTTTCATACTGAAACTTCAGTTTCTTCAGATTCTTTACTGAGTCTTCAGATTTCTAACTTGTTCTATATCTGCCGACTATACACGGTGCAGATAAAATCCTAAACACTCTAAAACTGAATCCTGACTCATCTATCAAGATTATCCTGAACATGTCATATTCAGGGGTTTTGGGATCTAATCAAAATCCTCTTTATTAAATTCATTTCCCAACAATTTCCCCCTTTTTGATGATGCCAAAACCATCTTGTTACAACATTCTTAACCTATACTCAGGTTTCAGTTTTTCCTATTACAAGAATGGTTTTATCTCCAACAGAGACTTTTCCAACAATTTCCCTCACAACTAATGAGTCTCTCAACAATTAATTCAGAGATAATCATTCAGGCATATCAAAATTAAATACATGTAAAAAGATAATGAGATATTATCTTTGAGCATAAAGATAAAGTTTCATTGATTGTATGTTATCAGTTACAGATTACAATGAACTTATCAAAAGATAAAGACAAAAACATAAAGAATTACAAGTCTTCAGTCTTGGTCTTCAGTCTTCAGCTCGGCTCCTGGACTCAGGTCTATCTGAGCTCTCAGTGTCTTCAATAACATACTGAGTCTCAGGTCTCTTGATTCTACGGATCTTGTCTGATCAGGTATACTGACACTCATGCTGACTGAGTTCAGTTTCTTCTAACTTCAGACGTCCTGACCCTCAGGTCTTTCTTTACTTACTGAATCTCAGATCAGTTTTACTTACTGAGTCTCAGATCTTACTGAGTCTCAGGTTACTTTTACACAGGCTATCTGATTTCTTTCTTTGTCTGATCGGATACATCTTCAGATCAATATATCAGAATAGCATCTGGTAAGTACATCATATCAGGTTAGCATATCAGGTTATCATATCTGATCTTGATCACGTCTGATCTCGATCAGTCTCTTTTGCTCATCTTCTGATCTGCAACCTTCTCTTCTAATTTGCTGGCTTTAACTTTTCTTCACTTCTGGTTTTTGCTCAGCTCATCAGTTGACCCCGGAACTCATCTAACTCATCTGATCTCGATCAGTCTCGTCTACAGCCTCGTCTGATCTCAATCATCTACTTTTGATTCCGTGAGTTCCCCCTCAATTTGTTCTTTCGTTCCCCCTCAACTTGTTATCTGTAAATTTTCTTGAATAACACAAGTTGATAATGTTTTGGCATAGAACTAAATATCCCAACAATTTCTCAATTGATAAAGATGCCAAAACATCCGAATATATGCATTTTTAAAGAAACGGGTTTTTCTTTAAAAGATCTGTTCAGGTGGTCACTCTGAAATTAGTGAACCTTTTGAACTCCCGCTCTGATACCACTTGTTGGTCCCGGTTGGAAAACCCATTTTGCCATGCGGAAGCAAAAACATTTCGTTGCGGTGCATATAAAAACAGGGGTGAAGGAATGGTGATTCCAGATTTTTCACTTTTTGAGCTCATGTGTTGTGTCTTGCTTATAATCGAGTGCGTACGACAAGATAAGAACGTAAAACAGTAAACAACAAAACAATGTATAGTGGTTCGGAGACTCAAGCTCCTACATCCACTCTCCCTGTTTCTAGGGAAATTCCTTCAAACACATCCTGAGCTTTCTGACTACCTCTGTAGTTTACTTACTCAACTCGGCCCTGAGCTTTCTGACTACTCCGCGTAGTTTACTTACTCAACCCGACCCTGAGCTTTCTGACTACCTCTGTAGTTTACTAACTCAAACTGAACTTATCACCCTCTCGGGCTCGCCTCTTAGATGTTTAACGAGTTCACACTCCTTCGGGACTTATCACCCTCACGGGATTGCCTAACAACTACCTCACTTCACCACTACTTATCTCTTACGAGAACGGGGTTTGGGTTTGGTGTTGTCTCCAACTATGGTGAGATTTTCCCTTACAATGGTTTAGCCTCAATGCTAAGGTTGGGAAAATCTCTCTAAGCTTATGATACATCGTGGGTTGCTTAGGTTGGGTTCTAGAACACTCTTTGAATATATATGTATATCTACAGACTTGTGTTCTAGGGCTGGAATGCTTTGAGTATAACTCCTCTTAGCTCTGTAGCATCGTGTGCTATATTCTCCACGCATCCACGCTTAATTTGATGGAAGAACTTGTATTTATAGTGTGTATTTGAATGTTACCGTTGGAGAGAATCACATTCAAATCCATACTATTCTCTGTAAGATTCTCGCTGACTTTTTCAGTTTGGTTGTCTTCCTCTCGTTGGTCCACGCCATTTGGATTCCATGGCTATATTCCTCGGCTTGATTGCCTCGGAACATTCAGGATATACTGAGCATTCAGTACATTACTGAGTCTTTAGTAATTATTGTGCCTTCAAGATTATTCTCGAGTCTTGGTCTTGATGATATCACGAGTCTTGAGTTTCTCTCGAGTCTTGAGGTTTCTCGAGCCTTGATTTTCTCGAGCCTTGATTTTCTCGGCGTTCGAGTTTCTCCGAGCCTTCGTGTTCTCGATCTCATCTTGAGTCTTCCGATTCTCAGTTTCATACTGAGTCTTCAGAAACTTTAGTTTCATCGAAAACTTCAGTTTTTCTTGATTCTTTCTTGAAGTCTTGATTTCTAACTTGTTCTATATCTGCCGACTATACACGGTGCAGATAAAATCCTAAACACTCTAAAACTGAATCCTGACTCATCTATCAAGATTATCCTGAACATGTCATATTCAGGGGTTTTGGGATCTAATCAAAATCCTCTTTATTAAATTCATTTCCCAATAATATACTTCGCCGAAGTCCCAGTCAATTTTATATTGGTCAAGTAGGAGCCAACTATTAATTTTTTTTTAAATTAAAGGTTTGTAATTGTTCTTGTTTGTAACCTGCTTGAATGTGATTTAAATGATGACCCTCCCAAGAGGCTCATTTAAAACTGTTTTGAGATGTTGGCTGATGCATGTTCATATATTTTTTTTTAGATTTCAATATGAATCATGTGATCGAATTATGTGATTTTCTTTGTGTTGATCCGGATATCGACACAAGATGTGTGTTTATTTCAGTTCAGCATGTCGCAACCTTTTAATCTACTGTTAATATACTTAAAGTCAATAGAACTGTATTGGAAACTATGTTGATTGGAAACGATAAATTATGATTGTCCTAACTGAACAAAAGCACAAGTGGATTCTTATCACACCAAAAATCAGATGAGCTAACTGACGAGTCAAAAATGCGGGGCTCGTCAAATCACCTTGCGAGATATGTTCTCACTGAAAATAGGTGGAGGACAACCCCGTAAGGGATTCGTCCTCAAAATTGATGGCCCATCTGAATAAACTTGAGGTTCTGGGTGCACATCATGATCTGGAGACCCAGATCGATTTGGTACTCCACTCTCTGCCCAAAAGTTTTTGAGCCTTTTGGCCTCGCTAGCTGATTTGTTGCAAGCTTTGGCGTGCGATGGTCCTGGACGAGGGGGTACTTGTGATATTTCGGCATGGGACGCATTTTATTTGGCAGTGTTTTGGATGTTAAATACTATTGGATGGGTTACTTTTTATTGGCATTGGAAGCATATCACATTATGGCAGGGTAACATTTCATAGTTTAATGAATCTTCTACTTATTTGATGGGCTGGTTAAGAGATTATTTATGGTTAAACTCTTCACAACTTATCAATGGATATAACCCTTTTGGTATGAATAGTTTATCTGTCTGGGCGTGGATGTTCTTATTTGGACATCTTGTTTGGGCTACTGAATTTATGTTCTTAATCTCCTGGCGTGGATATTGGCAGGAATTGATTGAAACTTTAGCATGGGCTCATGAACGTACACCTTTGGCCAATTTGATTCGATGGAGAGATAAATCTGTGGTGCTTTCCATTCTTGCCAGAGATGTTGATTGGGCACCAAACTCAAGTTTTAACTGCAAGTGGTCCGTCTTCATTTTCTAGGCCAAGGGAATGCAAGAAGAAGAAGAGGACCAAAAGCCATAAGCAATCAAACTCAACTATTGCCAAGGGCAATGGTAAGATTGTTGGGATATAACCCCAACAAAGATGAGGAATGCTGGTGGTGTCAAGAAAAATCCAAAAAGGGAAGCGTTTTAACTGCGGTTAAAGGGACATTGGAGGTGGGCCTATTCCAATCCCAAGCGGAATGGAAAGAAAGGTAATTCTCTCGCACTAGTTGTTGAAACTTGTTTAGCGGCATATGCTACCCATTCGTGGGTAGTGGATACGGGATCCACTGATCATGTTTGTTTCACGTTACAGGGGTTCAAGCAGACCCGACAACTTAGTGGAAGAGAGATCCTCGTCACGCTGGGCGATGCTACGAGAGTGGCAGCTGAAGCAGTGGGAGACGTGCACCTGTCTTTTGAAGACAAGAGTTTAATTTTAAGATATGTTCTTTATGTTCCCTTTTTTCGCAAAAACCTTATTTCTGTTTCAAAACTATTTGCTGATGGATATTATGTTCGTTTTAATAAACATGTTACTGTTTTTCGTAACGATGTATTTATCTGTCATGGAACATTACGAAATATTCTCTACATTATTAATTGTGCACATCACACACACAATGCATACTATAACACATCTACTATTTTAAGTAAAAGGAAACGTTCGACCAATATGAACGAGACACTTCTTTGGCACCTAAGATTAGGTCATATTAATCCAAAAAGGATCAAAAGGTTGGTCCAAGATGGTTCATTGGAGTCCCTCCTGATTGAACCATTTTCAACTTGCGAATCATGTTTGGAGGGTAAGATGACCAAGAGGGCATTTGGAGCCAAGAGGCTTAGAGCTAAAGAAGAGTTGGATATCGTTCACACCGATGTATGTGGTCAAATGCAAATCAAAGCAAGAGGTGGCTACTAGTATTTCTTTACGTTTATCGATGATTACTCACGCTATGGGTACGTTTTCCTAATGAAGCATAAATTTGAGACCTTTGATAAATTCAAAGAATTTAAGGCTCAAGCAGAGAATCATAAGGAAAAGAGTATCAAGTTTCTACGATCTGATCGTGGAGGCGAATACCTCAGCGATGAATTCTTGAACTACCTGTCGAATGAAGGGATTGCATCCTAGTTGACTGCATCTGGTACCCCTCAACAAAATGGGGTTGCAGAACGAAGAAACATAACGCTTCTAGAAATGGTAAGGTCCATGATGAGTTATGCGGGTTTACCAAAATCGTTTTGGGGTTACACCTTGCAAACAACAGCTTACATTCTGAACTTAGTGTCATACAAATCAGTTCTAAAAGTCCCTAGGGAATTGTGGATGGGGCGCAAGCCCAGCTTAGGACACATGAGGATCTGGGGTGTCCGGCATACGTGTTGGATAAGGAAGCTGGGAAATTGGATGCACGTTCGGAATTAAGGTTGTTTACTGGGTACCCCGAAGGAACGAAGGGATGCATGTCCTATGGTCCCAAAGATCAAAAGGTCGTAATCAGTACGCACTTTAGATTCTTGGAAGAAGACTATATGAACGATAAAAAACCAAGAAGCGAGATTACCTTAGAAGAACTTAGGGGGCCAATTCCGTTGCCAACTGTACAAGACGACATACCACGCGTCACACCTACACAACCGGAACCTCGTCGTATTGGGAGGGTTGTCAAACAACCCGAACAATTCTTAGGGATCGGAGAGTCCTCGGACTTGATCTCAGGAGAAGAATCAGATCCATGGTCCTATGACGAGGTGATCCAAGACAAGGATGCAACTTCTTGGCAAACCGCAATGGAAGCCGAGATGGGTTCAACGGATCACAATAAAGTGTGGGAGCTAGTCGAACCACTTAATAAGGTAAAACCCATTGGATGCAAGTGGGTATACAAGAGAAAAAGGGGACTGGACGGAAAGGTTGAAACCTTTAAAGCGAGACTCGTGGCGAAAGGGTACACTCAGAAAGAATGGATCGACTATGAGGAAACCTTTTCGCCCGTAGCCATGCTCAAATCCATCTGAATTCTCTTGTCGATTGCTGCGCACCTAGATTTTGAGACCTGGCAAATGGATGTCAAGACAGCTTTCCTCAACGGAAGTCTTGATGAGGAAATCTATATGCAACAACCCGAAGGCTTCATTGAAAAAGACCAAGAACATCTGGTTTGCAAGCTAAAGAAGTTCATTTATGGGCTAAAGCAAGCATCTCGTGCTTGGAATCAGAATTTTTGATCAAGTTATAAAATCCTACGGTTTTGATCAAAACAATTTTGAAAGTTGTGTGTATAAAAAGCGTGACGGAACTGCCTTGGTATTCTTAGTACTATACGTAGACGACATTCTGTTCATCGGGAAAGATGTAAAGATGTTGTCAGACGTAAGGGCATGGCTGTCAAAATAGTTTGCTATGAAGGACTTGGGAGAAGCCGGTCACATCCTAGGGATCAAGATCACTCAAGATCGCAAGAAAAGGATGATCGGGCTTTCGCAAGCTTCGTACATAGACACCGCTTTTGAATTTTTAAGCGAAAGATGCAAGATTCCAAGAAAGGTTTTGTACCTTTCAGACACGGAATCCATCTATCCAAGAAAATGTGTCCCAAGACACAAAAAGAAATAGATGACATGAAGGGTATTCCTTATGCTTCGGCTGTGGGAAGCCTCATGTATGCAATCTTTGTCACAGACGAGACCAGGATATCGCTACGTAGTAGGAATGGTAGCAAGATATCAAAGTAATAACCCAGGAAAGAGCATTGATCATGCGGTTAAGAACATTCCAAGTATTCAAGAGGATACGGGACATAATGTTGGTTTATCAATCGGACGATCTAATCCCCATCGGTTATCTGGACTCAGATTTCAATCGGACATAGACTCAGAGAAAGTCGACCTCGGGTAGTGTGTTTTGTATAGGGGAGAGCCATGACATGGAGAAGCGTTAAGCGAAATGCATCGCCCGATTCTACCATGGAAGCCGAATATGTAGCCTTGTGAAATGAAAAGAAGCGGTTTGGCTCAAGAACTTCCTGGTGGACTTAGACGTCGTTCCGGATTTGCCCAGCACGATCACGGTCTGCTGTGATAACGCCGGAGCAGTTGCAAATTCTAGGGAACCGAGAGCCCACAAGGCCAACAAACACAAAGAAAGAAAATACCATATTATACGAGAAATCGTTAAGAGAGGAGACATAGAGGTGGCAAAAATTGCATCCGAAGACAACCTAGCAGATCCATTCACAAAGGGTCTGCCTCAGAGTACATTCGAGAGACATGTGGAAGGAATGGGTGTCAAGAGCATTGTCAATCTGCTTTGAGTATAAGTGGGAGAAATATTATTAGGTTCGTGTAAGGTGATATTAGATGTCACATAGAACACGAGACATGCTGTAGTATACTTAAAAGCAGACTTTGAGTATAAGTGGGAGATTGTTGGGGTTATACTGAAAAGTATGCTTTTACTTTGTATAACCAAACTTAATTTCTTATTTATTTTACTGAAATAAATTATTTATCGCATGTTGCATTAAATATGAATGAATGTTATATATATTTACTGCATACCCGTTCGATAAAGTCAGTACACGTTACGTTGTAGTTAATTTGGTGATACCAGATCACAGAAGATCAAATTAAAAGTTCCTCGTGACTAAGTACAAATGAACAACCCATCATGAAAGGTTGAAGTGTAAGGCTCAGATTGACTTGTCTTGACCAAGGGATTACACTAGTGAATTATGATGCGCTGAAAAGGACCTACAGGAGGATAAATTCTTCGGTACTGAATATACAAGAATTAGACCTCAGTGGTTCGTTATTTCTTAATTTTTGTCCTTTAAATAGGATCGTGTGAAATTAATAACTAATGCTTTGACTTATGATGGGAAGAGAATCAATGTGATTCGATACCTTGTATCTTGGGCAATATTATTAATTACATGACGATTGCTAAGATTTAATACGGAGATTCGCGTGCAAGTACGACTTGCTTGATTTGTCCCCTTGGTGGGCTCAGAATTTTATCATACCAAATTTTGCAAGTGAAAATTTATTTTCGGTATGGATAATAATGTTGAGCTATCTTTACTCCAAGGACAAAGATATTAATTAATATAAAGTGTGTTCATTGGCTTAATTAATTAGTAGACTAAGATAATCTTAAACGCGGGAAATAATGACCGGGAGCCATATTATTGTGAAGTCGTAATGTGGGTTAAGATGGATAGTTCGATATTAATTTTATAGTGGAGTAAATTAATATTAATGGGCTTGAATAATATTTTGGCTGAATATTATGGTTTCATAGTCCATTGGAGGTCCAATCTTAATTCTCCTAAAGGCCCCTCAAATAGCCCAAACTAAAGTCCAATTAATGAAAAGGAGAAGAAAATAATTTTGCCTTATTTTTCCTCATTAATTTTCGAAAATAATAGATAGGAAGAGAGAAAAGATTTTCTTGATTTGCTTGGAAAGATTTTATGGAATATGTATTCTTGGAATACAAGTTTATCCCATAAATTCAAGAAAAGTCAAAGATCCTATTTCTTTCCTAACTAGTTTTTTTTTTTTGAAAATTTCATTAATATTAGGAGGTGAGATTTTTGTGGAATATTTTAAATATGGAGAAAAGAATATATTAGATATATTCAAGATTTCTTGGAGATCAAGAAAAAGATTTTTCCATCTTATTCCTAGGTCAAAATTTTCGACCACCCTATTACTATAAATAGGGGATGAATTTTTCATCCCCAAGTGAAATTTCATGTGTTGGAAAAATTAGAAATCCACAAAGGTGGTGGCCAAATATTTTATTTTCTCCTTTAAGATTAAAATCGTTCGTTGATAATCCTCCCACCGGATTACGTTCGTGGACATGTGACATATTTGAGAAGACACTTTGGGTTAATCCATCGTCTCAACGGTTGTCTCTACGAGAGGTTAGTATTTACGTAATTCCTAGATTCTGCATGCTTAGGATTTACGTGAATTACGTGTACGCATGATGTTTATTTGCTTATTAATTATTATGTTGAATTGGTTTAGGATTAATTCATGTTAGTAATTAATTAATTAATTTAAATATATATTTAAATTCAACTCGAATAGATTCGGGCACCCCTAATTTCCCTACAGATCTATGAGAGGATTCAAGTCAAGGTGGAGACAATGAAGTTTTCTGTTATTTTACCAAGGTGGAGATATGTTGGAATTGTGTAAAATAAAGAAGTTTTGTTTTATCCCACATCGGATTGTATCAAAAGTTGGAAAACTTCCTAATCCTATAAGATGTCATATTCTGTCCCACATCGGATTGTGGGAAAAGGTGAAGGGCTTCCTAATGTTATTTAAGAAGTCCAGGTGTCTTTGATACAAGTGCATCAGTCGGTTTCGATTTTGGGCTTATTAATCTAGGCCTAGTTGGTTAGGAAATATTTATATTTCTATTTGAGTTGTATATTGTTGTCGGTTCTGAATAATATACGAGATCCTTTTTTCTGCCCGTGGACATAACTAACAAATTGTTAGTGAACCACGTAAAATTTGGTGTCAGTTTATTTATTGTTTTTATATCTTTCTTGCATCAGTTATAACATGTGCTCTATGTGACATAACTAAAAATAAACATTTGCATTTCAACTAAATTAACTTCAGTTTGAGTTGTAAGTACACGGAACTAAGCACACATTTAATCTGAAGTAAAAAATAATCTCCTCATCCCAAATTCAATTGAACATTTATAACAATTATCAGTCCCAAATTAAATAAATATTTTTTAAAGTGATAAAAACAACTCAATCAACTTTAATTAATTCTTTTAACTAATTATTTAAATATTACACTACATATCATTATCTTTATTACAATAAAATCAATTTTATCTTATTTTATTTACAATCGCATGTTATTACTTTATCATTTAGAAACACTCAACAAAAAATAACTTATTAAATTATTAAATAACTTCCAAATATAACTGTGTGCAAATAGAAAATGTTTAATTAATTATGGGACGGAAGAAGTGGTGCAGACTTGGGACTAGAAGTATGCTCCTCTCTATGTCTCAGGTTCGAAACCCTTAGGTGCGATCAATTCTTGAGATGGGTCAGCCCATACAGAGCTCTGCTCTGGCTTGATGTAAGGTCCCCGCTAGTGGACGCTGATTCTGGTCCCCCGAATTAGTCGGTCTTTAAGCCAGATACCGAGTTATAAAAAAAAATTATGGAATGAGAGATGTATTAGTTAACTTGTGAAGAAGATGTGTTAGACCATAAAGAGCTCTGTTATTGCTTGAAATGGGGCTCATGCTAATGGACGGTGAATCATAATCCTTCGAATTAGTCGATCTTTGGGCCGGATACTCAGTTATAAAAAAAAATTATGGGACAAAAGAAGTATTAGTTAGCTTGTGAAGTTCTGCTATTTTATTATGATATTTTATTCTGTTCTACTACGTATAATGCATATTCCTATTTCATTGTCATTGATACTTTATTTATCGCACATGTCAAAAAAAAAATCAAATGGTAATAATGGCCCTATATATATGTTGATATTGAGGAATGATTTAGCGTATAAAAAAAAATAAAAAAAATTGATGAATGATGAGGCATGTACGACCCACCTTTGTCCAAATGAACTTTTACCACAATCTTCACGTCAGATAATCAATGGGCCCACATTCTACCATATTCTATTATTCTACTTCTATTATGTACATATGCCAAAAAAAAAAAACTCTACAATCCACAAGGTTTAATTTGTAACATGAGACGGATTATGAGAAATATAAAAACAAATTGAATATTTTAAACTTAAGTAATTTTATTTTAAAATTAATTTCTTTATATACTCACACCTTTTAAAATTAGAGGCACACTTGTATTAGACCATCTCACCGTGAGACGAGACGTAAATTGAACATTGATACTTTAACATTTTATGAGGAATGAGTGTGATTTGTGTTAAGTTGTATCTCCTCTCATGCATGAGACCGTCTCATATGAGTTTTTGTCTTAAAATTATTAATGTTTTGATATTTATTGGTGGAATTAAGAGAGTTGGATAATGACAAATTTATCCTTAAATTTTTTTTTTATCACATTCCAAAATTTTAGGATGCTGTATTTTCTTTCTCTTTTCCACACCTCTCTTTAGATACATTAATAAGGATAATTGAAATTATGAGTAATTATTTGAAATTGAAATAAGGGTAAAATTGAAAAGAAAACAAAAAGTGCAAATAATGGTAAAACATGAAATAATTTAAGACAAGGATCTTATGCTAAAGTATCAAATAATTTTAAAAGGTGGGAGTATTTAATATGATTATCAAATTAAGTATTATAAAAGTAATCCCTCCAAATTCTTTTAGACGTCATTTTAGTCTTTTCAAATTTGCAATTTAGAATTCGTTTTGTATTTTTCGAGATCAATAAATTGTATTTCTTCCTAATTTACTCTTAAAGCCACTAAAAATATTATATGGTAATAACTCAAGGTAGGGTATAATAAGATGTAAATAATTTCATTAATATTTATGCATGAATCTAGAATGACATATATTTTAAATTGAACAGAATATTTAATATACACATTGAAAACGATTTTGAAACATAAATAATATTGCAATTTGAAAATTAGAGTTAGAAAGGTTTAAAAATAAAATAAAATTGGGAGTCTAATTTGAATGGGAAAGCGTAATTTAAAGTTTTAAACTAGGTTGTTTAGTAGACTATATTCTATTTATAATGTCAGCCGTTCTATAAAAATAAGAGAAGGTTTTGTGTAAAATATTGCACATTAGTGTTATGTGTAATACCACACAAATACGAAGAAAAGATTGAAAATTCGCGGGTTGAGGTGTGGGTCGGGGCGCGGGTCGGGCGGACCAATATATATTTATTTAAGGATATATTTATCAAATATGTGTTGTAGCCTAGTGGTTCAAGTTTGTTGTTAAGGTATTTGATCGTAGGTTCAAATCTTACTGAGCACATAATTTTTAATTTTTTTTGTCAAGTTTTTGTGTGTTACTACATCTATGTTTAAGTGTTACTACATTGTTATATTGAAATAACTTCATAAACTTCATATCTTACGTAACATGTATTAAAACATAACGTAACACATAAATGTTCATAAGGTAACACATTGTTGTTCATATGGTAACACATGAGTATTCACATAGTATTGCGACATGTATACAATATTGCATATTACTAAAAAAATAAGTGTTACTACATGAACAAAAAATGTTACCCTATGAAGACTAATGTGTTACCACATGAACAAAACTAGTACAAGTGCGAAAAGAAATCTCCAGTCCAAAATTACATATTTAAACAACTTGATGTGTTACTACATGAACAAAAGAGTGTTACCCTATGAACAAAAACCAATACAAGTGCGAAAAAAAATCATCAGTCCCAAATTACAGATCAATGAACAGCGTGAGAAGAGAAGCTTTATTTAATCAAATTTCATACAACAACAACAAAAATATCAGAAGCAATATTAATTTATTCAAATCTTACAAACTAATTAGAAATACATATTTATTTCTTCATATCGGAGACGGTCAAGAGATCGCTGGTAAGCCTGAGCACCTCGGCGAAGAAAATTTGATAGATCGCGAAAGAAGGAGAACTTAGATCGCGAGGAAGAAGAATCAGCGAACGCGAATCCGAATGACATGGGCCTGACCCGCGAGAAATAAAAAAACCCTAATTTAGGCTAATTGCACATATAACTTATATGCAATATTGCATACAAGTTTGTGCGTAAAAATAATCCTCATTTCTTTTTCGATTTAACACAAATTATAACACCTTCATTAAAGTCTGTAAATTATTTAAAATATCTTATCTAATATGCATTGAAATTAAGCATTATATTATTTTTTCAATATAAAGTATGTCAGAACTAAGTAAATTGGAATTTCCAAATACAAGTAATAAATATTTTATTGATATGTAAAAAACTTAAAAAAAGTATTTTATGGGTGGTGGGGGTAGACTCCGGATGGTCAGTAAACATTATGGCCCATTAATATCTTCCAGAAAAATATTGTACTAATATATAAGCAATTATTGGCCAGCTTATGGCCCATTAATTTCTTCCACAAAAATGGAATAAAGTGAGTGTATATCTATGTTGTACGGATGTGGGGACGCGAGTGCGGGTGCGATACGATGCGAATGCGGGGATATATATTTTAAAAATTTTAGGGTGCGATTCGGCAAATATACATTTGTTTATTTATAATTTATTATATATAACACCTGAAAATATATATAAATCTAAAATTCATAAAACAAAATGTATGTCATTCAAATTTTTATCTCCCTCAAAACTTAACAATATTCAATAATTTAATCTAATTAAGTAAGAAAACAACAATTCAAATACCATCAGCCCAATATATAAGTCATAATGATGAATTCAATAAAAAACTAGTGTCATATTGTCAATTTAAGTTGTATTACATAATAAAGTTCAATTAAACAACATATCTAATGCTTAATAACATGACCATATTTAATCATCTAGCATGGATTCACGTATCGAATTCGTGTGTCCGTTAATTTATTTTATTTTATAATTTACCAATTTGTCAAGTGACATCCGAATTAGAGAATCACATTGCATTATGATATTTTAAGAAGAATCCGTGCATCATATGTGTATATATATATGCAATAATTTGCCCAACTTAATTTCTTCCTCCAACAAAATATAATAGAGTTTAGTACGACAATTGGTTCCATTAAAATCTATTTTGAATTATTTTTTTGGACAGTTCATCATCTAATTTATAGATTGGATCACGTTTTGCCCTTTTCAATATAAATTAATTAAAAAAATTTAAAATTATTCTTAAAGTTATTAAAATGTTTAGAAATAGGCATGTATTATTTTAATGAGAAATGTAAACATTATTAAGGGTACATTTTTTTTCTTTTTAGGGGTGGGTAGTCGGACCAAAGGCCGACTAATTCAGTGGACCAATCCTATCGTTTATTAACTAGAGTCCTATATAAACTATTAAGGGTACAATAGTAGAAATTTAATTATATTTTTAATATATGTTCATTAATTAAAAAGGATATATATTCTTAACTGGAGTGAGTGTAAAATTATTGACACACCACACACAATGCAAAACGGAGTATTATTATTAATTATAATGTCAAGTTATGAAAATCCACTTTAAATTATTTTTGTAAAAGTTATTGAATAATTATGTGTACCTCCAGCGCTGGATATCATATTTAAAGATAAATATAATATATGACAGCCATCATATTTTGGTGCAATTTCAATCTTTTGAAATTAAATAGTACTCCCTCCGTCCATGAGGAATTTGCACGTTTACTGTTTAGTTCGTGTTTTAACGACGAGTTTTTTATTAATATTTAAAATGATAAAATAATTTTAAATAGTGCGTATGATAAAGAAGATAAAGTCTCATGTGTAACTGGTGCACGGATTTAAGATCTGTGCACTCACCCCAACCCTACTCATGTATCCACAGAATATGTCTAATATATTTAATGGGTCAATTATTTTTTTTAAATGAGTTATTCTGTTGCATGATTGCACGGTGCACTTGGATGCACAAAAGACTCACTCGATAAAAGAAGGGATCACTTTATTATTTCAAATACTAATAAACAATTCACTTTTTAAAACACGAGAATAAAATAAGTGTGCAAATTCCTGTAGGACGAAGATAATATATATCTTTGTATAGATTCATATTTTAATTTAATTATTCTGGATCATATATGTTCGTTCATTGCCATTGAGAGTTTTATTAGATTGTGTAGGATATTGATTAAAAATAGTAATTTCAACTCACATATAAAAAAGTAATCACTCCTATTCAAAGTATAAGATATTTTGACTTATTGCATTGAGTAAGTCTCATGTACACCCGGGTGCATACATGACCTAGCCTATTGCATTATTTACTTTTTATTTGATGTTCTAGCTTCTATTTCCCTACATTGCCCTTATTTAATACTATTTCTTTACTTTCTTGTTTTACTCCCTATTATTTCATTAAAGATAATTTATTATTAAATAAGGCTAATTTTGGTATAATTTTTTATATTAATAACAGTGCAAAAGGTCAAAAGATCTTATTTTAAATAGGAGGAAGTATTTGGGAACGAACCTGACCACTGGACTCCTCAATTGAGTGGGAGACCCAGGTTCGATTCTCTTTAGGAACGAATTGGAGTATGAGAGTTATAAGGTGGCTTGGTGAATATATAGAGTGTTTGGGTGCTTGGTGTACTAACTACTACTAACAACTAACTTTGTTCGATCAAAAAAAAAATAGGAGGAAGTATTTTTTTTCTCAAAAATACTATAAAAGGAATTATGATGATGTCATAGGATGTTGACTTAGGTGGATATGAATTATGAACAGAATTAAAGGAGACATCGTTGTGATAATCATCAATGCTAAACCCCTGAAATCATGGAACAGAGTCCACAAAAATATTTTGTTACTTTCTTTAATGATAAGTATTTGATGAATTCCCTTGTAATTGGAACCAAGGGATTATATGAAACAATTCTCCTTTATTCATGAACTATTGTTAGACCCGCATACTACGCGCGCTGAAAAAAAATTCTTATTTTTAATTAAATTAATTTTTTTAATATATTTAGTTATTTATGTACTTCTTTCATTCCATAATACATTGCATTTTTCTTTTTTATTAATTGGAACGTCCCACAATACTTTGCACACTCAAAAAATGAAACTCCTCATTAAACTTCACCCTTACAGTATTCATATATTTACACAAAATATTATTATTTTTTGGATCCACATATATACCCAATCAAACTACTTTATATAAAAATTTATAAAATTACTCATCAAAACTCTACTCATTATACATTTTTCTTAAAGTACGTGCTCAAAAGTCCCCACAATGTGTTGTGGAACGGAGGAGTATCTTTTATTGTAAAAAATGATAATGTTAACTAAATATGCAAAATGATATTTACATATCATTATACTTTATTTTTCTATAATAAACAAAATAGTTCACAATTTTATATTTCAAAATCAAATGCATCACACATAATTACAATTTTCGAAAAACTTCTTTGTAAACAACATTTGTTATATACTTACAAGGTTTCACATCAGAATTAAGAGATAGGATTTTCCATCATCTTTTACTTTTGACTCTAGAGACTGAAACATATAACTGTCGTGTGTGAAAATCGGTTTTAGAAGGCACAAACACACAATAGACAACGATTGACCGACTTTTATTTATCGTCATCACAACAAATAATATAATTGAAAATTGTCTCCTCTTAAACTTTAAAGGCATTGTTTGGTCCGAATTATTATGTTAATACTTAATATGTAATATAACAAAAAAGAAAATACTCAAATTTAAAACTTAATTGCATCTACTTTGTCAAATAATTGATCGTCTTTAAAATTCTTTACAATTCGATCGAGATTCATCTTAAATACTCGACAAAGGATGTCAGGCCTGTCTATGTAATTTAGTTCTTTCACACCCACCATAAATTATTGGAAAAGACTTCTCGATATAAACAAAGTTGTAGGTTCATTATGTTGTTCATGTAAAATCTAAATGCAAAGAACTCACACATAGTTAATCTCACCATTTTTCTCGAGGTTGATTCAACATCATTATGAACATCAAGTCTATATCCATCTTCACCACATGAGAATAAAAGAAGATACTGCAATGGACATATGATGGATGAAGTTCACTTATTTGTTTTAATTTCCCATCACACGTAAGTATAATAACGTCTTTTTTTTCCATATTCACGTCAATGTTACCTGGAATAAGAGCTTCAACCTCAAGTGTTGTTGGAAGGTTATGTGTTGTACCATTAAATGATCTTTTATCTATCAATCACATATTCAATGGTGGTTCTTGTACAGATTGAAAACGTTCTTTTGAATTTTGGAATTGAAAAGCATATGGATTGAGATGATCAATCAGTGTTCTCAGTTCAACAACAATTTCTTCATCCAATCATTTGGTTTTGTTCTTATCTGGCGCACTGTTCAAAAACATTGATTTATTGCATTAGAACTATTCAAGCAATTTAAAAAAACAATCAAGTGCAATTTATCTACTGCATAAATTTAATTAAAAATATTTCAATATAATATTTAAAAAAATTAAAGATATTAAATGTAAAAATAAGTTAACGCAAATATATTTTTGTTAACTAACTCGATTACCCATTTTTTTACAAATAAAATAAAATTATTTGATATAATAAAAAAATATTATTACACTTTTACATTACTTAATTGTACCTAGGCAAACATTTTTAAAATTAGGCCAACTAATCAATTTTCACAATTTTCGTTACTGCATCAAATTAACCATAATAAGTACGCAGTTTATATCTCTTAATTAAGCATCAATGTCTGAATTTTTGAATAAGAAGCATTTACATTTATTAATTTTACATTGCCAAAAAAATTACAATTTTATTTCAACATTAATTAAACAAATTTATATATTTAATTAAAAAAACTTATTCCATAGTTACAACAAAAAAGAAAATATTATTTCATCATGACTGAGATAACTTAACAATAATTGTACGCAGACAATAAATTTTGCAATTTTTATATCAATATTAATTATATCAATTTATATGGTCAATTTAAAAGTTTCTTTCGTAATTATAGCGAAAAAGAAAGTATTAGTTCATCATGAATGAGATAACTTAACAATCATGTTTGAGGAATTTTCGTGTAACATTAAAAATTATAAAGATGGATATATTCAAGTAGAGAAAATCTTCCATAATTATCGAATGTTTTTGAATTAAGATTAAAATTTAAATCAAATCACTTTAAATATTTAATAAAATAATATAAATAATAAATTATACTCCTTAATTATATTATCGGAATTTTTTTGAATCAAACTCAATCACATTTACTAATTGTACATTGACAATCAATATTTAAATTTTTATATCAACATTAATTATATAAATTTATATATTCAATTAAAAAATTGTTCTGTAACTACAGCGACAAAAATTATATAGTTCATCACAACTAATATACCTTAATACAAAATTTTCATGTAACATTAATCATAAACGTGAATTTTTTTTCAAATTAAAAAAAAAAATCTTCAGTAATTATCGAATATTTTTGAATTAAGATAAAAATTAAGTCAGATAATTTTGAATAATTTATAATATTATATAAATAAATAATCAATTATATTCATTAATTAAGTGTAAAATTTGATTTTTTAAAACAAAAAATTCAATACATCATAATAAATTTTAGTTATTTGAAATTTAAATGATCGATACTTTTCAATTAAAAAATTAATTCTATCCATTAAAAAACTAATACTAAAAGAACCAATCATGATAATATAATATATATATCTTAATTGTTTGATTAAATTAAATATGTAATTAATTATTTCACTTAATTTGTACGTTTAAATACCTTATCCAAAAAATAATAATAATCATTTGTCTGGCTAATATCAGATTATTTACGTTTACGAATATTTTGACATGCGTACATAATTTAAAATATTTAAATAAATTAGACCAAGAAATTATTTTCAATTAGTCGTTATATATTTTCCAATAAAAAAATAATGATCTAATTAAATATAGTTTGACTTTGTATATTTGACAAATAAGCAACACCTAAAATAAAAAAGAAAACCTAGAGCCATAAGTACACAGATCGTACCAGAGGCCGGAGCCCCACTAAAAACCTTGCTAGGGACTTTGTATATTTGGTTATTAATATATTATCAATTATCCTTAATTAGACATTAAATATAATTAAACATATATATAGAAAAAAATCCAATTAATATTCATCTACAATTCTGCAAATAAATTTAGAAATAATATTTTCAATTTTTATGTCAATATTAATTATACAAATTTATATGTTCAATTTAAAAGTTTCTTTCTTTCGTGTAATTCACTTGTAGGTCTCGAACGGGTTTCGTGAGGGCAGAAGTCTAGAGGGGATGGGTGAATAGACTTCTGAAAACTTTTTCGTGCAGATCAGGTGTGATTGCAGTTTGCCTGATCAGAGTGCGAGTGAATCAGTTTGAACTGATATCCAACTTACTGATCGCCTGAGGGCAGATCAGTTCGGTGTCTATCAGTTTAACTGATTGTGCGGAATCTAGTTTATACTCGTGTGAAAAACCAGTTTATAACAAATCAGATTCCGAAGTTGTTTTCAATCAGATGACTATGGAGTCAATCTGATCAGATCAGTAGCTTGGTGCTAGCTGATCCTAACTCAGAATATGTATGCAGATTTAATCAAGTTGTGTGCAATAGTGTAAAGAAGTTAATCAATCAGGTAAATGCACACAAGATTTATAGTGGTTCGGACAACCAGTCCTATGTCCACTCTTCCCTATCACAAGGGGCATCAACTTAACCAACTTAACCAACTGGACTTAGATTATTGTGTTAGTCCAACACATTACACCAACAGATATTTATAGAGCTCTCACTCAACCGATCCCAGAAATCAGAACTAGAAACCCTAGTCTGAAATCTTGCTAAACAAACTTAACCTAACTTTGGGTTTTGGGTAAGATTTGTTGTTTGTTCCAACTTTGAAATCTATCCTAGTATTTAAGTAGCCTAACAGCTAGAGGATAAGATTTATGTGCTAAGAACTATGGGATGAACACTTAGAAAATTTATCTTCAAGGTTCTGTTCTTCGTGCGGAAATTTGGCTATAGTATGAGCTTCTTGATAATTTCCATTTTTTCACTCTGAAGAGGAATCTCATATTTATAGACCCCGAAATCAAAGAGCCGTTGGAGAGCAACTTGAATTTTCGGCTATATTTGGTAGATATGTAGGATTTGATGTGACGTGCTTCAGGGACGGCATGGCTGAAAGCATGGATAGTTGTCTTTTATAGCTGTTTGACCAAGCAACACCAAATCCCGTATTGTCGGCTACGTTCATACGTGTCTTGTTTTTATTGGTTAACAAGATCACTTTTCAGTGTTTGTTCTACCAACTAAAGTTGACATTTTTCTTGTTCAAATCAACAACGTATGACTTGGTGAAACATCAGTTACCACCTGGTGTGAGCTGACCTGATCAGTTACAACTGATCAGTCTACCTGATAGAGTCTTCTGGTGCCAGTTGTCTTAGCTCAACTAGTAGACTCGGCTGATGTAGGTCTTCTGGTATGATCTTCTGGTAGTCATCTGATCTTCAGGTCTTCTGCCTTTGAGCTTCATGATTTCACTCTGATCATCTGAATTTATCAGATCATCTGATCTTCTGTCTTTCCCTTGCCTTCTGGCCTTCTGACTTCAGCTGGTCTTTTGTTCTCAGCTGGTCTTTAGATCTGACCTATACATATTGAGTTCCCCCTCAATATGTGACCTATCTTATACATCAGTTGTTCTATACAATAAATATCAACTGGTCATCTTATAACTGGTATTTAAAAACATCAGTCAGCTAACAGGTCTGACTGGTCCTATTACATGTGTTTTGGAACTTTCATCAAAACTCTAAATTTTCCAACAATTTCCCCCTTTTTGATTAAACCAAAACACTTGAGAAACCAACACAATTGATAAATATAAAACAGTAAAGAACACATAATCAGAAGACAGTGAGATTTTGTCTTAGGATCAGAAAAAGAATAAACTTTTCATTCAGCAGATTTATCGATTACAGGTTACATCAGAAAAGTTTGAGTTTAAATTCAGCTGATCCTAAACAGTCTTCTGATCTTTAATCTCTTGGCTTATATCCCTCTGGAATTTCTCGTTGATCCTGAGGGACGTTGAATATCCGGTATAGCTTCCATTTAACATCATTGATCTGTTGAGGATCAGTTATGCGAGCTTTGTTCAGGATGTCAAAATAGAACCTTTGAAATGCCAGTCTGTCAAATGAGCCATCTGCCTTCTTTGAGTAGTCCATCACGTCATACTCTTGACGAGATATTCTCATATTGATTATTCTGGCCTCATTTTCCAGATATTTCAGAAAATCTGGGTGCTTGTTCTCCAACCAGTTGAGAAATTCCGCATCTGGTGATTCTTCTTGTGGCACTAGGTCCTGAACAAATGCATCCAGAAGCCATTCACTTCAGATCTTATTCCATTCCTCGAACCTATCAGCATGAACAATAGTTTTTGGTATGATTTCATCAACTCTTGCTGGCAACTGAGGTTCTGTTCCAAAATTTTCGGCTTTGCCTTTCTTCGCCCTCGATCTGTATTTCTTTTTCAGGTCTTCTGCCTCTGCCAATTTTTCTACTCTTCTTTCTTCCTCACTAATTCGAGCTTCTTCAGCAATCTGTTCCTTAGTCAGTTTCTCAGCCAGTTCCTTATCGGTCTATATCTGGCTAGCTGTGTTTCTCGTGACTCTCTTAGTCTGAGTGGCTGGTACAAGTTTTGATGTCTCAGCACCCGCAACTAACTTTCTTGCCTTTGACTTCTCCATCTTCCCAGAAACTTCATTAGCAAACAGATCCAGATGGTCTAGTCTCTGGCCATAGGATTCAACTGTCTAAATCAGTTCTTCTGTTGTTCTGATAAAGTCAGTTGGTTTCTCAACCTGTCCTTCCCCCTTTTTGGTTTGATCAAAAAGAGCATTGAGGTGGGAAGTCAGAGATCCAAAGCTGACTGATATGGCCTTGTTAAGATCTTCAACAGATAAACCTTGAGCTTGAGTAGATAGATTTTGAATCTTTGAGATCAGCTCAGTCTTGACAGATTCAACGACAGTAGAGAGGGTAAGAATGAGTTTATCAAGTTTTTCTTCAGTCATTTCAAGCTTTTCTGTGACCATCAGAAGAGAAACTTGTTGTTGATCAACCTGGACTAACTTGTCGTCAACTGTCTTCTTAAATTCAGCAGTCAGGTTGGTCACGGTTTGAGAGAACTGATCTTTGATTGCTTCAATCTGGGAAATAACCAATTCCCATTGATACGTTATTTCTTTGAGGCTAATCTGCCTCTGATCAGCTATTGTGTTGCTAAGTTCATTAGCCAACACTCCCTCAACTTCTTCTTTCAGAAGATCTTTAAAACAAGATCTGATCTCCTTAAGTTGATCAGTGGTGATGTGTGTTGCAGGAATATTTTGCATCACCTGATCATTTCCAGTTGTTTGTGCCTCCTGTGGCTGGTCATGAACTGCATCACCAGTTCCACTATCATCGGCAACTCCCACATCCTTCATAGGATCATCTTCCTTAGGAGTTTCTGCAACAGCCTCCAGTTCAACTTGTTCAATTATTCCCAGCTTCCTGTGGATCAGAGCTTTGATTGCTTCAGCAGTTATCAGTTCAGCTGGTTATCCTACCTGAGAAGATTTCTTCATGTCAAAATCAAAATCTGCGAATGCATCAGCACCTCCCATCTGTTCAATAATGATCATGAAATTTGAGAAGTTCTTCAAACAGAGATCTTTCCAGGTGAGGATCTCCATTACTTCTTCCCGAATAATAGGATGGGCTTCCAACTCCGGGTACAACTCATCAATTTCGCGTTCAATTCTCATTCTGACCATTTTCCCGGTGATGGTCTTGGATGATCTGGACTCAGGAATCAACTGTTCAGATCGACCAGGTTTAGGTTGATGAGATGTAGAGGGTTCTGGTGGCGTCTGAGTAGCTGGATGTTGGTTGATTGGCTGAATCTGTAGGGGTTCTGCTGTAGCAGCTCGTGCATCTGGTTCTGCAGCAGGTGATCTTACTGGTTCGCGAAAAGGTGAACTTCCAGGTTCGCGAGCAGGTGAAGGAGAAGGGAGAGATATGCTCAGTAGCTAGAAGTCTGAGTGGTGAATTAGCGCGAGATTGGGGTGATGGAGATCTTTCATCCCTTGTTCCTCCCTCTGATTACTCTGTCGAGCTCTCAACTTGGGAAGCCTGCCTGTCTGATTTTTCAGTTGATCTATGTGGCGCATCAGGCTGATCTGGCGCTCCTTCTTCATCTGACTCGTCTTCCAGAAAAAGATTCATGGTGGTCTGTTTTACTTTCTTTGGCCTCTCCTCCTGAGCCTTTACCAGTTTTCTCTTTTTCTTTTGAGGAGCATCAGTTGCAGACGTAGCTGCCTCCTTGTTCTTCCCTTTCTTAACCTTAGGGGGAGTGGGCCGCATATCATCATCTGTCGGCCTGTTGGGAGATGAATTTAATAAAAGATATATGATTTTGATTAAGATCCCAAAACCCCTGAGTATGACATGTTCGGAATGATCTTGATAGTTGAGTCAGGATTCAGTTTTAGAGTATTCAGGATGTTATCTGCAAAATGTATAGTCAGCAGATATAGATCAGGATAGGTTCTGAAGACTCTGAAGAGCTCAGTATGTTTCTGAAGAAACTGAAGGTTCAGTATGAAATTGAAGTTTCAGAAGACTTAGTATGAAACTGAGATACTGAAGACTCAGTATGAAACTGAGGGGACTGAAGACTCAGCATGAAGACTCAGTATATCAGTCAGTATATCTGTAAAGACTCAGAAGACTCTGAAGACTCAGAAGACCCTGAAGACTCAGATGACTCTGAAGACGCAAGACTGAAGACTGAAGATCAAGAATACTGAAGGCACAGTAATTACTGAAGACTCAGTAATATACTGAATGCTCAGTATAAACCTGAATGTTCCGAGGCACTGAATATATCTATCTGAAGGATGCAATACTGAGAAGATCACGATTCCTTAGAAGAATAGATATTTGCCAAGACATTCAAATGCAGACAAAAGGAACTAAGTCAGAAGTGTTGTTAAGGTTATATCAAACTCAGAGTTTGTAACCAAAAGAGCAGTTGAAGGTGTCTACCTTTAACTGGAGACAAAAGTCAAAAAGAGGAAGACAACACTGTACCATACTGACACTGACAGTGACAGGTCGCTGAAAAAGATGTCAGATGTACAAAAGTTCCAGACTGCAAAAAGTGAAGACCGGCTACATGAAAGGCTATTGCCTAAAAAGTGTTAGGGGGTTTCAAACCCTAAATATAGCCGTTTCTCACACACCATAAGAGGAAACTCACGAAGCTATCTCTCCAACGGATAGTTTTCAAGAGTGACCTTGGTGTATGCCTATAAATACTGGTGACCCTCTACATTGTAAGGTTATGGGAAATTTATACGCAACTCAAGAGCTCAAACTTATTACTGCAAGTTAAAGCACTCGAAAAACCTAGAATTTCCCAAGTGCTTCTATATTGAAGAGAGCTCACTATACTAAGCCTAGCTTGATAAGATTTATCCAAAGCTTAGTCGAGATATCCTAACCCTTTGCATTGTGCTTCATTGTAAAGGATATCTCATCCTAGTTGGAAACCAACCGAGAAACCCCAAACCCTTGTGAAGGTAGTTGGAGTGTGTTTGTTGGTGAGAAAGAGTTGTAAAGAGTTAGTAAACTACGCGGAGTAGTCAGAAAACTCTAGAGGAGAAGTTAGTAAGCTACAGGGGTAGTCTGAAAGCTTGTTTGTTGTTGAGTAAGTAAACTACGGAGGTAGTCAGAAAGCTCAAGGTCGGGTTGAGTAAGTAAACTACGTGGAGTAGTCAGAAAGCTCAGGGCCGAGTTGAGTAAGTAAACTATGCGAGGTAGTCAGAAAGCTCAGAAGTGATTAGTGAATTTCTCTGAGGATCAGAGAGAGCGGATGTAGGAGCTTGAGTCTTTGAACCACTATAATTGCTGTGTTATTTATTGCTTTCCTTATCTGTGCTTAACTAGTTGCATTGACCTGATTTTGAAAGCATACTTTTCACTGATATTCAGTTGGAATCAATCCACTGAAGTTGCATGAATTGAATCACAGCCTAATCACTATTTCATAAAGGAAAGGTTTTCAGCAAAGCTTAAAACGAGTATAAACTAAGGGCCAACCATTCCGCACATCTGTGTAGCTAGAACAGATAGTTACCAAACTGAACGTACTCTTCTGAGGGTTCAGTAAGTTAGTTATCTGATCCAAGCAACTCAGGATCTCTGACACTCAGGACTCAGTTGGGATTATTTGAGGTTTCTGAAAGCAGCTCAGGATCACTGTCTCAGTAGACTTTGACTCAGAGCGATCTGTGCTTCTCAGAACCTAATCTTCAGGATTATCTGACCCAAGCTGACCTCAGTAAGAAAAAGTTTTAAAAACACTGAACACGTGTATTCCCCCCCCATACACGTGTAAGACTCGTTTGCACCGGGACCAACAAGTGGTATCAGAGCAGTGGTTCAACTTGACCACCCGCTTTGTTGACCAAAGTTTTATTTTCAAAAAAAATACTTGTGGTCTATCTGAACTGATCTTATTTGCTGATTTTTCTTTTCAAAAGATCAGATAAAAATGTCTTCTAAAAAACTTCCCATGTTCTCAGTGGAGAACTATGATTTATGGAGACTGAGAATGCAGGCTCACCTGTATTCCAAACATGAGCGTATGTGGAGAGTGGTCTCTCAAGGACCATTCCAATTTACTGTGGTGAATCCCAGAGGAACAGAAGATGAGAGAATTGATCCTAGAGCAGAATTTCCTAAGTCTGATGACCAACTGACTCCTGAGGAGAGAAAGTTAGTCAATCTAGACTACATTGCAAAAGACACACTATACAGTACAATTGATGATGGTGTGATGGGAATGATCTCTCACTGTAATACTGCTAAAGAGATTTGGGATACACTAGCTGTAATGTGCCAAGGCACAGATCATATAAAAGAGAACAAACTTTCAGTGGCAATTGAAAAGTTTGATAGTTTTGAAATGGATGATGGTGAATCAATAGACAAATTGGAAGTCAGATTCACTAGCATCATGAATGATCTAAATGCACTTGGAAAGAAATATCCACAAAGAGAAGTTGCATTGAAAATTCTTAGAGGTCTTTCTAAGAAATGGGATATTCATGCAGTGGTGATTGAAAACACCAAGAACATTAATTCAATGCCATATCAACAAGTCTTCTCTGAGCTGAAGGCCTATGAATTTGTAATTGATAAGAAATCCAAAAAAGGTCGACAAAGAAAGATGATTCATCATCTAGTAAGAATGTGGCTTTTAAAAGCCAAAGATAAAACTCAGAAAACTAGAGAGTTCGAGAACCCCCATGCCAAAAATCGGGATGAGCTTGAGGAAAAGCTAAAGATCGATGGCAAGGAGGTTTGAAAGACTTAATAGTAGATTTGGAAAATACAAAAGCTATTACAGGAACCACATGTACCAGAAGAAACCTGAGGACAGATCAACTGAGAAGAAGAAAGACCTGAAAGCTGAAGGATCTTCATCCAAAAGAAAGGACTCCAAAGAAGAAACTGACCAGGATGATGATGCCAACAGATGCTACAAACCGCTAAAAAGAAAGGTCACTTCCAAAGATGATTGTCCAGATTTGAGTGCTAAGGAGAGAAGAGAAAGACAAGCTAAAAAGAGACAAGAAGTTCTATAGCAAAAAGGTCATGGTTGCGGAAGAAGAACACTCGAGGGGAGGATCTAGCTCTTGAAGAAATATTCTCGAGACAAAGGAAAGTGATGACATCCTGGTTCGATGGCCATTGAGGAGGTAAACTCTTCTTTTTCTCTGTTGTTGCTCCTACACTAGCACAAGAGTTTTCGAGTTCCACCGAAAAAGCAGTCATTTTGACTCGATGGATTCTTTTGAGAATCGATGAAGGACTATCTTTGTTTTGCAAGGACGCTAAATAGAACTCAAGAGCGAGAATAAGGAACCGAAAAGTTGAAAATCTAAAATGGAAAGACTCTAGCAATATTGAAATCACTTCTCAATTAATGGGAGCTACTGATGAACTGGATGTTCTAAAAGTACAACTCTCAGAGAAAGAGAAGTTGATAATGACCCTAAGCGAAAAGCTAGAGAAATCCTTTCAAGAGATTCAAACTAATCGGGACTAAGTTCAATGACCTCTCTCGAGAAGCATGAAACTCTACAGAATCGTGAGGAGGATAGTACAGAAGAAGTTAACTCTATTGAATAATGCATCTAATGTAATAGATGAAATTGAGTTACCGAGATATGTGACTATAAAATGCGGATTGGGATACATTCGGGGAACCTCACAAGGTCATCGAATCTTTGCATCAAGTAGCAAGAAGACAATCTTTGTAAAACCAGTGGCACCTACACTTCAAGCTGAAGTAATGCCCAAGGTTGTAGACAAGGGAAAAAGACCTATGGTCTCAGTAAAACTGAATGATCATGTAGGAAAGCCCAAACCTCAGGTGAAGGCTAGAAAAACCTGAGCACTCAGTTGGAAAGTTTCAGGCAAGTGCTTCAAAGCCTCAGGCTAAGAATGCAAACCCGAAAGGCTCCACATCGAACCATCGAGGAATCCTCGGATGAGAAACACTCGCAGAGACATTCCCAATGAAGAGACCAAGTCTTCAAAGATCTTGAAAGACCAGTTTTCAAAGATAACCTGAACCCCACTTGCCTAAGGGTAAAGGTTATCTGAACCCGAGTCATCAAAGATTTAGACCGGATGCACAGAAGCCAAAGCAAATGAACAGAAGGCCAGAACAAAAGAAGAATTCAAAGGAACATGTTCATGCTAAAGTGAGCACACATACACAGAAAACTGCTAAGGCACCCAAAGTAGTAAATGTGTATGTTGATGTTTATGGAAGACAGATTAGCCACTCTAAAGTGATTAGAGTTGTCAGGCAAATTTGGATTCCGAAAGGTACAGCTAACCTTGTAGGACCCTACACAAATTGGGTACCTAAAAATTGATTTGTTTTTCAGGAGGAAAACAAAGGCACTAAGCTGATGAAAGATCACATGGCACTGATGAGCAGAGATGAAAAAGCTCCTGATGTATGGTATCTTGACAGTGGATGCTCAAGACATATGACAGGATTCAAGAAGATGCTCAGTGACTATGTTGAACAAAGAGGCCCACAAATCACTTTTTGGAGATAACTCAAGGACGATCAAGGATATGGAACTTTGGAAATCGACTTCGATTCATATCCATGGTGTTTCATATGTATCTGGATTGAAGCATAACTTGCTTTCAATTAGCCAATTTTGTGATAAAGGTTTTAATGTTGATTTCTCTAAGAACTTATGTTTTGTGAAAGATGATACATCACAGAAAGTATTACTGACTGGTACAAGAAAAGGGAATGTGTATCTTGCTGATTGGAGTTCAACTCCTAAAGATACATGTTTGGTTGCTAAAAGTTCCACAGATACCAGTTGGTTATGGCATAAAAGAATGAATCACCTGAATTTTAAAACCCTGAACAAGCTTGCAAGATTAGCTCTTGTAAGAGGGTTGCCTAATGAAGTGTTCAGTAAGGAACATATTTGTGATGCGTGCCAGAAAGGAAAACAAGTTAAAGCATTATTTAAGAGCAAAGTTGATGTTTCCACTGACAGGATACTTCAGTTATTGCATATGGATCTCTTTGGTCCTATAACACCAGTGAGCACCAATGGCAGGAAATACACACTAGTAGTAGTTGATGACTACTCAAGATATACTTGGGTCATATTCTTACTCAGTAAGAAAGAGACTCAGATAAAGATGCCAGAATTACTGAAAAGGCTCAGTATTGAGAAAAATCTGAGTGTGGTCAAAATCAGATCTGACAAGGGAACTGAATTTATTAATCATATCATATCTGATTATTGTGCAGCAAATGGAATTTCACATGAAACATCAGCTGCAAGGACCCCTCAACAACATGGTGTTGCTGAAAGGAGGAACAGGACTCTTAAAGAAGCTGCAAGAACAATAATAGCTGAAGCTGATATTCCTAAAAGGTTTTGGGCTGAAGCTGTCAACACTGCATGCTACTCACAGAACAGATCCATGCTGACAAAGAGTCAAGGCAAAACGCCTTATGAACTTTGGAATGAAAGGAAACCTCTTGTTTCTTTCTTTCGTGTGTTTGGTTGCAAGTGTTTCATACACAATAATGGTAAAGATGGGGTTGAAAACATTTGATAGTAAAAGGCGATGAAGGAATATTCTTAGGATATTCTCAAGTCAATAAAAGCTTTTTCGAGTTTACATTTGTAGGACTCTTTATTGTGGAGGAAACACCTCATGTTGTTTTTGATGAATCTACTTGTGTTCGGAAGAAACATGAACATGATGCAAATGAACCGACTAAGAGGATCACCAGATTAAGCACGAAGCAGTAAAAGATAAATCATCCATCGAACACGAAAAGAAGAAGTCGGTCACATCCTATGATTGGTGTGACTCGGGACTCGAATAAAGAAGTTCGGGATGGAACTCGAGGATGGTGAGACTCGGGAAAACCAACACTCAAAAGGTGACCAATACGAAGCAGACACCGATTCGGACTCGGGTAAGTGATGCCAATGAAGATGTGGTCACGGTGAGGCAAATTTGAATCTATCAACCAAAGGGGGAACAAATGTCTCTCGACAATGTTCGAATAGAATTTCCGAGGAAGATGATTCCTTTCTCCTTTGCTCGGTGTTCCCCGAGTTTATTGAATTAATCGAACCTAACATTTCAAATGTTGAGGATATTTACAAAACATGAACATCAAGAAGGAAATGGTTAGATAGTCATCCTACAAGTCGATTGTGGGTGATCTAACCGAAGGTGTCAAAACAAGAAGGTTCCATGGTGAGAGTGCACTATTCTCGGCTGCTTCCTATCGGAGAAAGAACCTATCGAGATTGGTGAAGCTCTACAAGATTCTCATTGGATTCTTTGCTATGCAAGATGAGTTGAATCAATTCTCAAGGAATGAAGTATGGGAGCTAGTAGATAGACCGAGAAAGGCACAATGTCATTGGAACCAAGTGGGTTTTCAAGAATAAAAGAGATGAAAACAACAACATTGTGAGAAACAAGGCAAAGGCTAGTTGACAAGGTTATTCCCAAGAAGAAGGCTTGGATTATGATGAAACCTTTGCACCTATTGCAAGACTAGAAGCCATCGATTGTTTCTTGCATATGCTGCCCACATGAAGTTCACAATCTATCAAATGGATGTGAAAAGTGCATTTTTCGAACGGTGTGCTTAAAGAAAGAGGTTTATGTGGAACAACCTCCCGGTTTCAAGCAGAATGACCAAGTTTACTGTGCTCGGAAAAGCTTTGTATGGTCTCAAACAAGCACCCGAGAGCATGGTATGATACTCTTTTCGGTTTCTTCTCGATCATGGTTTTGCCAAAGGAATCGTTGATAGAACTCATTAGGGGATAGAAGTTGGGGAAGATATCTTCTTCGTTGAGATATATGTTGATGACATCATTTTTGGATCTCCAAACCATCACCGTGTGAAAATTTTTCAACACCGATGAATGGCAAGTTTGAGATGTCAATGATGGGAGAGATGAATTTCTTTCTAAGTCTTCAAGTGAAACAATCAAAAGAAGGAATATTCATCAACCAGGCAAAGTACACTAGAGATCTGATTGCCAAGTATGGTGTACAGAATTGCAATGCAGTTAGGATTCCTATGAATACTAACTACAAGATGGATCCTGATTCTGAAGGTAAATCAAATGAGTCATACCGATTATAGAGGAATCATTGGATCATTGCTCTATCTCACGGCAAGTATGCGGATATAACATTTCTTTGTTGGGATATGCAAGATACCAAGCTAATCTTAAATTTAGTCACATGGAGGTCGCCAAAAAGATCTTGAAGTATCTTAAGGGCCGCGATGAATAGATTAGGATTATGGTATCTTGAATTAACTAGGATCGATTCGATTATGGAGGTTGCGAGAATTGATGGGAAGTCCACTACGAGGCGTGTCAATTTCTTGGAATAAGTGATATCTTGGTTTTGAAGAAAGCAGACCTCGAGAGCAACCCGGTACTCTGAAAAAGTGAATACATGGCTGCGAGGAAGTCTGCGTGCTTTCGATTCTTTGGCTCGGACAACAATTGAGGGATTATAAAGTTGTAGCCAATGAAGTACCCATATTTTGTGATAATAATAGTGCCATTGCTATTTCACAAAATCGTTATTGCACACGAGATGCAAGCATGTGGATATCGGACATCACTTCATCGAGATCATGTCGAGAAGAAGGACATAAGGATGGAGAAAATTCATCTTGATAAGCAGAGAGCTGATATCTTGACTAAACCTTTGGCTGAATCAAGATTTCAGGAACTTTAAGTTGAATTAGAGATGCTAGATCCAGGTGTATATAGTAGAATCTGAAAAATTGAAGGTTTTCAGATGCATGAAGTTTTCTCAGAATTCTACTAAGAAGCTCAGGATAAAATGGAAATACTGAACTGAGTCTCAGGAAACTCAGATTTACTAAAGGTCAGTACTCAGTAGCATACTGAACCCATTCAGTACTCAGTATCATACTGACATTTTATCAAGGTCAGTACTCACTAAGACTAATAGAGAGAAATTAGTCTGAAGAAGTAATGACTCATGCAACTCATTTATTGCTTAAGTGAAGCTCAGTAATCAATTGCAATAAATACAAAACACCTGAGGAATGTTTTTGGGCAGGATCGTTTGAAATTCCGAAGAAGGTCAACAGTCATTAAATGCTCTGCTACATTTCTTGACCAATGAGGATATTTTGGCGGCATACTTTTCGGAGATCGTCGGTTCGTATACCCGATTAATCGGAGATTAATCTCAACCGTTGCTTTTCACCTAACCAACGCGATTCCCCATGATCTCAAAGCTATATATTCCCCAATAAGCCATTCAAGCCAAAATTTTATCAAACCCTTCGTTCCCAAATCCTCTGCAATTAAAAATCCATTTGCCCAGAAAACTCCAAACCCTAAATCTTCAATTCTTCATATCCAAAATGGCTCCTACCTTGTTCGAAAGATTAGCCGAAACCAACAAGCCGTGGTACGAGTTCGTTGTCTCGCTCGATAGCACAACCAACTCAAAGCCAGAAGAGGAGGCTCTGCATATGATTCGACTGGCTAAACTCACTCATCTAATCGCATGCCGACCGGATCAAGAGTATGCGAAAGAGGTAATCGAATTCATCTGTAATATGAGAATAGATGAAAAGGATGGTATGCATTTTGCGATTACTGTATCACACTTAGAGCATTCATCAAAATACATCGATTTTGAGAGGGATTTGTACATTATTCCAAAGAATTTAAATGATGTTTTTGAGCTCTGTGATAAAGGAGAGGATCCTGCGTTGTATATGTTGGGTAGAGAGCAGGAGTACTTAGATAGGATTGCTGAGAATCCTGTTAAATTTGAGGCGACATTGCATAAGAGGCACTTGAAGCCACAATATCGAGTTTTGATGGATATTGTGAGCAAAAGCATCATGAGTCTTACGGGGAGTTTTGAGCAGATCAGTACCCCGAAGCTCAGATTGATGGTGGCGATCGAGGCTTCACCCACCACTGACTTCAACTGGCTGAAATTTCTGATTCAGGTAGTGAGTGAACAAGCCAAGGTCATAAAGAAGGTCAATGGGGCAATCAAGATGAAAGGCAAGATCCACCATGCCACCAAAATTGCTTATATTTTGGAGATGTGCAGAGAGGAGGAGGATATCTTCGCCAATTCGACCCCATTCCCTAAGTCCAAGGTGCTATTCAAGCCCATTGCTGCGAAGAAGCAGGCCATCAGAGGGAAGAGAGAGAAGAAAGTAGAATCACCTAAAGCTGCTGCTGCTGAAGAGACTCAACAAACCAGGGGGAAGGTTTTGTTGGAGGCAAAGATGGAGCAGGGTGCAAAAATGATGAAGCAGAAGGACCTTGCCCCAAAGCACAGAAGATTGGTGGTTCTCACCGATGAAGATGGCAGTGATTCTGAGGAGATTCAACCCGAGGGCCAAACCGCTCAGAATTCACCATTGCAAGTATTGGCTCAGGTTATCTCTAAGGCACAAGAACAAACTGAGGAGCAGGTCTTCTCTGAGGTGCTTGAGACATCATTAAGTTCAAACAAAATTTCTCAGGAAATTTTCAAAGGGACTCAGGCCTCAGAGATTCCTACTGAAAAAGTGCCGGCTCAGACAGCAGAAGAGCCAACTCAGAGTCAATCTGAGGATATGCCAGCTCAGGTCCCAAAACCCACTCAGATGCAAACTGAGGACCTGACTGTTCAACAATCAGAAGCTGTGGAGACTCAGGAGCAGAATATTCTTGATGAGCTAGAACATCTGAGTAGCTAGAACAGATAGTTACCAAACTGAACGTACTCTTCTGAGGGTTGATAAGTTAGTTATCTGATCCAAGCAACTCGGGATCTCTGACACTCAGGACTCAGTTGGGATTATTTGAGGTTTCTGAAAGCAACTCAGGATCACTGTCTCAGTAGACTTTGACTCAGAGCGACTTGTGCTTCTCAGTACCTAATCTTCAGGATTATCTGACCCAAGCTAACCTCAGTAAGAAAAAGTTTTAAAAACACTGAACACGTGTATTCCCCCCCCCATAAACGTGTAAGACTCGTTTGCACCGGGACCAACACGGCCCATAGATGGCAGTTGTGGTTGAGAGAAAGGCCTTGTAGGACTTCAGTCCGTTCTGATCCCATTCAACATTTGGCATCTTGTCCTTTAGAATGACTGCAACCTTGTTGAGATTGCTGATCCTCTTCTTCAGATAGACTTGTCTCTGTTCACTAACTCCAAATTTGTCATGTTCTTGGATCATAATAGCCTTCAGAAAACCATGCCAATTAATATTTTGGCTCCATCGATAATAGCTGCCATACTATACATTTTGACAGCTGTTAATCCATCTGGGCTGAAAGAAATACCCATAATTGTTTTTGACAGAATGTCAAACAACAGACGGTATTTCCTTTTCAACATAGGCCTGACAAAGTCTACGGTCTGGTGTTTATCGGCCTCTCTGAAGAGTTCATTCTTGATCAGCTCGTCTTCGTTCTCTCTGTAGTGAGCAGGAGAAGTCTTTCCTTTGGGCAGGTTGAACAGTCGAGATATATCATCATTTGTAAGTCTGATCTCCTCTCCATTTACTATAGATATCGGTTCTTGTCCAGGATTCTCCGTGTCAACCTTCAAATTCCTCAAGAATTCCAGTGCTTCATACTGCATTACTGGATTGCAGTGAGCAGCACAGTATTTTTCGAGACCGCATCTTTTCAGAATTTGTTCCACCTCCATTGATTCTGGATCCCGTGTAACACCAAACCTTACAAATTTGTCTTCAACAATTTTGGTTGCCAAATCCGCATAGTTACACATAATTTTGCCCAATCCGTGAGTAGCCATCTACAACAAGATAGATTCGATTAAAATTTGTGCATAACTATAAAGATATCACATATTGATTATCAGACCTAGTAACCGATGGATACATACAGATACCAAGAGATGATAAGGCACAACACAGGATAACATAAATAGACGTAGAAAGGTAATTGTGAGTTTGCAGAGAATAAATCGCAAGAATTTTGAGAAAAGTATTTTGTTAGATGAAGCTTATAAAAGGAAGGAGGGAAAATCGAGACTAGAAGATCAAACGTTTGAAAAGGATAAAAGATCCAGATTGAGCGGTTTTGATCGTGTGGTCAGGATATGCACGCGCGATTACCTTTTGGATTTAAAAACACATTTAGTAGCATTTAATACATATACCCTACGTCTGCATTAAATACTTTGCAGGGTATGCGTCACAATAGTATGTGTACAGTAAAGGCAAATATTATCGGATAATTCCAAATATGTAAGCAGTAAATAAAGAAACAGAAATGCGTATCTGGTTGACTGATATTGTAATCAGTCAATACCACTTGAAGTCTGTTTATACCACTTGTTGATCATAGTTTTCTGCCTAATCCTTATAATTTCTCAACTATCTCGTTTAACTGATCCGTTCTACTTTGCGTCTGATATTCGCTTTTCTGATCCTTCCTGATCAGTTGAAGTTCCCCCTTCAACTGTTATCTCTGATTACTTATTGACTGATTTATCTGATTTGTTGAGGTATCGTACTGAACTGATCTTCCTCATCTGATCAGTCTCTTATCTAATCAGATTTCAGTTGACCTAATCTGATTCTACTCAGACCAAGTCAATTCTTGGGATAAGTGTTACCGCCAAAACTTAGGTTTGGAAAAAGGAGAGTCGTCTCGATTATCTAAGTCGGCACGATTTGACATTTGTAATAATAGTCCTGATATTTTGAGATATCAATCGCCGTAAACTTATCCAATCATCAGTTGCGTTCTTCTCACGCGCTGTAATGGCGGTGCTAATTTCTCTAAAAGGTTTTGAGAAATCAATTTTGCATTTGCACCCCTGCTTGGCCTATATAAATTGGACCAATGATTTACACAACATAACCCATTCACCATACTTATCTTCTTTAAGTTTTGTAAACCATGTATTCCGGTGAACCCTTATTTCCAGTGAAATTTCCGGCAAAAACCTTTAACCCTTTTCAAATGATTTCAGCTTCTCAAATCAACCCTGTGTATCCCTTATTACTGTTTTCCTCGTCATCGAAGATTACACATACAATTATTGCCAAGCTTCTCTACCACCAAGGCGACGGATCTGCTATCGCAAATGAGAAGACACTTCTCCTAACCGTATGCACCTTGTGTGCCTATCGAGATGACGGGATTAGCATCAACAAACTCAGTCTGATACAAAATATGAGTTTGGTATTCGATCTTGATCAGACAACAGCTGATCATCGTATATCAAACTCAATATTTGCATGTGACACTTGTGGCCATGTGGTCTTTGCACCACATCTTTGGCACTTATATCCCATTTAACAGCTGGAGAGCCCATTGATTTTAGGACTAGGGGCTCCTGGCTTAGAAATCCTTCAATGCCGCTCTCGCTTCTCACTCCGAAGCTCTGAGGGTGGCGTTAGGATTATTTCAAAGCCTCTCACACCCCTTTAGGGTTGGGGGGAAAATGGGAGCATCAGACTCTAAAATCTTTAAAGCCTCTCTCTCCCCCCCTTTCTAGGGTTAGGCTTAGGGTTTATGGTTTAGGGTTTATGTACTGACCTCCGGGTCCTTTTGTACTTGTAACTTGTAATGTAAATCTGACCTCCGGGTCTTTATTAATGAAAAGTTCTATTATTTCATTGTTGTGTATTTTCTGTTTCCTTATGCGATTGAAGCTTTAATCTTATGTAACTTTCTTGTTGAACATTAGCTTAATCGACTTACAAAGTATGAAAGAACCAAACTGATAAGTTCCTTTAATCTGATAATTCTTTAATCTGATCAGTTCCTTGACTGATCTTCTGATCAGTTGAGATACCTAACTCAACTGATTCCTCTTAACCTGGTTAGTCTCTTAACCAGCTGGTTCTGGAGATCAGTCCACCAAACATTTCTGGTGCATTTTCTCCAAGATCCAGAAGCCCTAACTCATTGCATAATTCTCTGAATCTGATCTCAGCTAGTGGCTTGGTTAAAATATCAGCTTTCTGTTTATCAGTATGGATCTTTTCCATTCTGATATTCTTCTTTTCAACATGATCTCTTATAAAATGGTGTCTGACATCCACATGCTTGCATCTTGTATGTAGAACAGGATTCTGAGTGATTGCAATAGCACTATTACTATCACATAATATAGGTACGTTCTTAGCTACAATGTTATAATCCCTCAGCTGCTGACTAAGCCAGAGCAGTTGGGAGCAACAGCTTCCTGCAGCCATATATTCTGCTTCAGTAGTAGATGTCGCAACTGATGTCTACTTCTTTGAAAACCAAGAGATCAGTTTACTACCTAAAAACTGACATGTACCTGAGGTTGACTTCCTGTCAACTCTGCAACCTCCATAATCAGAATCAGAATACCCACTAAGCTCTAAATTATCATCTGATGGGTAAAATAAACCAAGGTTTATTGTCCCCTTCAGATACTTAAGAATCCACTTAGCTGCTTCCAGGTAGCTTTGCATTGGATATGCCTGAAATCTGGCACATACACCTACTGCAAAAGTGATATCTGGTCTGCTGGCAGTCAGGTATAGTAAAGATCTAATGAGAGCCCTATATTCTTTCTGATTAGTTTTCTGACCATTCTCATCTGGATCCATCTTGAATCCAGTCATCATATGAATTCTGGCTTCCTT
This sequence comes from Stenogyne calaminthoides, assembly GCA_037126765.1. Taxonomy (NCBI): domain Eukaryota; kingdom Viridiplantae; phylum Streptophyta; class Magnoliopsida; order Lamiales; family Lamiaceae; genus Stenogyne; species Stenogyne calaminthoides. The sequence goes on along the minus strand of JBBCBC010000039.1, from coordinate 5,333,096 downwards.
ATAGTTTTGAACTCCAAACTTAGCCAACAAACTCCTAGTGTACTTTGCCTGACAGATGAATATCCCTTCTGTACTTTGTCTAACTTGTAAACCCAGAAAGTAACTCATCTGACCCATCATGGACATCTCGAACTTCCCTTGCATCAGCTTGCTGAATTTATCACATAAACTCCTGTTGGGAGATCCGAAGATGATGTCGTCCACATAAATCTGAACCATCAGAATATCTTCTCCATCTTCTATTCTGAATAAGGTTTTATCCACTATTCCTTTAGTGAAACAACTGTCTATCAAGAACTGAGAGAGTGTATCATACCAAGCTCGAGAAGCTTGTTCCAGGCCATAAAGAGCTTTTCTTAAACGGTACACCTGGTCGCCTTTTTCAAAGCCTGGAGGTTGTTCAACATAAACTTCCTCAGCTAGTACTCCGTTTAAGAATGTACTCTTAACATCCATCTGATACACAATAAACCCTCTGTGGGCAGCATATGCCAGAAATAGCCGAATGGCTTCCAGACGAGTGACTGGTGCAAAGGTCTCATCATAATCAATTCCTTCTGATTGTGAATACCCCTTAGCAACAAGTCTTGCCTTATTTCTGGTTATGACATTATTCTCATCTCTCTTGTTCTTGAATACCCACTTTGTGCCAATCACATCTTGATGGGTTGGTCTGTCCACCAATTTCCAAACCTGATTCCTCTCAAACTGTTCCAGTTCCTCTTGCATGGCTAGAATCCAATTTGCATCTTATAGGGCTTCTTCTACTTCAGTTGGTTCCTTCAAAGACAGATAATAACAATACATGGCACTTTCACCAATCTGATGTCTAGTTTTAACTCTATCAGATGGGTCTCCGATGATCAGATCAGTTGGATGACTGGTTACCCAGGTCCTTCTTTTCTGATTTGCATCAGTTTGGAGAACATCATCTTCTTCTGATAGTAGTTCATTACTAGTGATGGGAGTGGTGCAGAATTATGATCCACTTGACATGGACAAGTCTCAGCGATGTTGGACTCATCATGTGCTGATGTCTGTCCGTAGGAACTTCAGGTGTTCCCCCTGAGCCAGATGGTTCAATTGATACTGTCTCAGCTATACCAGTTTCTTCATTGACAGTTGTATGTACCTTAGGGTCTGATTGACCTGGTGAATCAGCAAGATCAAGTTCTGGAATATACACTGTTACGTGTTCTGATCCTTTTTCCTTGATACTTAGCTGATCCATTTTATGTGCATCAGGTACCGGTTGATCTGGTACTGCTTGTTCTGAGGCAGATTTCTCTTATTCAGAAGATGTCTCATCAAAGACCACATGAGGTGTTTCTTCACAACTAGGGTTCGCCTGTTGTAAACCCTGAAAGCCTTGCTGGATGAGGAATATCCTAAGAATATACCCTCATCTGACTTGGCCTCAAAAGTCTTCAACTGACTCTTCCCATTGTTGTGTATGAAACACTTGCACCCAAAAATATGGAAGTAAGAAACACGAGGTTTTCTGCCCTTCCACAGTTCATAGGGTGTTTTGTAGTGAGCCTTATGGAAGTAAGAAACATGGAAGGGTTTTCTGCCCTTCCACACGAGGTTTTCTGCCCTTCCACAGTTCACAGTTCATGGAAGTAAGAAACACGAAGTTCAACATGGAAGTTCAGAGAGCATCTGTTCTGAGTGTGGCATGCAGTATTGATGGCTTCTGCCCAGAAACGGCTTGGTGTTGAATGTTCAGCTAACATAGTGCGAGCAGCTTCTTTGAGTGTTCTGTTTCTCCGTTCTGCTACACCATTCTGTTGTGGTGTTCTTGCAGCTGATGTCTCATGTTGTATACCAAACTTAGTGCAAAAATAAGTAATAAAAGAATTCAAAAATTATGTACCTTTATCTGATCTGATTTTCACTATACTGACTCCCTTCTCATTCTGTAATTTCTTGAGCAGCTCGGGTATCTTTGTTGTTGTCTCATTCTTCTTATACAAGAATACAACCCAGGTAAACTTGGAATAATCATCCACGATTACCAGAGTGTATTTGTGTCTGCTGAGACTGACTGGTGTAACTAGTCCAAATAAGTTCATATGGAGCAGTTGCAATACTCTGCTGGATGCTGGTCCAGGGATTCCCTTGAATGAGGCTTTAACCTGTTTTCCCTTCTGACATGCGACACATGTCTGATCCTTAGAGAATACCTCATTCGGAAGACCCTCAACCAAAGACATCCTTGCTATCTTGTTAAGAGTTTTAAAGTTCAGGTGACTCATTCTTTTGTGCCAGAGCCAACTGCTACCTTTTGAACTCTTAACAATCATGCATGCATTTTTTGGACAATTGTTCCAATCTGCTGTATAAATCGTACCTTTCCTTGAACCAGTTAACAAGATCTGTTGAGTAGCTCAATTCTTGATAGTACACTGATCAGTTGAGAACTCAACACTGAATCCATTGTCGCAGAATTGTGAAACTGATAACAAATTATGCTTTAAACCTTCGACATACGAGACTTCAGTAACATGTACATCATCATTCTCTAAGGTTCCGAATCCTCTGGTAAAACCAAAGTTATCATCACCAAAGAGTACACGTGGACCTTCTTGTCTGTGTAAGAGCTAAAGATATGTTTGCTTCCAGTCATATGCCTTGAGCATCCACTATCGATGTACCAGATAGTTGCTTGTACACCTCCTTTGTTGGCCAAACCCACGCAAACCTGCAATCAAATCAGGTTTTAGGTACCCCTTTTGGATTGGGTCCTGAGGGGTTAGAGTTGGTTTTAGGGATCCATACAAACAGGGCACTTCTATTGTAATCAGATAGATCAGAAGACCTGATTTATCTCCCATAAACATCTACATAATCATACATTTCTTCATATGCATTCTGATCAGTATGATTATTTGTGCGAGCCTTGGGTGAGTCAGAAGACTTGGGATTTTTCCTCGCTGTTTGTCTTCTTTTAACCCAGTGGGGCTCAGGTGTAGCAGCCCTAGGTTTCTGATTATAAGGGTAGGTACGACTGCTACCATTAAAAGATTCATATCTTATTGGCATATCTGGTTTCAGCAGTTTACCCTTGGCTTGCCTGTTAGGCAGCTTGACCTGATTAGGTTTCAGATCAGATTTCCCCTTTTGAGGTTGTCTTTTCTGATACCTAATCTGCTGATCAGGTTGAGGTCTCTTCAGAATAACTGGGTTCTTCTATTGATTCCTCGGCTGATGCTTGATCAGTTGGGGTTCATTTTTGTTCCCTTTCTGATTGGGCACTTGCCTTACTTGTTCAGCAGGTCTTTTTACCTTATTAGATACATATTTTGCTTTATGTGTATCTATATCAGAAACTCGTTTGATTACACCTTTTTGAAGTGAATCAAACGTGACTTTTGAGGATGTAGAAGGGTTTTCATACCCAATTCCCTTCTCATTAGTTGTCGTTCGAAAATAGTTTTCATATCCTGAACGATTTTTGAAGATTTCGTGAAAACCTGTATTTTCTTACGTAAACTATCCTCAGTTAATTTCAGACTCTCATGTAGTCGGAAGAGTTCATCAAACTTGGCCTGTAAGATTTTAAAATCATCAACTTGTTGTTTATTGAAAGCTAGCTGTTCCTTAATCTGCTTCTCCTGATCAGAAGAGTTAACTTTCAGAACTTTCAGTTCTTCAAGTTATCTTTCGAGCAACCCGGTGATTTTAGTTCACCGCTCTCATCGACAAACATTTTCCTTAACAAAATTCGAGTATTTTCAATCCTTAGCTTATCGTTTTCGGCTTCCACTATCGTATAAGTGTCTACTGCGTTAGAGAGATCATCAAGCAATTGCTCAGAATAGAGCTACAAGTCAATCTCTCCAGTAGGTGTGCTAATCATAGCTGGTGTGGAAACTGAGAGAGCAGAAGGTTTAGAGGTTACCTCAGATTGGTCTTCCTCCTTAGCCATCAGACAGATTTCATCATCAGAAGAGAATATCAGGTCATCGTAGTGGTAGAAATCATCAGCGTTGCTTATCAAACATAAATCTTCTGCAGATGAGTAGCCTGAATCCTCAGAAGGCAGATAAGAATCATCAATTTCAGATGTATCAGCAACCATGGCTTTCTTGTCTCTATAGCGTTACTCTCTTCTGTTCCGCTTCTCTTCTCTTTCTTTTGGTGTCAGGTCTGGGTAATCTGCGACTTTGTAATGACTGGTTTCTCCAGGTTGAAACACGCTCCACGATCCATGAAACTTCTTACGCCGGTGAGTCATTAAAATGCAGTAGAATCTATCGGTGAGTTTCTGTTTGCTGTCAGAATCGAAATTTCTTCTCTCGGATCTGTTGTCTCTCCTTTCATCGGACCGATCATCTCTTTTCTTATCTTCTTTGCGATCCTCTGTGCGGATCATCTCTTAGGTCATCGATCGGTCCTTCCGGAGATCCGTCATTTGGCCTCCTATCTCTTCCTCTCTTTGTTTTGATAATCCTGTAAAATCTACGATACTTACAAAGTGAATGTTAAATTTTTCAAGTTTTTCGTTAGCAAAGCAATGCTCATTGATTTGGCTTATAATATTTCAATGAGTTCATTAGACTTTGAGTTCTTTCTTTTTGCTTTGAATGCAACTGATTTTGATGTGGCTTCAGCAGACGACTCGTCTTCTTCTTCTTGCCCTCTTTCGATCAGATCGAACTCATGAGCTTTAAGACTCAGGAACAAGTTGCTTGGCTTCATCTTAGCAATATCTTGACAATCATTTATTACAGTGACTTTTATATCCCACTTCTTAGTCAGAGATCTCAAGATCTTGTAATTGATGTCTTTATCTGACATTTCTCGTCCAAGTTCCCGTAACTTGTTGACTGACATGGTGATTCTTCCATCGAGCTCATTGATGGTTTCATTAGGTAGCATCTTAAGTTTCTCAAATTTCACCAGTTCGGCTTGCAGTCTGCTATCTTTAATCAGATCATTTCCTACACACATTTCAGCAAGCGTATCCCACATCTGTTTGGCTGTCTTGAGATACTTTATTTTTTCTCTGGTTATCTTGTCCATGGTCTTCATGATTATGTGTCTGGCTATCGTATCCAGAGTGTACAGCTTTCTCTCTTCAACATCCATCAGGGCAGGACTCTTTCTGACAAGGCTTCCAGCTGGAAAGTCTGGATCACCTCCAATAGCTGGGTTGTCATGATAGATGATGATGGGTCCTCGTTCAAGAACTTCCATCATCCTGCTGCTTATTGACCCCAGATGGTTGCTCATGTATATCATCCAGTCTGCATACTAATCAATGGAAAATTTAGGCAAATCATGATACATACCCGAAGTATTATCCATGTTGATCGTGAGTTTGAAAACAAATGAGATTTGAAAAAGGTTTTTCAAGATCAGTTCAAGTGACCACAAAGGTTCTTTCTCAAGAACCGATGATATTCAAAGCCAGTGGTCCGTAGAACCACTGCTCTGATACCACTTGTAGGTCCCGAACGGGTTTTGTGAGGGCAGAAGTCTAGAGGGGAGGGGTGAATAAACTTCTGAAAACTTTTTCGTGCAGATCAGGTGTGATTGCAGTTTGCCTGATCAGAGTGCGAGTGAATCAGTTTGGACTGATATCCAACTTACTGATCGCCTGAGAGCAGATCAGTTCGGTGTCTATCAGTTTAACTGATTGTGCGGAAGCTAGTTTATTCCCGTGTGAAAAACCAGTTTATAACAAATCAGATTCCGAAGTTGTTTTCAATCAGATGACTATGGAGTCAATCTGATCAGATCAGTAGATTGGTGCTAGCTGATCCTAACTAAGAATATGTATGCAGATTTAATCAAGTTGTGTGCAATAGTGTAAAGCAGTTAATCAATCAGGTAAATGCACACAAGATTTATAGTGGTTCGGACAACCAGTCCTACGTCCACTCTTCCCTATCACAAGGGGCATCAACTTAACCAACTGGACTTAGATTATTGTGTTAGTCCAACACATTACACCAACAGATATTTATAGAGCTCTCACTCAACCGATCCCAGAAATCAGAACTAGAAACCCTAGTCTGAAATCTTGCTAAACAAACTTAACCTAACTTTGGGTTTTGGGTAAGATTTGGTGTTTGTTCCAACTTTGAAATCTATCATAGTATTTAAGTAGCCTAACAGCTAGAGGATAAGATTTATGTGCTAAGAACTATGGGATGAACACTTAGAAAATTTATCTTCAAGGTTGTGTTCTTCGTGCGGAAATTTGGCTATAGTATGAGCTTCTTGATAATTTCCGTTTTTTCACTCTGAAGAGGAATCCCATATTTATAGACCCCGAAATCAAAGAGTCGTTGGAGAGCAACTTGAATTTTTGGCTATAATTGGTAGATATGTAGGATTTGATGTGACGTGCTTCAGGGACGGCATGGCCGAAAGCATGGATAGTTGTCTTTTATACCATTTTGTTTGACAAAAGACACCAAATCCGTATTATTCGGGCTTCTTTTTCATACGTGTCTTATTTTTATTGGTTAACAAGAGTACTTTTTAGTGTTTGTTCTACCAACTAAAGTTGACATTCTTCTTGTTCAATTCAACAACGTATGACTTGGTGAAACATCGATTTACCACCGGTGTGGTGACCGATCGGGCCATAACCGATCGGTCTACACCGATAGAGTCTTCTGGTGCCAGTTGTCTTAGCTCAACTAGCAGACTCGGCTGATGTAGGTCTTCTGGTCTGATCTTCTGGTAGTCATCCGATCTTCAGGTCTTCTGCCTTTGAGATTCATGATTTCACTCTGATCATCTGACTTTATCAGATCGTCTGATCTTCTGTCTTTCCCTTGCCTTCTGGCCTTCTGACTTCAGCTGGTCTTTTGTTCTCAACCGGTCTTTAGATCTGACCTATACATATTGAGTTCCCCCTCAATATGTGACCTATCTTATACATTAGTTGTTCTATACAATAAGTATCAACTGATCATCTTATAACTGGTATTTAAAAACATCAGTCAGCTAACAGGTCTGACTGGTCCTATTACATGTGCTTTGGAACTTTCATCAAAACTCTAAATTTCCCAACAGTGTAACATTAAAATTTTCAAATATGGATATATTCAAGTAGAGAAAAATCTTCCATAATTATCAAATTTTTTTGAATTAAGATTAAAAATTAAATCAGATAAATTTAAATAATTAATAAAATAATATAAATAATAAATTATATCACTTAATTGTATTATCAATTTTTTTTAATCAAACACAATTACATTTATTAAGTGTACATTGGCAATCAATATTGAGATTTTTACATCAATATTAATTATATAAATATATATATTCAATTAAAAAATTGTTCTATAATTATAGGGATTAAAAAAATATAATTAATTAATTGTATTATCGAATTTTTTTGAATCAAACACAATTACATTTATTAATTGTACATTAGCAATCAATATTGAAATTTTTACATCAACATTAATTATATATATATATAAATATATATATATATATATATATATATTCAATTAAAAAAAATTCTATAATTATAGCGATAAAAAATATATATATACAGTTCATCACAACTAATATACCTTAATACAAAATTTTTGTATAACATTAATTATAAACATGAATTTATTTTTAAAAAAAAATCAGTTATTATCGAATATTTTTGAATTAAGATAAAATATTAAGTAACATAATTGAATTAAATAATAATAATATTATATAAATATATAACCATTTGCAATCATTAATTAAGTGTAAATTTCGATTTTTGTTTTAGAATATCAAAAAAAATTCAATATATCATATTGAAATTTAGTTATTTGAAATTTTAATGATCAATACTTTTCTATTTAAAAATTAATACTATCCATTTGAAAACTAATACTAAATAACCAATCATGATAATATAATATATACATTTTAGTTCTTTGATTAAATTAAATATGTAATTAATATTTTCTCTTAATTTGTATGTTTAAATACCTTATCAAAAAAATATATATTTATTTGTCTAATATCAGATTATTTACATTTACAAATATTTTAACATGCGTACATAATTTAGAATATTTAAATAAATTAGACATAATAATTTAGACCAAGAAATTATGTTCGATTAGCCGTTATATATTTTTCGTAAAAATATATTGATCAAATTAAATATAGTTTAACTTTGTATATTTGGTTATTAATTTATTATCAATTATCATTAATGAGACATTAAATATTAATTTAACTTATATATAGAAAAAAAATTAATTAATATTCATCTACAATTCTGAAAATAAATTTATAATTAATATTTGTAATTTTTATATTAATATTAATTATATCAATTTATATGTTGGGAGATGAATTTAATAAAGAATGATTTTGATTAGATCCCAAAACCCCTGAGTATGACATGTTCAGGATATTCTTGATAGTTGAGTTAGGATTCAGTTTTAGAGTATTCAGGATGTTATAGTCCGCATATATAGATCAGGATAGATTCTGAAGACTCAGTAAGTTTCTGAAGAAACTGATGTTTCAGTATAAAACTGAAGTTTCAGTTGTTGGGGAATGAGTTGCACAGATCTATTCGGGGTGAATATTTAAATACAAATTTAATTCATTAATTATTACTAGCATGAATTAATCATATATTAATTCAAATAATAATTGCAACAACATATCATGCATATAAAAAGCCACGTAAAACCTACGCATGCAGAATCTACGAGTTTACGTGAACGTACCTCTCGGGATGGCAGTGACTTCGGTCGGACGGACTAACCAAAAGGACTTCCCAAGTATTCCCTTAGCCCTTGCTCGACAATCCGGTGGAAGGATATTCGCGAACAATTAACAAAAGGAAAAAATAAACTTTGTTGCACCACTTTTGTGGATTTGCTAATATTTCCAGCACATGGAATTGTACTTGGGAATGAACTAATCATCCCCTATTTATAGGAGAGGAGGGGCACGAAATTTATGTGAATTTTCAATGTGGGAAAAGACTTTTCTTGGTCACCAAGAAATCTTGAATATATCTCATATATTCTTTTTCCCATAATTAAAATATTCCACAAAAATCCACCTCCTCTATTTTATGGTATAATTTTCGAAAATTTGGGCAAGATTTCAAGATTTAGATCTTCTTGAATTTATGAGATATTCTTGTATTTCAAGAAATACATATCTTCCATAATATCTTTTCAAGAAAATCAAGAAAATCTTTCTTGCCCTCTATTTTTCAAAAATTTCGAAAATCTCTTAATGAATAACCAAGTGGGAGATTTCTTGAATTTAATGAGATAATCTTGTATTCCAAGAATACATATCTTCATTCCATAACAAAATTCAAAGAAAATCTTTCTCCCTCTTTTATTCATAATTTTTGAATTTAATGAGGAAATATAAGCAACAATATTTATTTTATTTTAATCACCTTTTTAGGTTATTGGACTATATGTTGGGCTACTCGGGGGCCTTTAGGAGAATTAAGATTGGACCTTCTAATGGATCTTGAATATCTAATATTGAGCCACAATATAATTCAAGCCCATAAATATTAATTAATCCCACTACATAATTAATATTGCACTATCCATCTTAACCCATATTACAGTCAATATGGTTCCCGGTCATCATTTCCCGTTTTTAAGATTATCTAGCCCATTAATTAATTCAAGCCACTGAAATAGCTTTCCATTAATTAATATCTTTTGTCCTTGGTCGAGGAACGGTTCAACATTATTATCCATACCGGAAACAAATTCCACTTGCAAGATTTGGTATGATAAAACTTATGAACCTCCCAAGGGGGCAAATCAAGCAAGCGTACTTGCACACGATTCTTCGTATTAAATCTTAGCAATCACATGTGACCAATAATATTGCCCAAGATAAAGTACGTATTGAATCTCTCTCTCATTCGCTACCCATGATAAGTCAAAGCAATAGTTACCAATCCCACGTGATCCTATTTAAGGGACGAAGGTTAAGAAACAACGAACCACTGAGGTCTAATTCTTCCTTGTTCAGTTCTGAAGAATTTATCCTCCTGTAGGTCCTATTCAGCGCATCAGTCATGCACTAGTGTAATCTCTTGGTCAAGACAAACCAATCTGAGCCTTACACCTCAACCTTTCGCGATGGTTGTTCATTTCCATCTAGGTCGTGAATTGCGTACTTTTAGTTACAAGGGACTGTTAATTTAATCTTCGCGGATGCGGTATCACTAAATTAACTACTGATGTAACACGTCGATTTATTTATTGAACAGAGTTATCAAAGAAATATATATAACATTCAATCATATTTAAAGCATTAGTGATAAACAATTTATTTCAGTAAATAAGTCTGGAAATTCAGTTTCGATTATACAAAGTAAAAGCATACTTTTCAGTATAATCCCAACAATCTCCCACTTATACTCAAAGTCTGCTTTTAAGTATACTACAACACGTCTCGAGTAGTCCGTGACATCTAATGTCACCTACACGAACCTAATAATTTCTCCCACTTATACTCAAAGCAGATTGGCAACCGGTCTTGACACCCATTCCACTCACATGTCTCGAATGTATTGAGGCGGACGCTTTGTGAATGGATCTCGCCAGTCGCCCCTCGACGCTATCTTTGCCATATCTATATCTCCTCTCTTAACGATTTCTCAGATAAGATGTCTTTTCCTTTAATGTGTTTGTTTGACTCGTGGACTCTTGGTTCTCTTGAATTTGAAGCGCTTCTAGCAGATATATTGCTAGACAAATTCGTAACACCATCCAAGTCCACTAAGAAGATCTAGAGCCCAATCGGTTTTTTTCAACGCTTCACAAGAAGCTACTTACCCGACTTCCATGGTTGAGTCGTTGATGCATTTAAGATCACACTCGTCCATTTGATGGCTACACTTCCCAAATGGAAACACACTAACTGAGGCAGATAATATTTGGAATCTAAATCGATTGGAAACCGAGTCCATGTAGCCGATGGGGATTGGAGTATCGATCGATAAATCAACATTCTATCCCGAAGTTCTTTTCGTAAACTTCGGGAATGTTTTTAATCGCCGTCCAATTCGCTTTCCTCGAAGTTACTCGATATCTTGCTACCATGCCTACTAAGAAAGCATATATCCGGGTCTCGTACACAATGAATGCATACATAGGTTTCCGACAACCGAAGCACAAGGAATACTGTCATGTCATCTATCTCCTTTTCGTCTTAGGGAACATTTTTTGGATAGATGGATTCCAAGTCTGAAAGGTACGAATCCTTTCTTGGAATCTTGCATGCTGAATTGTTTCAAAACCGGTGTCTATGTATGAAACTTGCGATAACCCGACCATCCTTTTCTTGTGATCTCGAGTAATCTTGATCCCAAGGATGTGCCCGCTTTCCTAAGTCTTTCATATCAAAATGTTTTGAAACGCCATGCCCTTACGCGTCGACCACATCTTCACATCGTTTCCGATGATCACAATGTCATCTACGTATAGTACTAAGAATACCAATGCAGTTCCGAAACGCTTTTTATACACACAACTTTCAAACTCGTTTTGATCAAACCCATAAGAGTTTATTACATGATCAAAACTTTGGTTCCAAGCTCTGAATGCCTGTTTGAGTCCGTAAATGGACCTCTTGAGCTTACAAACTATGTGTTCTTGGCCTGTTTCAATGAAAACATGGGGTTGTTGCATATAGATCTCTTTATCAAGACTTAGTTAAGGAAAGCCGTCTTGACATCTATTTGCCGACTTCAAAGTTGAGATCGCAAAGAATCGATAAGAGAATACTGGATGGACTTAAGCATGGCTATCTTGGCGAAAAAAAGTTTCCTCATAATCGATCCCTTTCTTTTTCGAGTATAACCTTTCGCCATTAGTCTTGCTTTAAAGGTTTCAACCTTCCCGTCCGGTCCTCTTTTCCTCTTATATACCCACTTTCATCCAATGGGTTTGACCCCATTAAGTGGTTCGACTAGCTCCCACACTCTATTATGAAACATAGAACCCATATCGTCTTTCATTGCTATTTGCCAAGAATCTGCATCCATATCTTGGAGTGCCTCGTCATATGTCTATGGGTCTAATTAGGGAATCAAGTCCGAGGACTCTCCTATTCCCATGAATCTCTCTAAATTTCGTCTAACAACCCTCCCACTATGACTAGGCTCCGCCAGAAAGCGATCGTTTGGTATATCATCTAAGATCTTTTAAGACCGAGGTTTGCCCTCTAAGCTCATTTAAGGTAATCTCACGGGTTTTCTTTGGTTCTATAGTTTTCTTCCAAAATCTAAAATGGGTGCGGATGTCCACCTTTTGATCTTGAACTATAGAACATTCACCCTTTTGTTCCTCGGGGTATCCTACAAAACGACCTTTAATTCTCGATCGAGGATCCAATTTATCTGGGTTTCCTTGTCCAACACGAGGCGGACACCCCAAAGTTCTCATGTGTATCTTACTAGACTTGCGCCCGGTCCACAATTCTTTGGGGTTTCGGGAACCGATTTGGATAGCACCAAGTTCGTAATGTAAGTCATTTGTTTTTCCAAGGCATGACCCCGTAAGCGACTCGGGAAGATCCGTATAACTCATCATTGATCTAACCATTTCAAAAAAGAATTTTGTTGCTTTCGCTCGCAAACCCCGTTTTTGTTGAGGGGTTCCGGTGCTTGATGAAATTTGGATACAATCCCTTCATTAGATAAGTAGTTCAAAAACTCATTCTTTGAGGTATTCGCCACCATGATCGGATCGTAGAGACTTGATACGTTTTTCCATATGATTTTCTGCTTGAGCCTTAAATTCTTTAGAATTTCTCAAAGGTCTCAGATTCATGCTTCATAAGGAAAATGTACCTTGAGTAATCATCAATAAAATTACTCATAACCTCCTCTTGCTTTAGTTAACATTGAACTACGTACATCTATGTGAACGATCTCTAACACTTCTTTAGCCCCATTTCCCTTGGCTCCAAATGCCATCTTGGTCATATTACCCTCCAAACATGATTCGCAGGTTGGATCCGATTCAATCTTGGAGACGCTCTAGTGAACCATCTTTCTCCAACCTTTGGATCCTCTTTGGATTTATATGACCTAATCTTAGATGCCAAAGAAGTGTCTCATTCACGTCTGATGAACGTTTTCTTTTCTCGGAAATAGTTGATGTGTTATAGGATACGTTTCGTGAGTGGTGTGCGCGATTAATTGTATAGAGATTTTCCATCAATGTCCCTTAACAGATACACTCATCATTTCAAAAATGATGTCATTCTTATTAGAAGAAACTTAGTGTCCTTTAATCGAATTTTAGAAACTGAAAGTGAATTCTTTCTAAAACTGGGAACATAAAGATAATCTCAAAAAAACTTTATCTTCAAAAGATAGGTGCACTTCTCCCATCGCTTTTAATCGCTACTCATGTAGCATTGCAATGTCTCGCTACTTGCGTAGTATTGCAATAATTGTTACTATCGTAGCATTGCAATATCCGCCACTTCACGTAGCATTGCAATGTCTTCTACTTTAAATAACGTTGCCCGGTGTGATGAGGATCTCACTCCCACCACGTTGCGGATCATTTAGAACCCGTGAAGCCAACATGACATTAGTGGATCTCGTATCAACTACCCATGAATGAGAAGTATACGCCGCTAAACAAGTTTCAACAACTAGTGTGTGAGAATTACCTTTCTTTCCGTCCCTTTTGGGGTTGGAACAGCAAAACCTCCATTGTCCTCTCTCACCGCAAACGTAAGCACTTCCTCTTTGGATTTTCCTTGACTCAACAAGCATTCCTCATCTTACCATTGCCCTTGGCAACGATTGAGTTTTATTGCTTATGGCCTTTGGTCCTCTTTCTTTATCTTGCCTACCCTTGGCCTAGAAGATGAAGACGGACCACTTACCGTCATAGCTTGAGTTTGGTGTCTTATCATCATTTCTGCCGAGTCCAAAAGTTTGCAACAAATTAGCTAGCGAGGCCAAAATGCTCAAAAAACCTTTCGGGCAAGAGAATGAAGTACCAAATTCATCCGAGTCTCCGGATCATAATCTGCGACTCGAGAATCTCAAGTTTGTTGGGAGATGGGCCATCTATTTTGAGGACGTAATCCCTTACGGGTTTTTTCCTCCACCATTTTCAAATGACGACATCTCTCAAGAAGGTGATCCGACGAGTCCCGCATGTTTTGACTTCGTCGGTTGGCTCATCGATTTTTTGTGTGTCAAAAATCCACTTGTGCTTTTTTTGTGCGATTAGGACAATTATAATTTTCCAATCAATATAGTTTCCATACATATTGTATTGACTTTTAAGTATAATAACAATGGATTAAAAAGTAACGACATCTTGAATGAAATAAACAACTATATGCCATAGCACAAGTATATCACAAGGTTCGATCACATTCATCATATTTAAAAATCTCAAAAAAAAATATGAACATGCATCAGCCAACATCTCAAAACAGTTTAAATAAGCCACGTGGGGTGGGTCATTATTTAAACACATTCAAGCAGGTTACAAACAAGAACAGTTACAAACCTTTAATATCCAGATTAATAGTTGGCTCCCTGACTTGACCAATATAAAATCGACAGGGACTTGGGAAGTATATGCATATCAATTTTATACCTAAGTAATAACCATGATTAAATACAGATTACTATTTCGCTTTTGATTGAGCCTCGTGGGGAGGGTCATCGCCGCCACTAGTAATAACCCACAATCATCCGTTTGGAATTCATTCATGTGAAACCTATCTTTTGACCGGAATCCGTGGGGGAATTTCTCCAAAAGAATTCACAAATAAATAAATCATGGAGGTCAAAATTAATTCAATTTTATTATCCGGAATAAAATTGTCAATTAATTATTTAAACATACTTAGTAATTTTGAAGTTGAGATTTTTCCATTTGGCAACCCTCATGCAAACACATTTAAACAAATTAAATAAAGCATAAGATAAGCGCCAAATAAATCAAGCAAAAAAAAAAAAAATAAACATATTGGGCACAAATTATCCAATTGTCATGGTTTGATTTTCCTTGGCTTGATCTTGAAGAAACACGTCTCGAATTTCTCCCACTCGTTCGTCTCGAAAAAATACTTGCGTCTCAACCGCCACGCCAGCGGCGCATAGCCGGGATCGATGCTGCGATCCGCCGGCCGCCTGCTTCGACAATCCTAGGCGACCTCGGCGCCCACTGGACGGGCCCGGCATATTGCACTCGGCCTTTCAGCCCGGCGATGGCCGCGGTAGCGTCCCTCGCGGCCGCTTCGCCGCCCGCCTCCGCCTCCGCGCCCGTGACATCGCCTCGCCCGCGTCTCACGCCTTGCTGGCGTCCGCATGACTCGGGCGCGCACCGCCCAGGCGCTGCTGCGCGTCTCCATGGCGCTGCCCGAGCCGCCAAACCCGTCGTGCCCGGTAGCCGCCCAGCACTTACTGTTCTCGATTTCGTCCCTTAATTCTTCATCATTCGCCTCGATCCGTTACAATTTATTTACAAAAATAAATAAACCTAGTATCAGACTATTTATTACATTGATCAAATCAAACAAACTTAGTCTACTCGTGGATTTTCTCATTTAGGAAAAAAACAAATCGACAAACTAATAATTAAAAACACAGTTTATATGCATGCAAAATAAAACATTAAAAATCCATGACAATTGGATACACCAAAAAAGATCTAGCAGGTTCTACTATCCAATTTCAAATTTAATGTCCATTTAATTAAATTACAATTTAAAAATTGAGCAAACAGCAGTGGCTCGATACTTGTTGGGGAATGAGTTTGCATGAGATCTATTCGGGGTGAATATTTAAATACAAATTTAATTCATTAATTATTACTAGCATGAATTAATCCTATATTAATTCAAATAATAATTGCAACAACATATCATGCATATAAAAAGCCACGTAAAACCTACGCATGCGGAATCTACGAGTTTACGTGAACGTACCTCTCGGGATGGCAGTGACTTCGGTCGGACGGACTAACCAAAAGGACTTCCCAAGTATTCCCTTAGCCCTTGCTCGACAATCGGTGGAAGGATACTCATGAACAATTAACAAAAGGAAAAAATAAACTTTGTTGCACCACTTTTGTGGATTTGCTAATATTTCCAGCACATGGAATTGTACTTGGGAATGAACTAATCATCCCCTATTTATAGGAGAGGAGGGGCACGAAATTTATGTGAATTTTCAATGTGGGAAAAGACTTTTCTTGGTCACCAAGAAATCTTGAATATATCCCATATATTCTTTTTCCCATAATTAAAATATTCCACAAAAATCCACCTCCTCTATTTTATGGTATAATTTTTAAAATTTGGGCAAGATTTCAAGATTTAGATCTTCTTGAATTTATGAGATATTCTTGTATTTCAAGAAATACATATCTTCCATAATATCTTTTCAAGAAAATCTTTCTTTCTTGCTCTCTATTTTTCAAAAAATTCGAAAATCTCTTAATGAATAACCAAGTGGGAGATTTCTTGAATTTAATGAGATAATCTTGTATTCCAAGAATACATATCTTCATTCCATAACAAAATTCAAAGAAAATCTTTTTCTCCTCTTTTTATTCATAATTTTTAATTTAATGAGGAAATATAAGCAACAATATTTATTTTATTTTAATCACCTTTTTAGGTTATTGGACTATATGTTGGGCTACTCAGGGGCCTTTAGGAGAATTAAGATTGGACCTTCTAATGGATCTTGAATATCAAATATTGAGCCACAATATAATTCAAGCCCATAAATATTAATTAATCCCACTACATAATTAATATAGACTATCCATCTTAACCCATATTACATTAATATGGTTCCTTGGTCATCATTTCCCGCTTTTTAAGATTATCTAGCCCATTAATTAATTCAAGCCAATGAAATAGCTTTCCATTAATTAATATCTTTTTGTCCTTGGTCGAGGAAGCGGTTCAACATTATTATCCATACCGTTAACAAATTCCACTTGCAAGATTTGGTATGATAAAACTTATGAACCTCCCAAGGGGGCAAATCAAGCAAGCGCATTTGCACACGCATTCTTCAGATTAAATCTTAGCAATCACATGTGACCAATAATATTGCCCAAGATAAAAGACGATTGAATCTCTCTCATTCGCTACCCATGATAAGTCAAAGCAATAGTTACCAATCCCACGTGATCCTATTTAAGGGACGAAGGTTAAGAAACAACGAACCCCGAGGTCTAATTCTTCCTTGTTGATTCAAGAATTTATCCTCCCAGAGGGTCCTATTCAACAAGATCATCATGCACTAGTGTAATCTCTTGGTCAAGACAAACCAATTCGAGCCTTACACCTCAACCTTTCGCGATGGTTGTTCATTTCCATCTAGGTCGTGAATTGCGTACTTTTTAGTTACAAGGGACTGTTAATTTAATCTTTCGTGTGGTATCACTAAATTAACTACAATGTAACACGACGATTTATTGAATTGTTATCAAATAAATATATATAACATTCAATCATATTTAAAGCATTAGTGATAAACAATTTATTTCAAGAATAAGTTCGAAATTGAGGCCGATTATACAAAGTAAAAGTATACTTTTTCAAGATAATCCCAACATCAAGATGAAATCGAGAATTGGCAGAAATCGAGATATCAAGACTCGAGAAATCGATTCAATAAGTGAGAAATCGAGGAAGGAGAGAAACCGAGATATCAAGACTCAAATGAGAAATCAAGATCAAGATGAAGATTTTTGGTCATCATTTCAAGACAAAGACTTTCAAGACTTAAGAAAGACCTTGTAAGATCAAGACTGAAGACGTAAGATATCAAGGCACAGAATTATCGAAGACTTAGTAATGTTCAATTCAAGATAAACCAATGTTCCGAGGTATTAAAATATCTATCCTCAAGGATTCAATAATTAGAAGAACGCCATTCCTTAGAAAAATAGATATTGCCCAATTAATAAAGGAACTAAGATGTTGTTAAGGTTATATCACTCCAGAGATTAACCAAAAGAGCCGCTGAGTTTGTCTACCTTTTCGAGACAAAAAGTCAAAAAGAAGAAGACAACACTATACCCAAATCGACAATGAAAGTCATCAAACATGTCAAGAGTACTATGTTCCGCATCGCAAAAAGTGATGAGGGGCTACATGAAATGAGTTTACCTAAAACGTGCTAGGAGTCTCAAACCCTAAATATAGTCGTTCATCACACACCATAAGAGGAAACTCACGGGTTATCTCTTCCAACAGATAGTTTTTCAAGAGTGACCTTGGTGTATGCCTATAAATACTTGTGACCCTCTACATTGAAGGTTACGGAAATTTGTAAGCAACTCAAGAGCTCAAACTTATTATTGCAAGTTAAAGCAATCGAAAACCCAAGAATTTCCCAAGTGCTTTTTTTTCAAGAGAGCTCATTCCACTTCCCTTTTTGATAAGATATATCCAAAGCTTAGTCGAGATATCCTAGCCTTTGCATTGTTCTTTTTGTAAAGGATATCTCATCCTAGTTGAAACCAACCAAGAAAACCTCAAACCCTTTGTAAGGTAGTTTGAGTGTGATTGTTAATTGAGATTGGAGTTGTAAAGAGTTAGTAAACTACAAGGAGGTAGTTGTAAAGCTCTAGAGAAGAAGTGAGTAAACTATCTTGGATAGTCGAAAGCTTGTGTGTGTTTTGAGTTAGTAAACTACGAGGTAGTCGAAAAGCTCAAAATAGAAAGGTTAGTAAACTACAGAGGTAGTCAGAAAACCTTAGGAAGTGATTAGTGAATTTCTCTCAAGAGATCGGGGAGAGTGGAAGTAGGAGCTTGAGTCTCCGAACCACTATAACTTGTTGTGTTATTTAATATTGCTTTGATTAATAACTTTGAATTGAAAGCATATTTTCATTGATATCGTTGGAATCAATCCAATAGTTGCATCTAATCAATCCTAATCATTGTTCCATTAAAAGGAAGGTTTTCAAAGCAAAAGCATAAAATGAGTATAAACTTAGGGCCAACCATTTCCACATAGTGGCTATTCAAGCAACTCAAGAACTTGAAAAGAACTCGAGGATCGGTTGGGATTATCGAGGTGTCCGAAAGCGGCTGGGATCTTTATCTCGAATAGACTTTGACTCAGAGCGATTTGTGCTTTCGGGACCAAATCATCGGGACAACTGACCTAAGTGACCTCAAGTAAAAGAAAAAGTTTTAAAAATCGAACACGTGTATCCCCCCCATACACGTGTAAGACTTCGTTACCGGGACCAACAAGTGGTATCAGAGCAGTGGTTCAACTTGACCACCTGCTTTGTTGACCAAAGTCTTATTTGCTAAAATACTTGTGGTCTTTCTGAACAGATCTTATTTGCTGAAATTTTATAAATCTCAGACATCATGCCTTCTACGAAGCTTTCAATGTTCTCAGTTGAGAAATATGATTTGTGGAAATTAAGTATCGATTCATCATCGTATTCTAAGCATGAAAGAATGTGGAGAGTGGTTCTTGAAGGACCATTCCAATTCACTATTGTGAATCCCAGAGTTCTTGAAGATGAGAGAAATGATTCCAGGACTGAATTACCAAAGTCAGATGATCAACTTACTCCTGATCAGAGAAAGTTAGTCAATCTTGACTATATTGCCAAAGATACAATATATAGCACTATTGATGATGGTGTTATGAGGAAGATCTCTCATTGTGAGAATACAAAGGAAATATGGGATACACTTTTTCGAGATTGCTAAAGAAGAAAAGGAGTCGAAGAAAGTTGCTCCTCGGAAGAAATGTTTTAAAGTCAAGTGATAACAAACGGTCAGAGGAGAGGTAAGTTCTTCTACTCCTACACAAGCACAAGAGTTATCAAGTTCTATCAGAAATGACCAATTTGACTCGATGGATTCTTTTGAGAGTCTTATGAAGGATTATCTTTGAGAATGAATGAAACTCAAGAAGAACAAAAAGAACCTGATCACGAGAATCAAAAGTGGAAAAACTCTAGTAATCTTGAGATCACTTCTCAATTGATGGGAACTCTCGATGAACTGGATGTTCAAAAAGTACAACTCTCTAGAAAGAGAAGTTGATAGTGACCTAAGCAAAAAAAACTAGAGAAATTTCAAGAGATTCAAATTGATCGTAACTAAGTTCAATTACCTCTCCGAGAAGCATGAAACTCTACTGAAATGTGAACGGTCTTATCAGAAGAAACTAACTCTATTGAATAAATCTAAAGTAATAGATGAAATTCAGAGTTATCGAGACCGCCACTATAAAAACTGGATTGGGATACATTCAGGGGAACCTCACAAGGTCAACGAATTTTTTTGATCAAGTAGCAAGAAGACAATCTTTGTTAAACCAAAACCTACACTTCGAATCGGAGAAATGCCCAAGGTTTTAGACAAGGAAAAGGACCAATGGTTCCAAGAATCTGAATGATCAGGTAAGAAAGCCCAAACCTCAGGTGAAGGCTAGAAAACCCGACCAATCATTAGGAAAATTTCGAAAGCAAGTACTTGAAGCCTCGGACTAAGAATACAAACTGAAAGGATCCAATGATAGAGGAATCTTGAAGAGAAACACTCAGCAGAGACATTCTCAATCGAAGAGACCAAGTCCTCGACATCTTGAAAGACCCTATTTCAAAGAGAGCAACCTAAACCCCACTTGCCTAAGGGTAAAGGTTACTGAATTTTTGCAGCAAGCCAAAGCAATGGAACAAAAGGCCCGCACCAAAGAAAAACTCTAAACTTTTTCATACATGAGGATCTTGCTAAGGCACCCGAGTAGTAAATGTGTATGTAGATGTATATGGAAGACAAATTAGCCACTCTAAAGTGATTAGAGTTGTCGAGATTTGGATTCCAAAAGGAACAAACTAAACGGTAGGACCCTATACCAAATGGGTACCACATATCTTGCTTTTTTGTAATCGATTGAATGAAGACATCATTAGCCCTGTTGAAAGAAGATCCGAGATGTCATTGTTGGAAGATGAATTTTCTTCATGGACTTCAGGAGAAATCAAACTGAAGAAGGAACTTCATCGAGATCATATTGAAAAAGGACATCGGGATGGAGAAAATTCCGATATCTTGACTAAACCTTTGGTTGAATCAAGATTTAGAACTATCGATTGAATTAGGGATGTTGGATCCGGTGTATAGAGTAAATCTAAAAAATTGAAGGTTTTTGGATGCATGAAGAATTCTACCGAGAAACTCGAGGATAAAATAAAAATCTTCGAATCGAGTCTCGTGAAAAGATGTATTGAAGGTCAAGACTAAAGATCATCTTGACATTTTATCAAGGTCAATAACTTAGTAAGACTGATAGGAAAATTAGTCTGAAGAGGTAATGACTCATGCAACTCATTTATTGCCTAAGTGAAACTCAGTAATCATTTGCAATAAATACACAACACCAAGAATGTTTTTGGCGGGATCTTTGAAATTCCAAGGAAGGTCAACAAATCATTAAATGCTCTGTTGCTTTTTAATCACCAATGAGGTTAAAGCGGCTTACTTTTTCGTGAGAGTCCTTTCAAGCATACCCGATTAGTCGGTGGATTAACCTTAACCGTTGATTTTAATTAATCACATGACTTCCCACGAATTGGTCTATATAGTCTTTTGGAAGCCATTCAAGCCATTTTTATAAACCCTCGTTACCAAAATTACTCTGTAAATAAAATCCCCTTTGCCCAGAAAATCGTCATTCTCAAACCCTAAACCTTCAAATCTTCAAAATGACTCTATCCATATTCGACAGATTGGCTGAAACCAATAAGCCATGGTATGAGTACGTGGTTTCTCTGGAGAGTACCTCAAACTCAAAACATGAAGAAGAGGCGCTCCATTTGATTCATTCAAGCAAAAATCGACGAACCTCATCGCCATTGCAGAGGCGTAATACTCGAGAGGTAATAGAGTTCGTCTCTAATATGGAAATAGATGAGAATGATAATATTGAGTCCAAGATTTTGTTTTAGATTTAGAACATACATCAAGTATGTAGATTTTGTTCGAGAGTCGCATATAGTCCTCTAAATTTAAACGATGTTTTTGAGTTGTGCGATAGGGGAGATGATCCCACTTTGTATATGTTAGGTCGGGAGCAAGAGTATCTTGATAGGATTACTGAGAATCCTGTTAAGTTTGAGGCGACCTTACATAAGCGGCATTTAAAGCCAAAATACATAGTGTTGATGGATATTGTGAGCAAGTGTATTATGAGTCGATCGGGGAGTTTTGAGCAGATTAGCACTCCCAAACTCCGATTGATGGCGGCGATTGAAGACTCACCCACCAAGGATGTCAACTGGCTGAAGTATCTGATCAAGGTGGTGAGTGAGCAAGCCAAGGTCATAAAAAGGGAGGATGGCTCAATATCGATCAAAGGCAAGATCCTCCATGCCACCAAAATAGCCTTTATTTTGGAGATGTGTCGAGATGAGGAGGACATCTTTGCCAACACTACTACGTTCCCTAAGTCCAAGGTGATGTTCAAGCCTGTTGCCACCAAGAAGACCATCAAAGGGAAGAAGGTGGAATCACTTGGGTTATATTGAAGAAACCCAACAAGCCGTGGGGAAGGCTTTGTTGGAGGCCAAGAAGGAGCAGGGTGAAAATTGAAGAAGAAAGCCTAAATGGTGGACCGATTGACGATGAGATCAGGAGATTCAACCCGAGGGCCAACAAGCCTTTAAATCGCTTATACATGTATTGGCTCAAAGTTATCTCAGTAAGCACAAACACATGAGCAAACCGAGGAAAAGTTCTAAGGTTCTTGAGTATTTTTTTGACAAGTTCTTCAAGAAATTTTCCAAGACCTGGAGTCGAGCAAGAGTTAAAATCGCCAGATCCCGGCTGAAAGAGTATAAACCAAGTCGATTCAGATCGAGGAGGTAAGTTTGAAAAACCTCAGAGCAGATGAACATTGATGAGCTCCCCGAAAGGATCTATTATTTGATCCTTCAAACTAACCCCGAGAGCCCGATTCAAGAAAAGGCAAGGGGTGTGTTCATTCTAACCGTAAACGAAGCTTAGCTCATTCTCCGACCTCCAAGACATCTTCTTGATTGAGGTCAATGGTCTTTATCCTCAACCAAACTCTTCCCAAAATGCTCAACATAGCTTCATTTAGATAAGACTGGTGGAACGAGTAAACAAATGCCACCGAATTCTCGGGATTCGGGAAAACCAAGCTCGTAAACGACTTTGATGATGGTAAAGAAGAAACTTTGAGAGGAAGGATCTTTGAAGTTGGTGCCCCGAGCTCCAAAGACAAATCTCAGGATGGGGACCAACAAGGGGATGATGAGGGTCAATCTCAGAAGGAGAAAGACCTAATTTCAAGAGCTCGTTTGTCGAACATCCTGATCGAAGTTAGCCTTTGTAACTTTTGGCACTATTAACAATTATGCCACTTCTACCTATCTTTAAATCAGAATGTCGATATGCAGATCGAGGCTCGTGGACAAATTTATAAACCTGGACTTTGACATCGATGCTGTGTTCAGATCGAGACTCAGTCG
This sequence comes from Stenogyne calaminthoides, assembly GCA_037126765.1. NCBI lineage: Eukaryota > Viridiplantae > Streptophyta > Magnoliopsida > Lamiales > Lamiaceae > Stenogyne > Stenogyne calaminthoides. The sequence continues at coordinate 5,309,601 of JBBCBC010000039.1, read as the reverse complement.
AATACCCAACTCAGGAGAAACAACAGATATCTTATGCTCCTGAGATTGATCTCACCCCTGTGATGGAAAAGTTGGAGAAGGTTGAGCCAATCCTGATCAAAATTGCTCAGATGGAAGAGGTATTGGCCAACCAAAGTCGGAAGATGGAAAGCTTGAGTTTTCTTGGACTGTTGCAAATTCGCAGCTCTCGACCGAAAAATGACCTCCATGGAATGGAAGGAAAGTTAGAAGAGAAGATGGAGGGTCAAAGTCGAAGCTTTATGCAGAGGTTTTAACATCGACTAAAATTCTTGAAGCTAAATTAGTAGAGAAGAATGACATCTTTGGTGAAGAATGTTGTTGAGGAGATGAGCTCAATGCTTGGCCAAGATGGCGCATATGTTCAAGGAAGCTCTCTAGCCAATTTGCTCATATGTCGAAGAATTCTCGATTGAAGAACCACCTTAGAAGGCTCGAGGAGAAGCAAGATCGGTTAAGTGGGAGGAGTGAGTGTCAAGAAAGAGCAAGATTATATGGACAAAGACCTCTAAAAGCTTCTTCCTAAGTATGGTTCCAAGAAGGGGAAAGACCCGGAGTCGATCCAGAGAATTATTGGAACATACTTTGAAAGGCTCGCAAGGAAGGAAAAAGAAAATTATTTGAAGCCATGAAGGAGATCGAGGCCAAGAAAAGCTTAAGTTCAAAAGGTGGAGGAACTTGGCCTACACTCGTGTTTCAGAGGAAACAATGCAAGAAGTTGCTGCAGAGAAACTGAGTGGTAGAAGAATTAGAACAAGCCAAGCTGGAGCTGAATTGCCCATTAAAAGAAAGGTTGTGGCGTTTGAAGAGCTTGAGGGCAAAAGAACTAAGGCTTCTAAGCCAATGAGGAAGTTTGGATATTGAAGAATCGAGGAAGAATACAAACAAGAAGGTCTTCAATACCGTAAGTGCTCAAAACACTCCAAATTGAGCAAGCTAAGAAAACTGCTGCTTCTGTTTCTGGTGTGCCCGTGATCAGAAAGAATATGGAAGAAGAGCAGAAGAGAATGAGTGGTTTCAAGAGGTTCGCGAGCAAGAGGAAAGGGAACTCAAAAGCAAAGAAATGGCCGCATGTTGACAAGTGGATGCCAATCCAGTTCAACAATGCATGGGACGAGATTAAATGAACCTTTTGGTTTTACTATGATGTGCTCAGAGAATGGAGAGGGGAGAGCTCAGATCCCAATGAGGCTTTCATTGACTATCTCCTGACCTTCTATCCTAAGTATCTTCAAAGCTGGATCAATCTTGTGGATGAAGGAAAGGTTCAGATAAATGCCCCTGGTCCATACTCGTACCCTCCCCCTAGGCTGGAGAATGGCTTGGTGAATGAAAAAGTCATTTCTCATGAGATTGCTCAAGACGCCATTCTTGACAGGAACAATCTCGATATCATTAAAGAAAGAATCGCTACAAGAGAAGATATTATGGAATGTTCAGAGCGATGAGGTGGAAGATCAGAACTGAAGAGTCCGAGCAGAAGAGCAAAAGAAGACCAAAGATGAAGACTCAGAAGATTCATGTAATCCTTTATCTTCTTGTCTTTTTGTGTTTTTGTTTTTCAGATAAGTTCATTGTAATTTGTAACTGTCTACCATTCATCAATGAAACTTTATCATTTATGCTCAAAAGATAATATCTCATTATCTTAATGTACATGTCTTTACTTTTGATATGCCTGAATGTTGTCTCTGAGAAAATTGTTGGGAGACTTATTGTTTGGTGATGAAATTGTTGGGAAATTCATTACTGAAGAAATTGTTGGGAGATGAATCAATCTTGTAATAGGTAAAACTGAAACCTGAGTATAGGCTAAATGTTTTGTAACAAGATAGGTTTTGGCATCATCAAAAAGGGGGAAATTGTTGAGAGATGAATTTAATAAAGAATGATTTTGATTAGATCCCAAAACCCCTGAGTATGACATGTTCAGGATAATCTTGATAGTTGAGTCAGGATTCAGTTTTAGAGTATTCAGGATGTTATCTGCACAATGTATAGTCCGTAGATATAGATCAGGATAGATTCTGAAGACTCAAGAAGTTTCAAGAAACCGATGATTAAAACTGAAGTTTCAAGTTTCAAGATGAAATCGAGAAATCAAGACAAGCAGAAATCGAGATATCAAGACTCAGCAGAAACGAGATAATCAATCAGAAAAGAGATATCAAGTTGAAATCGAGATATTCTGAGAAATCGAGATATCAAGAAGAGAAATCAAGAAAAGATATGAAGAAAGACTAAGTTCAAGACTCAGGAAGACACAGAAGACTCAAGAAGACCTCAAGACGCAGAAGTTAAGATCAAGAATAAGAAGGCACAAAGAATTATCAAGACTAAGTAATGTATCAATGCTCAAGATAAAGAATGTTCCGAGGCATCAAAATATCAAGGATTCAATATCGAGAAGAAATTCCTTAGAAAAATAGATATTGCCCAAGACAAGACTAAAGGAACTAAGACAAAGTGTTGTTAAGGTTATATCACTCAGAGATAGTAACCAAAAAGAGCCGTTGAGTTTGTCTACCTTTAACTGGAGACAAAAGTCAAAAAGAAGAAGACAACACTAAGACTCATCGACATCGACAATGACAGTCACCAAAACATGTCAAAGTACTATGTTCCGCATCGCAAAAAGTGATGAAATCATGTGAAAAGCGGTTTACCTAAAACGTGCTAGGAGTCTCAAACCCTAAATATAGCCGTTTCATCACACACCATAAGAGGAAAAAGCTATCTCTTCCAACGGACAGCTTTTTCAAGAGTGACCTTGGTGTATGACTATAAATACTTGTGACCCTCTACATTGAAGGTTACGGGAAATTTGTAAGCAACTCAAGAGCTCAAACTTATTATTGCAAGTTAAAGCACTCGAAAACCCAAGAATTTCCCAAGTGCTTTATTTCGAAGAGAGCTCATTCCACTAAGCCTAGCTTGATAAGATATATCCAAAGCTTAGTCGAGATATCCTAGCCTTTGCATTGTTCTTATTGTAAAGGATATCTCATCCTAGTTGGAAACCAACCAAGAAACCTCAAACCCTTTGTAAGGTAGTTTGAGTGTGATTGTTGGTGAGATTGGAGTTGTAAAGAGTTAGTAAACTACAAGGAGGTAGTCAGAAAGCTTTAGAGAAGAAGTGAGTAAACTATCTTGGATAGTCAGAAAGCTTGTGTGTGTTTTGAGTTAGTAAACTACAGAGATAGTCAGAAAGCTCAAAATAGAAATGTTAGTAAACTACAAAGGTAGTCAGAAAACCTTAGGAAGTGATTATTGAATTTCTCTGAAGTGATCAGGGAGAGTGGACGTAGGAGCTTGAGTCTCTGAACCACTATAACTTGCTTTGTTATTTGCTTTCTGTATTGCTTTGATTATCTGTTGCATAACTTTGAATTGAAAGCATATTTTCATTGATACTCAGTTGGAATCAATCCACTGTAGTTGCATCTAACTGAATCACAGCCTAATCACTGTTCCATTAAAAGGAAGGTTTTCAGCAAAAGCATAAAATGAGTATAAACTTAGGGCCAACCATTCCGCACATCTGAGTGGCTATTCAAGCAACTCAGTAACTCTGAAAGAACTCAGGATCAGTTGGGATTATCTGAGGTGTCTGAAAGCAGCTCAGGATCACTGTCTCAGATAGACTTTGACTCAGAGCGATTTGTGCTTCTCAGGACCAAATCATCAGGACAACCTGACCCAAGCTGACCTCAGTAAAGAAAAGTTTTAAAATCACTGAACACGTGTATTCCTCCCCCCATACACGTGTAAGACTCGTTTGCACCGGGACCAACATTATATGTATAATTTAAAAGTTTCTTTCATAATTATAGTGAAAAAGAAAGTATTAGTTCATCATGAATGAGATAATTTAACAATCATATTGAAGGAATTTTCATGTAACATTAAAAATTGAAAAGATGGATATATTCAAGTAAAGAAAAATCTTCTGTAATTATCCAATGATTTTGAATTAATATTAAAAATTAAATTAGATAACTTTAAATAATTAATAAAATAACATATATAATAAATTATATCACTTAATTATATTATCGGAATATTGTGAAACAAACGCAATTACATTCATTAATTGTACATTGACAATTAATAATGAAAATTTTACATCAACATTAATTATATAAATTTATATACTCAATTAAAAAAAATATTATGTAATTATAGCGACCAAAAAAAATTATGAATAAAAAAAATTCGTGTAACATTAATTATAAACGTGAGTTGTTTTTCATATTCAAATAATTCTTTAGTAATTATCGAATATTTTTAAATTAAGATAAGAATTAAGTCAGATAATCTTAAATAATTAATAATATTATATAAATAAATAATCAATTATATTCATTAATTAAGTGTAAATTCGATTTTTTGAGATTATAAACAAAAAATTCAATATATCATAATGAATTTTAGTTATTTGAAATTTAAATTATCAATACATTTATATTAAAAAAATCAATACCATCCATTAAAAAACTCATACTAAAAAATCATGATAATATAATATATAAATTTTAGTTCTTTGATTAAATTAAATATGTAATTAATTGTTTCTCTTAATTTGTACTTTTAAATACCTTATCCAAAAATCATTTATTTGTCTAACATAGATTATTTACATTTATAAAATATTTTGACATGCGTACATAATTTAGACAGAAAAATTATGTTCAATTAGTCGGTACATATTTTTAATTAAAAAAATATTGATCTAATTAAATATAATTTGACTTTATAATTTGGTAATTAATTTATTATCAATTATAATTAATTAAATCTATACATATAGAAAAAATGTTCAAATTAATACTCATCTACATGTCTCCAAATAAACTTAGAAATAATATTTAAAAATTGTATATCTATATTGATTATACCAATATATATATATATAATCAATTTAAAAGTTTCTTTCGTAATTATAACGAAAAAAAAAAGTATTAGTTCATCATGAATGAGATAACTTAACAATCATGATGGAGGAATTTTTGTGAAACATTAAAAATTGCAAAGATGGACATGTTCAAGTAGAGAAAAATCATCCATACTTATCGAATGTTTTTTAATTTAGATTAAAAATTAAATCAGATAACTTTAAATAATTAATAAAATAATATAAATAATAAATTATACTATCACTTAATTATATTATCGATTTTTTTTTGAATTTATATATTCAAATAAAAAAAATATTTTATAATTATAGCGGCAAAAAAAAAAGTTCATCACAACTAATATACCTTAATACAGAATCTCTTTGTAAAATTAATTATAAACGTGAATTTTTTGCAAATTAAAAAAAAAAACTTCAGTAATTATCAAATATTTTTTATTTAAGATAAACAATTAAGTTAGATAATTTGAAATAATCAATTATATTATATAAGTAAATAATTAATTATATTCATTAATTAAGTGTAAATTTTGATTTTTTTTAGAATATCAACAAAAAATTCAAGGCCAAAAAACTAAATCTAACACATACTTTTGGGTTTTCATCAATTTTAGCACATATTTTTTTCTCTCTCCAAATTTAGCACATACTTTCACTTAATATTTAAAAACATCCCGAATTACTATTTTCGACAAGGTTCTTCTGATATGGTCGTAGGAATACACCTGTATTGCTGACGTGTAAATATTAAAATAATAAAAATAAAAAATATAATAATCATAAGATTAAAAAATATGGGATATAAAAACATCTTGTGTCACTATTTTTAATTTTAGGTAGTGATATTTTTTATTTTTTTATTTTAATATTTATACATCAGCAAGATAAATTAACCCCCAACGACCACATCAGAAGAAACTTGCAGAAAATTATAAATCGCGGATGTTTTTAAATATTAAGTAAAAGTATGTGCTAAATTTGGAGAGAGAAAAAAGTATATGCTAAAATTGATGAAAATTCAAAAATATGTGCTAGATTTAATTATTTGGCCAAAATTCAATATATCATAATGAATTTTAGTTATTTGAAATTTAAATGATCGGTACTTTTCTATTAATAAATTAATAATATCCATTAAGAAATTAATAATAAAAGAACTAATCATGATAATATAATATACAATTTAGTTCTTTGATTAAATCAAATATGTAATTAATTGTTCCTCTTACTTTGTACAATTTCTTTATCCAAAAAAAAAATCATTTGTTTGTCTAATATCAGATTATTTATATTACAAATATTTTGACATGCGTACATAATTTAGAATATTTAAATAAATTAGACCGATAAATTATGTTCAATTATTCATTACATATTTTTCATAAAAAATATTGATCTAATTAAATATAGTTTGACTTTGTATCTTTGATTATTAATATATTTTCAATTATCATTAATTAGACATTAAATATAATTAAATTTATATATAGGAAAAAATTCAAATTAAACCTATATATTAGGAATTCTTGACTATCATTAATGTAAGAATTATAATAACTTACATATTCTATCAAATTTTAGTAAAAATTCAAAGCACGTCTACAATAATAAGTATTTGATTAAATAATTAAGTACTTGTATGTTGGGATATTTTAGTTTTGATGAATTATGTCAAAACATTATCAACTTGTGTTATTTAAGCTAATTTATAGATAACAAGTTGAGGGGGAACGAGAGAACAAGTTAAGGGGGAACTCATGAAATCAGACGAAGATGATCGAGATCAGATGAGGCTGCAGACGAGGTTGATCGAGATCAGATGAATAGGATGAGTTCTGAGTAAACTGATGAGCTGAGCAAAATCAGAATAGAAGAAAAGCTAAGCCAGTTGATCAGAAGAATCAAAAGAGGACCTGATCAGATGGATCTGGGATCAGATGACCAGAACAGACGAAAGATCAGAAGAGGAGGTTGTTGATCAGAAGATGAGCAGATGAGACTGATCGAGATCAGATGAGATGACCTGATGCAGCTGACCTGATATGCTGACCTAATGTTATGCTGATCTAATCAGGCGAGAAGAAATCAGAAAATAGATATCGAAAACCGTAAATCAAGATACCGGATCAAAGCGACCAAATCGGAAGAGTTGAACAAGAAAACAGTGTATTGATCGATGTCCTCGTAAGACAAGTCGCCCTCAAGATAAGTCATCCAAGACATGTTCATCGAGAACAAGAACGCCATCGATCGATAAGCCTCGAGTGCAAAGTGACCTAAGGGTCGGGATATATGAAGTCGAAGAGTTGAACTCAAGAAGTTCTCGAGTGTCAAGATGCCCGATCGACAAAGTCCATCAAGAGAAGTCCGCCGAGTCAAGAATCCCGAGTCCAAGGAAGCCCGAGTTCGAGAAAGCCGAGGATCAACTCAAGATTATAGTCGTTAGATTCAGCTGACGTGGACCAATGAGAGGAAGACAACCAGCCTGAAAAAGTTGCAGAAGCTACAGAATAGTATGGATTTGAATGTGACTCCATCCAACGGTAACATTCAAATCCACACTATAAATACAAGTTCTTCCTTCATTATTCGTGTGTGAAATGCGTGAAATCACCATTGAGCTACAGAGCCAAATCATCTAGCATTTCCACCATAGAACACTGAACAAGAAATACACGCATATATTCAATAGTGTTCTATCCTAGATCTAAGTACAAATGTAATATCCTAAGCTTAGAGAGGTTTTCCCATCCTTAGCATTAAGGCTAAACAAATGTAAGGGAAAATCTCACCCTAGTTGGACACCAAACAATCTTTACCCAAACTGAGTGTTAGTTTAAGTTTTGTTAAGCAAGGAATTTGAGTTAGTTGGACTAACTTAATTTCTAGGTGTGAGTGAGAACTCATTAAACATCTAAGCAATCCCGCAAGGGAGGGTAGGCAATCCCGTAAGGGAGATAAGTCCCGAGAGAGTGAGAACTCATTAAACATCTGTATTGTGTTGGACTAACATGTTAAACTAAGTCCAGATGATCTGTTGGGAGATGAACTTAATAAAGATTTTGATTAGATCCCAAAACCCCTAAGTATGACATGTTCAGAATGATCTTGATAGTCTGAGTCAGGTTTTAGTATAGAATGTTTAAGGAAGATATATGTACCATGTATAGTCAAGTGATATAGATCAGGGAATTTTAAGATACTGAAGAACTGAAGACTCAGAAGATACTGAAGAACTGAAGACTCAGAAGATACTGAAGAACTGAAAATTCAGAAGATACTGAAGAACTGAAATTCAGAAGATACTGAAGACTCTAAAAGATATTGAAGACTCAGTAGTTACTGAAGACTCAGGTAGACCTGAATGTTCAGAAGGACTAAAGAATATCTATCTGAGTACATACAAAATTGAGAAAGACGCACATTTATAAAGAAATAAATGTTGCCCAAAATATTCAAGTGCAGACAAATGGAACTAAACTAAGTGTTGTTTAAGGTTGTCTCATTCAGAGAGAATTGACCTAAAATAGCCGTTTTGTTTGTCTACATTCACTGAAGACAAGAACCAATCAGAGAAAGACAACACTGTACTTTACTGACACTGAAAGTGACAGGACACAGAACTTTGTTAGTTGTACTATGTTCCAGTTTGTAGAAATTGGTGATTGGCTACATGGCTGCATATTTCCTAAAACATGCAAGGGTGTGTTCAAACCCTAAAATTAGTCGTTCATCAATAACCAGAAGAGGAAACTCTTGATACTATCCCTTCCAACGGATAGTTTTTTTTCAAGAGTGACCATTGGAGAAGTTGCCTATAAATACCAGTGACCTTCACCATTGCAAGGTCACGGGAAATCAAAGCAACTCAAGAGCTCATTCGTATTCTTGCAAATTGAAGCACTCAAAAAACCTAGAATTTTCCAAGTGTTTCACATTGAAGAGAGCTCATTCACTAAGCCTAGATTTGATAGATATATCCAAATCTTAGTAGAGATATCCTAGCCTTTGCATTTGTTCTTATTGTAAAGGATATCTCACCCAGGTTGGAAACCAACCAAACCCAAACCCTTTGATAAGGTAGTTTGAGTGTGTGTGAATTGGTGGTAAGTTAGAGTTGTAAAGAGTGAGTAAGCTGCAGTTGAGTTCAACCAGAAAGCTCTAGAGAATAAGTTAGTAAGCTACTTGTGGTAGTCTAAAAACTTGTGTGTGTTGAGTTAGTAAGTTGCAGTGAGTCAACCAGAAAACTCAAGGTAGAAAAGTTAGTAAGCTGCAGTGAGTCAGCCTGAAAGCTTTAGGAGAAGTGTGTTAAGGAATTTCTCTAAAGATCAGAGAGAGTGGATGTAGGAGCTTGAGTCTCTGAACCACTATAATTGATGTGTTGTTTGCTTTATGTTCTGCATTCTATCTGTTGCATATTTTCACTGAAAGCATACTTTAGTGATATTCAGTTGGAACCAATCCACTGAACTTGCATCAAATTGATCACAGCCTTAACCACTGTTTTATTAAAGGAAGAGATTTTCAGCAAGTTAAAACGAGTATAAACTTAGGGCCAACCATTCCGCACTCTTGATTAGCTAGAACAGATAGTTATCAAAATTAACTAACTCTACTGAGTATTCAGTAAGATAATTATCTGATCCAAGCTTCTCAGGACCTCTGATAAAACTTCGAGGATCGGTTGGGCTGTCGATGTTTTTCGAAATTTCTTTCGGGATCATTGTCTCGAAGAGACTTTGACCCAGGGCGATTTGTGCTTCTCAGGATAAAATTCTCAGGACATCCTGACCCATCTGATCTCAGTTAGAAAAGTTTTAAAAATCACTGAACACGTGTATTCCCCCCCCCATACACGTGTGAGACTCGTTTGCACCGGGACCAACAAGTGGTATCAGAGCAGTAGTTCATTTTGACCACTTGCTTTGGTAGCCATAGTCTATTTGCTGAAAGACTTTTGTGGTCTACTGAATAGATCTTACTGCTGATATCTTACAAAAGCTCAGTTCATCATGCCTTCTAAGAAACTTCCTATGTTCTCTGTTCAGAGCTATGACCTTTGGAGATTGAGAATGCAGGCACATCTGTATTCTAAACATGAAAGAATGTGGAGAGTGGTTTCTGAAGGACCATTCAAATATACTGTTATGAATCCTAGAATTACTGATACTGAGAGGAATGATCCCAGAGATGAATTTCCAAAACCTGATGATCAACTTACTCCTGATGAGAGAAAGTTAGTCAATTTGGACTACATTATTGAAGATACTCTATATAGCACTATTGATGATGGTGTTATGGGGATGATTTCTCACTGTGAAACTGCCAAAGAAATATGGGACACACTTGCAATCATGTGTCAAGGCACAAATCATATTAAAGAAAATAAACTTTCTGTTGCTATTGGAAAGTTTGATAGCTTTGAAATGGAAGATGGTGAATCCATTGACAAACTGGAAGTCAGATTCACTAGCATTATGAATGATCTGAATGCTCTTGGGAAAAGATACCCACAGAGAGAAGTGGCACTGAAAATTCTTAGAGGATTGTCTAAGAAATGGGATATACATGCTGTGGTGATTGAAAACACCAAGAATATTGATTCCATGCCATATCAACAAGTTTTCTCTGAACTAACAGCTTATGAATTTGTGATTGACAAGAAAATTAAGAAATCTGACAGCAAAGATGATTCTTCATCTAGCAAGAATGTGGCCTTCAAAGCCAAAGAGAAATCCTGTAAAGTTAAAGAGTCTGATAACTCACTTGCCAAAAATCAGGATGAGCAAGAGGATAAGCTAGTATTGTTGGCAAGGAGGTTTGAAAGACTCAATAGCAGATATGAAAAATACAAGAAATACTACAGGAACAACCGGTACAAAAGCAGGAATAACTCAGAAGCTAAGGACAGATCCACTGAGAAAAGGATGGACCATAAAGCTGAAGGTTCCTCATTCAGAAAGAAGGACTCCAAGACCAAGGAGGAAAGTGATCAGGATGATGATACCAACATATTTTATAACTGCCAAAAGAAGGGTCACTTCCAGTATGATTGTCCTGAGCTGAGTGCCAAAGAAAGAAAGGAGAGACAAGCCAAGAGAGACAGAAAGATCTCTAGCAAGAAGGCTATGATTGCTGAAGAAGAAGAAGAACAATCTGAAGAAGGGTCCAGTTCTTCAGACGAGATATTCTCAGATAGTGACAGTGATGATGTCTGCCTTGTTACTATGGAGGAGGTAAATTCTTCTATCTCTGTTGTTGCTCCTACACAAGCACCTAAGTTTTCAAGTTCATCTGTAACCAGTAATTTTGACTTGATGGATTCTTTTGAGAATCTTATGAAGGACTATTCTGTGTTACAAGAACTGCTCACAGAAACTCAAGAGCAGAATAAGGAACCGATCTTTGAAAAATCGAAGTGGAAAGACTCTAAAAATGCTGAGATCACTTCTCAATTAATGGGAACTACTGATGAACTAGATGTTCTGAAAGTACAACTCTCAGATTATGAGAAAGTGATAGAGATCCTGAATGAAAAAAAAGAGAAATCCACTGAGGAGATTCAGCTTATCAGAACTGAGTTCAATGACCTCTTTGAGAAGCATGAAACTTTAAAGAAAAGTGAGGATAGTGCGCAGAGAAAGTTAGCTCTATTGAATTCTGCATCTAAAGTAATAGATGAAATCCGAGTTATCAAAGACCAAGAACTATAAAAATTTGGATTGGGATATAATCCAGGGGGAACCTCACAAGGTCTTCTGAATGCTGCTTCTTCTAGTAGCACTAAGAATGTCTTTGTTAAACCGCTGGCATGTACTAATCTTCTCACTGAAGAACAACCTCGAGTTTTAGACAAGGGTAAAGGACCTATGGTTTCAGAAAAACTGAAGGTTCAGGTAGAAAGCCCAAACCTCAGGAAAAGGCTAGAAAATCTGAACACTCAGTAGGAAATTTTCAGGCCAGAACTTCAAAGCCTCAGGCTAAGAATACCAACCTGAAGAAATCTGCACTGAACCATCAGAGGAATTTTCAGAAGATAAACACTCAGTCGAGATATTCTCAACTGAAAAGACCAAGTCCTCAGATTACTGAAAGACCACAATTTCAGTACATACAACCTAAACCCCACTTGCCTAAGGGTAAAGGTTTCCTGAACCCAAGTCAGCAGAGACAGAGACCAGCTGCACCAAAGCCAAGGCATTTGAACAAGTGACCTGAACCCAAGAAGAACTCTAAGGCTCATGTTCATGCTAAGGCTGACACTCATACACAAGCTACTGCCAAGGCACCTAGAGTGGTGAATGTGTATGTAGATGTTTATGGGAGACAAATCAGCCAGTGTAAATTAATTAGAGTTATCAGGCAGATTTGAGTTCCAAAAGGTACAGCTAACCTGGTAGGACCCTACACCAAATTGGTACCTAAGACCTGATCTGTTTTTCAGGTGAAGGAAAAGGGCACTGAGCTGAATGAAGACAACATAGCCCTGATGAGTGGAAATGAATTGGCTCCTGCTGCATGGTATCTGGACAGTGGATGTTCAAGACATATGACAGGATATAAACAATTACTCACTGACTATGTTGAGCAAAAAGACCCTCAGATTACATTTGGAGACAATTCCAAAGGACAGACTGAATGGAACTCTTGAAGTTGATTTTGTTCATATCCATGGTGTTTCATATGTTTCTGGTTTAAAGCATAATCTGCTTTCTATCAGTCAATTCTGTGACAAAGGATTCAGTGTTGAGTTCTCAAAGAACTTATGTTATGTGAAAGACAATACTTCACAACAAATATTACTGACTGGTACTAGGAAAACAAATGTGTATCTTGCTGATTGGAAATTATCTCCTAAAGATACATGTTTGGTTGCAAAAAGTTCTACTGATACCAGTTGGTTGTGGCATAAAAGGCTGAATCACTTAAACTTCAAAACCCTGAACAAACTTGCAAGATTAGCACTTGTGAGGGGGTTACCCAATGAAGTGTTCAGTAAAGATAATATATGTGATGCCTGTCAAAAAGGAAAACAAATCAGAGCATCATTCAAAAGCAAAGTAGAAATCTCTACTGACAGAATACTACAATTGTTACATATGGATCTCTTTGGTCCAGTAACACCTGTAAGCACAAATGGCAGGAAATATACACTTGTGGTAGTTGATGACTACTCTAGATACACATGGGTCATATTCTTACTCAGTAAGAAAGAGACTCAGACAAAACTGCCAGAATTACTGAAAAGACTCAGTACTGAAAAGAATCTGAGTGTGATCAAAATCAGATCAGATAAAGGCACTGAATTTATCAACTGTATTATATCTGACTATTGTGCAGCAAATGGAATAACTCATGAAACATCAGCTGCAAGGATCCCACAACAAAATGGTGTTGCTGAAAGAAGAAATAGGACTCTGAAAGAAGCTGCAAGAACAATGATTGTTGAAGCTGACATTCCTAAGAGATTTTGGGCTGAAGCTATCAACACTGCATGCTACTCTCAGAACAGATCCATGCTGACCAAGAATCAAGTAAAAACACCTTATGAGATGTGGAATGAAAGGAAGCCTCTTATTTCCTTCTTTCGTGTGTTTGGTTGCAAGTGTTTCATACACAATAATGGTAAAGATCAGTTGAAAACTTTTGATATCAAAGCTGATGAAGGAATATTCTTAGGATATTCTGAAGTCAGTAAAGCCTTCAGAGTTTACAACTGTAGGACTCTTATTGTGGAAGAAACACCTCATGTTGTTTTTGATGAATCTACTTGTGTTCAAAAGAAACAGGAACATGACTCAGGAGATTTGACCAAGAGAATCACCAGACTTAGCCTGAAAAAGGGTGATAAAACATCCTTTGAGCCTGAAAAGAAGAAGTCAATCACTTTCTATGAATGGAGTGAATCAGACTCAGACAAAGAAGCTCAGGATGGAAATACTCAGGATGAACATTCTCCACTGAAGGAAAGCCAACACACTGAAGCTGACCAATCTGAACATACACCAGTTCAGACTCAGGTATGTAATGCCGATGAAGATGTGGTCACAGCTGAGGCAAACTCTGAATCTATCAACCAATGGGGAACAAATGTCTCTGACAATGTTCTGAATGGAATGTCCCCTAGGAAGATGATTCACTCTCTCATTTTCTGTTGTTCCCTGAATTTGATGAATTACCTGAACCTAACATTTCTAATGTTGAGGACACTATTGAAGGGGGAACATCCAGGAGAAGATGGTTAGATAGTCATCCTACAAGTCAGATTGTGGGTGATCTATCAGAAGGTGTTAAAACAAGAAGGTTCCATGGAGAAAGTGCTTTATTCTGTTGCTTCCTATCTGAAAAAGAACCTACTGAGATTGAAAAAGCTCTTCAAGATTCATTTTGGATTACTGCTATGCAAGAAGAGCTGAATCAGTTCACAAGAAATGAAGTTTGGGAGCTAGTGGATAGACCTAAGAGGCACAATGTGATTGGAACTAAGTGGGTGTTCAAGAACAAGAGAGATGAAAACAACAACATTGTAAGAAACAAGGCAAGGCTAGTTGCACAAGGTTACTCCCAAGAAGAAGGCTTGGACTATGATGAAACCTTTGCACCTGTTGCAAGACTAGAAGCCATCAGAATGTTTCTTGCATATGCTGCCCACATGAAATTCACAGTCTATCAAATGGATGTGAAAAGTGCATTTCTGAATGGTGTGCTTAAGGAAGAGGTTTATGTGGAACAACCTCCAGGATTTTTTCAGAATTACCAAGTTTACAAGCTCAGGAAAGCCTTGTATGGTCTTAAACAAGCACCCAGAGCATGGTATGATACTCTTTCTCAGTTTCTCACTGGCCATGGTTTTATCAAAGGAACTGTTGATAGAACTTTGTTCAGGATAGAAGATGGGAAGAATATCTTACTAGTTCAGATATATGTGGATGCCATCATATTTGGATCTCCTAATCATCAGTTGCGTGAAAAATTTTCTACCCTGATGAAAGGAAAGTTTGAGATGTCTATGATGGGGGAGATAAATTTCTTTCTTGGACTTCAGGTGAAACTGACTAAAGAAGGAATTTTCATCAATCAGGCAAAATACACCAGAGATCTAATTTCTAAGTATGGTGTACAGAATTACAATGCAGTTAGAATTCCTATGAATACTAACTACAAGATGGATCCTGATCCTGAAGGCAAATCAGTAAATCTCACTGATTATAGAGGGATCATTAGATCATTGCTATATCTCACAGCAAGTAGGTCTGATATTACATTTGCAATTGGGATATGTGCAAGATACCAAGCTAATCCTAAGGATAGTCACATGGAGGCTACCAAAAAGATTATGAAATATCTTAAAGGCACTGTGAATAGAGGATTATGGTATCCAACTGATGATAACCTTGAATTAACTGGTTATTCAGATGCTGATTATGGAGGATGTAGAATTTACAGGAAGTCTACTACAAGAACTTGTCAATTTCTTGGAAGTAAACTGATATCATGGTTTTCAAAGAAATAGACCTCAGTAGCAACCAGTACTACTGAAGCTGAATACATGGCTGCAGGAAGTTGTTGTGCACAGATTCTTTGGCTCAGACAACAATTGAGGGATTATAAGATTATAGCCAATGAAGTACCCATATTTTGTGACAATAATAGTGAAATTGCTATTACACAAAATCCGGTTTTGCACACCAGATGTAAGCATGTTGATATCAGACATCACTTCATCAGAGTTCATGTTGAAAAGAAGGATATCAGAATGGAGAAAATTCATATTGATAAACAGAGAGCTGACATCTTGACTGAACCTTTGCTGAATCAAGATTTCAGGAACTATCAGTTGAATTGGGTATGTTGGATCAAGGTGAATAAAGTAATCTGAAAAATTGAAGGTTTTCAGATGCATGAAGTTTTTCAGAGTTCACTGAAAAACTCAGGATAAAATAAAGTTTTTATCACTGAGTCTTGGGAAACTCAGTAACCTTAGTTCAGTTACACTGACTTTTTATCAAGGTCAAAACTCAGTAAGACTGATGACTAAAATTCGTCTGAAGAAGTTATTGACTCATACCTCATTTATTGCCTAAATGGATCTTAGAAATCATTGGCAATAAATGATAAAACACCTGAGGAAATAATTGGGCGGGACGTTTGAAATTTTCGAGGAAAGTCAACAGTCTGCAGGAACAGTAATTAAATGCACTATTCATTAATCACCATTAAGGATAAAAATTGGCGGCTAGTATCCTCAAGTTGTCCTTTCAACAACCCGATTTTAGCCTAAATTGATCCTAACCGTTGATTCTTTAAATCTGCAAGATTATCCTTGGATCAAAACCGATTCCAAATATATACCTCTTTCAAACTTCCCTTATACTCTATTTCAAAAACCTTCGTCTTCTCAAAACACTTTGCTTTCATAAAAAATCCCGATTATCCAGAATTCCATTCTTATATCAAAACTCTTCACAAAATTCAACAAAATAACGTTCACTATCTTTGACAAACTTGCTATTTCCAACAAACCTTGGTAAGAGAATGTTGTCTCTCTGGAAGGAACATCAAATGCGGCACACGAGGAGGAGGCGCTGCATATGATCCGATTGGCCAAACTCACTTGTCTGGTCACAAATCTCCCAGATGCCGAATACTCATGAGAGGTAATCGAATTTTTGGCTAATATGCAACTTGATGAAGATAACTGAATAGATTCTAGGATTACCGTCTCACATTTGGTTCATGGTACGAAGTATGTGGATTTTGTTAGAGAGCTCTATATAATCCCTAAAAATCTAAATGATGTTTATGAGCTGAATGATAGAGGGGAGGACCCTACGTTGTACATGATGCGTAGGGAGCAAGAGTTTTTAGATAAGATTGCTGAAACCCCTGTTAAATTTGAGGCCACATTGAACAAGAAACATTTGAAACCAAAATATCGGGTGCTTCTTGACATTGTAAGCAAGAGTCTCATGAGCTGGTCTGGAAGCTTCGAGCAGGTCAGTATGCCGAAGTTGAGGTTGATGGCAGCTATTGAAGACTCTCCTTCAAGGGCGTTTAATTGGTTACAATACCTGATAAAGGTGGTGAGTGATCAAGTCAAACATGTTAAAAAGGAGAAAGAGACAGTAGTGATTAAAGGGAAGATCCAACACGCCACCAAGATTGCTTTCATCTTGGAAACCTGCAGAGAAGAGGAAGATATTTTTGCTGATTCAAAAGCCTTCCCTGTATCCAAGATAATGTTTAGATCAACCAAAAAGTCGATAAGAGGCAGGAAAGAAAAGCCTACTGAGTCTCAGGAGGAGACTGCAGAAGAACAGGCTGAGGAAGATGTTCAGGTGGTTGAGTCAGAAAGGGAGACCAGAAAATCTGTTCAACAATCCACTGAGCCAAGTATGGAAGAAGATAAACAAGCTAAGGGGAAAGCTCTTCTGAAAATAAAAAGGGAATCATGTGAGAAGTTGAAGACAAAAGCATTAGCCCCTCAGAAAAGAAAAAGACTTTAGACTATTGCTGAGAGGGAAGCCAGTGAAACTGAAGCCAATCAGACTGAAGTTCAGCAAGGTTTAAAGTCACCACTTCAGGTTCTTGCTCAGGTGGTGAAGAATGTTCAGGAGCAAAAAACTGAGGAACATGTATTCTCAGAGGTACTTGAAACCTCCCTGAGTTCTGACAAAATTTCTCAAGAAATTTTCAAGGGACCTCAGATCACTACTGTAAGAAAGACCAACTCAGACTTCAGAACAATCAGAACCTCAGGAATTGCTGAACCTGGATAGCATTCTGAATGAACCGTTTCTCGATCCATCAGCACTACAACTTATACAATCTGAGCCTACTGTTCCTGAGAGCCCAGAATTAAAGAAGGGAGAGGCAGAAGAAACTGAATGGCGAAGCAAGGGGGAACGGTTCATCCTAGATAGATACCCTGAGCTGAACGTTTATCCTGACCTTCAGGATCTCTTCTTCAGACTCAGAACAACCGTTTATATTCTGAACCAGACACTTCTAGAGATGCTAAACATAGCCTCCTTCAGAGGAGAGGATTGGTGGAATGTTGAGACTGCTATGATCACAGAGTTCTCAGGCTTCAGAAAGACCAAGCTCAGGATGAAAGTTGCTGATTTCGACGAGCTTGTGAAAAGAAAGGTGGCTGAGAAGAAGAATGTTGAGGCTGGTGAATCCAGTTCTCATAATCAAGAAGAAGAAAGATATCAAGGAGGAGAAAGGGAACCTGAGAAAGAAAACGAACCTGAGAAAGAGAAGGAACCTGAACAAGAAAAATGAATTCAGGATTATATGCAGAAAGAAGCTGACACTGAGCAGACTGATACCAGATAACCTTTGACTGAAGTTAGCACTCTTCAGGTACATTTTGACACTATTGTAAATTATGCCAAAGTTACTGAAGTACCTATCTTTAAATCTGTTGTTTATGGTATGCAGACTGAGGCTCAATTGGAGCACCCAACTCAGTTGGAACCAGTTGTACAAACTCCAGTGATTGATCTAACCCCAATCCTGGATGAACTAAAGAAGATAGATCCAATGGTGGAAAATATGACTCAGATGGAAGTAACATTGGCTGGTCAAACTCAAAAGTTGGACAATCTGAGTTCATCATCTGATATGCTGCAAATAAAAACAATTCTCTCAGATAAGATGATTGTTCTGGAAGGGAAAATTGAGGGAGTAAGGGCAGAGCTCAATGCAGATATGGAGCAAAGGTACCAAGCCAGGACTGCTTATCTTGAAACCAAGCTGGTTGAGAAGAATGAACAATTGATCAAGTCAGTTGTTGAGGAAATTAGCACTCTGCTCATGATCAAGATGACAGAGATGATGCACAAAGCCTTCTCAACACAGTTTGCTCCACCTCTCAGAAGAATTCTCAATGGCCAAGAACTACATGATGAGATTAGAAGATGAGCATGATCAACTGGCTGGGGAAGTTCGCAATTTGGGCAAAGAACAATACCACATGGATAATGCATTGACCCAACTTCTCCCAAGGTATGATGCCAAAAGGGGGGAAAGACCAAGTTCAAAAGGTCAATTGGATAAGTTGTTGGCACGGACCTTGGAGAAGAAAACCAGAGAAGAAGCTGATGCAAAGAAGATATTGGATGCTCTGAGTGAGATTGAAGCCACTGAAAAATTGAAGTTCAGAGAAGTTGAAGAACCTGGCCACGCTCAGACATCAGAACAAACAACTTAAGAAATTAGAGAAGAAAAAATGATTGAAAGGAGGAGAGTTGAAACAAGCAAAGCTGGTGAAACCCAAGTCAGACCTGAAAAGAGAAAGGTTGTAGCTTTTGTTGAGCCAGAAAGGAAGAAAAGAACAAAGGTAACAAAGCCTACACAGAGGAAACTGATTATGGAGTTTGAAGAATCTGAGGAAGAACCAGAAAGAGAAGAAACTGAAGCTCAGAAAGAAACCTTCGACACCAAGAAAACTCTGAGAGCCCTGCAGATTGAAAAAGAGAAAAGGATTGTTTCTTCGGTCTCAGGTGCTCCACTGATCAAAAAGAAGAAGGAAGAAGAGCAGAAAAGAAGGGTGGTTTCAAAAAGTTCATTGGCAAAAGGAGAGGTACTGAGAAGACTCAGAAATGGTCGCACATTGATAAGTGGATGCCTTTACAGATCAATGATGCATGGGAGGAAATCAAGAGAACCTTCTGGTTCTATTATGAAATTCTGAGGGAATGGATGGGGAGCAGCTCAGATAAAAATGAAGCATTCATTGAGTATCTGCTAACATTTTATCCTGAGTATCTGCAGAAGTGGATCAACTTGGCAGATGAAGGCAACACTCAGATTATGGCTCCAGGACCATACATGTACCCAGCTCCAAGATTTGAGAATGACTATGTGAATGAGGCTGCCATCTCTCAAGAAATTGCTCAGTATGCTCTTCAGCTAGGCTTAACTGGAAACAACCCTGAGATCATCAAGGAAAGAGATGCATTGAAGAAGAGGTACTATGGGATATTCAACTTAGAAGTACCAGAAGATGAGATTGAAGAAGATTGAAGAAAAATGGAGTTTATCTTTTTTATTTTCATTGTAAATTGTAATTCTTATCTCTTATCAATGAAAAGTTTATCTTCTGTGCTCAAAGATAATATCTCATTATCTTCTTACATGTCTTTAATTATTTGATATGACATTTTGATTTAAAATTGTTGGGAGATATGTCATTTTGTACTATAATAGATAACTGAAACCTGAGTATAAGTTAGGTTTTCTCAAATGTAAAAAGATGGTTTTGGCATCATCAAAAAGGGGGAAATTGTTGGGAGATGAATTTAATAAATATTTTGATTAGATCCCAAAACCCCTAAGTATGACATGTTCAGAATGATCTTGATAGTCTGAGTCAGGTTTCAGTATAGAATGTTTAAGGAACATATCTGTACCATGTATAGTCAACAGATATAGATCAGAGAATTTTAAGATACTGAAGAACTGAAGACTCAGAAGATACTGAAGAACTGAAGACTCAGAAGATACTGAAGAACTGAAAATTCAGAAGATACAGAAGAACTGAAAATTCAGAAGATACTGAAGACTCTGAAAGATACTGAAGACTCAGTAGTTACTGAAGACTCAGGTAGACCTGAATGTTCAGAAGGACTGAAGAATATCTATCTGAGTACATACAAAACTGAGAAAGACAAACATTTATAAAGAAATAAATGTTGCCCAAAATATTCAAGTGCAGACAAAGGGAACTAAAACTAAGTGTTGTTTAAGGTTGTCTCATTCAGAGAGAATTGACCTAAAAGAGTCGTTTTGTTTGTCTACATTCACTGAAGACAAGAACCAATCAGAGAAAGACAACACTGTACTTTACTGATACTAAAAGTGACAGGACACAGAACTTTGTTAGTTGTACTATGTTCCAGTTTGTAGAAATTGGTGATTGGCTACATGGCTGCATATTTCCTAAAACATGCAAGGGTGTGTTCAAACCCTAAAATTAGTCGTTCATCAATAACCAGAAGAGGAAACTCTTGATACTATCTCTCCAACGGATAGTTTTTTTTCAAGAGTGACCATTGGAGAAGTTGCCTATAAATACCAGTGACCTTCACATTGCAAGGTCACGGGAAATCAAAGCAACTCAAGAGCTCATTTGTATTCTTGCAAATTGAAGCACCCGAAAAACCTAGAATTTCCCAAGTGTTTTACATTGAAGAGAGCTCATTCACTAAGCCTAGATTTGATAGATATATCCAAAGCTTAGTAGAGATATCCTAGCCTTTGCATTTGTTCTTATTGTAAAGGATATCTCACCCTAGTTGGAAACCAACCAAACCCAAACCCTTTGATAAGGTAGTTTGAGTGTGTGTGTGTATTGGTGGTGAGTTAGAGTTGTAAAGAGTGAGTAAGTTGCAGTTGAGTTCAGCCAAAAAGCTCTAGAGAAGAAGTTAGTAAGCTACTTGTGGTAGTCTGAAAACTTGTGTGTGTTGAGTTAGTAAGCTGCAGTGAGTCAGCCAAAAAACTCAAGGTAGAAAAGTTAGTAAGCTGCAGTGAGTCAGCCTGAAAGATTTAGGATAAGTGTGTTAAGGAATTCTCTGAAGATCAGAGAGAGTGGATGTAGGAGCTTGAGTCTCTAAACTACTATAATTGATGTGTTGTTTGCTTTCTGTTCTGCATTCTATCTGTTGCATATTTTCACTGAAAGCATACTTTACTGATATTCAGTTGGAACCAATCCACTGAACTTGCATCAAATTGATCACAGTCTTAACCACTGTTTTATTAAAGGAAGAGATTTTCAGCAAGCTAAAACGAGTATAAACTTAGGGCCAACCATTCCGCACTCTTGATTAGCTAGAACAGATAGTTACCAAAACCGAACTAACTCTACCGAGTATTCAAGAAGATAATTATCGATCGATCCAAGCTTCTCAGGATCTCTGATAAAACTCAGGATCAGTTGGGCTAATCTGAAGTTTCTGAAAACTGCTCAGGATCATTGTCTCAGTAGACTTTGACTCAGGGCGATTTGTGCTTCTCAGGACATCCTGACCCATCTGATCTCAGTAAGAAAAGTTTTAAAAATCACTGAACACGTGTATTCTCCCCCCATACACGTGTGAGACTCGTTTGCACTGGGACCAACATAAGTCCAGTTGGTTAAGTTGGTGCCCCTGCTGATAGGGAAGAGTGGATGTAGGAGTTGGACTCTGAACCACTATACAAATCGTGTGTTTTTTACTGCTTTATGTTCTTACTTGCCATATGCATTTGATTATAAGCAAAACACATCGGTTTCAAACAAAAAAATGAAATCACCTTTCCCTCACCCCTGTTTTATATGCATTACATGATTTTTACGCATTTCATGAGTTTTTCACGGGACCAACAATTGGTACCAAGCGGGAGTTCAAAAGTTCATTGTTTTCAATGTGACCATCTGAACTGATCTTTTTGAAAAATCCGCTTTCTGTAAAAATGCATATATTTTAACGTTTCGGCGTCATCATCAAAAAGGGGGAAATTGTTGGGATATTTTAGTTTTTATGAATTATGCCAAAACATTATCAACTTGTGTTATTTAAGCTAATTTACAGATAAAAAGTTGAGGGGGAACGAGAGAACAAGTTAAGGGGGAGCTCATGAAATCAGACGAAGATGATCGAGATTAGATGAGGCTGCAGACGAGGCTGATCGAGATCAGATGAATAGGACGAGTTCCGAGTAAACTGATGAGCTGAGCAAAATTAGAATAGAAGAAAAACTAAGCCAGATGATCAGAAGAATCAGAATACGACCTGATCAGATGGATCTGGGATCAGAAGATCAGATGACTAGAACAGACGAAAGATCAGAAGAGGAGGTAGCTGCTCAGAAGAGGAGCAGATGAGACTGATCGAGATCAGATGAGATGACCTGATGCAGCTGACCTGATATGATGACCTGATGTTATGATGATCTGATCAGGCAAGTTGATCAGATCAGGCGAGAAGAAATCAGAAAACTGAAATCAGAAAACAGATATTAGAAAACTAGAAATCTGCATACTAGATCAGGCGACCAAATCAGAAGAGCTGAATAGTAAAACAAGTGTATTGATCTGATGTCCTCAGAAGACAAGTAGTCTGAAGATAAGTCATCTGAAGACATGTTCACTGAGAACCAGAACGCCACTGATCAGATAAGCCTGAGTGCAAGTGACCTGAGGGTCAGGATATCTGAAGTCAGAAGAGTTGAACTCAGTAAGCCTGATCAGACAAAGTCCACTGAAGAGAAGTCTGCTGAGTCAAGAATCCTGAGTCCAAGGAAGCCTGAGTTCGAGAAAGCTGAGGATCAGAATCCTGAAGATTATAGTCATTAGATTCAGCTGACGTGGACCGATAAGAGGAAGACAACCAGCCTGAAAAAGCTGCATTTGCTACAGAATAATATGGATTTGAATGTGACTCCATTCAACGGTAACATTCAAATCCACACTATAAATACAAGTTCTTCCTTCATTATTCGTGTGTGAGATGCGTGAAATCACCATTGAGCTACAGAGCCAAATCATCTAGCATTTCCACCATAGAACACTGAACAAGAAATACACGCATATATTCAAGAGTGTTCTATCCTAGATCTAAGCACAAATGTAATATCCTAAGCTTAGAGAGGTTTTCCCATCCTTAGCATTGAGGCTAAACAAATGTAAGGGAAAATCTCACCCTAGTTGGACACCGAATAATCTTTACCCAAACCGAGTGTTAGGTTAAGTTTTGTTAAGCAAGGAATTTGAGTTAGTTGGACTAACTTAAATTCTGGATGTGAGTGAGAACTCATTAAACATCTAAGCAATCCCGCAAGGGAGGGTAGGCAATCTCGTAAGGGAGATAAGTTCCGAGAGAGTGAGAACTCATTAAACATCTGTATTGTGTTGAACTAACATGTTAAATAAACTAAGTCCAGATGGTTAAGTTGGTGCCCCTGCTGATAGGGAATAGTGGATGTAGGAGTTGGACTCCGAACCACTATAAAAATCGTGTGTTCTTTACTGCTTTATGTTCTTACTTGCCATATGCATTTGATTATAAGCAAAACACATCGGTTTCAAACAAAAAAATGAAATCACCTTTCCCTCACCCCTGTTTTATATGCATTACATGATTTTTACGCATTTCATGAGTTTTTCACGGGACCAACAATTGGTACCAAGCGGGAGTTCAAAAGTTCATTGTTTTCAATGTGACCATCTGAACTGATCTTTTTGAAAAATCCGCTTTCTGTAAAAATGCATATATTTTAACGTTTCGGCGTCATCATCAAAAAGGGGGAAATTGTTGGGATATTTTAGTTTTTATGAATTATGCCAAAACATTATCAACTTGTGTTATTTAAGCTAATTTACAGATAAAAAGTTGAGGGGGAACGAGAGAACAAGTTAAGGGGGAGCTCATGAAATCAGACGAAGATGATCGAGATTAGATGAGGCTGCAGACGATCGAGATCAGATGAATAGGACGAGTTCCGAGTAAACTGATGAGCTGAGCAAAATTAGAATAGAAGAAAAACTAAGCCAGATGATCAGAAGAATCAGAATACGACCTGATCAGATGGATCTGGGATCAGAAGATCAGATGACTAGAATGCATTTAAAGATCGAAGAGGAGGTTGTCGCCGTAAGAGGAGCAGATGAGACTGATCGAGATCAGATGAGATGACCTGATGCAGCTGACCTGATATGATGACCTGATGTTATGATGATCTGATCAGGCAAGTTGATCGATCAAAGCAGAAGAAATCGTAAAATCAAATCGAAAAATGATATTAGAAAACTAGAAATCAAGATACTAGATCAAAGCACCAAATCGTAAGAGTCGAATAAGAAAAACAAGTGTATTGATCTGATGTCCTCAGAAGACAAGTAGTCTCAAGATAAGTCATCTGAAGACATGTTCACTGAGAACCAGAACGCCACTGATCAGATAAGCCTGAGTGCAAGTGACCTGAGGGTCAGGATATCTGAAGTCAGAAGAGTTGAACTCAAGAAGTTCGATCGGACAAAGTCCATCAAGAGAAGAAGAAGCACGAGTCAAGAATCCTGAGTCCAAGGAAGCCTGAGTTCGAGAAAGCTGAGGATCAGAATCCTGAAGATTATAGTCATTAGATTCAGCTGACGTGGACCGATAAGAGGAAGACAACCAGCCTGAAAAAGCTGCATTTGCTACAGAATAATATGGATTTGAATGTGACTCCATTCAACGGTAACATTCAAATCCACACTATAAATACAAGTTCTTCCTTCATTATTCGTGTGTGAGATGCGTGAAATCACCATTGAGCTACAGAGCCAAATCATCTAGCATTTCCACCATAGAACACTGAACAAGAAATACACGCATATATTCAAGAGTGTTCTATCCTAGATCTAAGCACAAATGTAATATCCTAAGCTTAGAGAGGTTTTCCCATCCTTAGCATTGAGGCTAAACAAATGTAAGGGAAAATCTCACCCTAGTTGGACACCGAATAATCTTTACCCAAACCGAGTGTTAGGTTAAGTTTTGTTAAGCAAGGAATTTGAGTTAGTTGGACTAACTTAAATTCTGGATGTGAGTGAGAACTCATTAAACATCTAAGCAATCCCGCAAGGGAGGGTAGGCAATCTCGTAAGGGAGATAAGTCCCGAGAGAGTGAGAACTCATTAAACATCTGTATTGTGTTGAACTAACATGTTAAATAAACTAAGTCCAGTTGGTTAAGTTGGTGCCCCTGCTGATAGGGAATAGTGGATGTAGGAGTTGGACTCCGAACCACTATAAAAATCGTGTGTTCTTTACTGCTTTATGTTCTTACTTGCCATATGCATTTGATTATAAGCAAACACATCGGTTTCAAACAAAAAAATTGCAATCACCTTTCCCTCACCCCCTGTTTTATATGCATTACATGATTTTTACGCATTTCATGGGTTTTCACGGGACCAACATTGTATATTTTAGGACTTAAATTGTATGCCAAAATATGATCATATGCATAGAAATTATAGTTGAATTGAAGAACAATTGTTACAATGAAAGAAATTAGATCATATTCAAAGAAATTATATTGAAGATATAAATATCCATTACAATAGAACTAGTTTTTTGTCAACCCGTGTGTTGCACGGAAATCATTGATATTGCTATGTTTTATTAACTTATTGTTATTTATTTTTAATATCACTTCAAGTTATAGATTATAAATAGTCTTTTACATATTAATTGATAATTTAATTACGGAAAAATATATTTTTTTTGTTAAAATATATATTAGTTAAAATAAATTTTGATAATTATTGCGGTTCCCGAAATTTCAACTAAGGAAGATCTAATAATTAGAGCTTCCATTTACAACTTGACAATTTGGTTTTAAAAACGGCACTTATTACGCATAAGTAATTCTCATTCTCTAACACTTAATATAAAAAAAATAGATACAACATATAAAAAATTAATTAATAAACATACATATAGCAGTAATTATATTTTTAAAAAATATATAAAAATAAAACAACAACAACAATTTATAAAAAAAAAATAACATTCACCCTTTCAAATAAAAACAATGTAAATAAACAAAAAAATCATAATATAATTAAAAAAATCTAAACATTTCCGAACACTTTTTAAAATACAACATTCTTTGTTGTATTATGTTCAAAACTATCATTATTACACAATATAATCCTCAAACCATGTGGATTGGTAACCCTCGAAACTGCGACATAAAGTTGGTCATGGCTAACAGAGGTGGCAAATCAGGCAGCCCGGCCAGGCCCAGCCCATCGGGCCAAGTCATGTTCATGGACTGGGACGGGCCAGCTCATCTTTTGATCAAATCTACATAAATGGTGCCCAACCCAGCCCAATATGGGTTCACGGGACCATGGGCCAACCCGACCCATGAATTTTTTTATTTTTTTAATTACTTCATTTACTTTACAATTTTTTCATTATTATCAATATCTACTAATATATCAAATAGAATAAAAAAATAATAATTCCTAACATAATTTATTAAAATTAAATTAAAGGTCATTATCGACTTTAGTTCATCATAGACTTCACAATGCGTGCCTTAATTTTTTGGGTTTCACATGAACGGTAATTCTATTATGTTACTTCTATATATTATGTGGTGTTTAGTTTACAAAAAATTAGGTTGGGCCAGGGTATGTTTATTTTACAAATAAAGTTCCATTGTCATTAGTATTTATTATCAATATTAAATAATTATAATAATTAATATAGTAATAAAAAAATAAAAAATAGAAAATTGGTTGGGCCAGCTGGGCAGCACGTGGCCCGTCGGGCCAAATTGACCCAAGGCCGTCAAGCCCGTGGGCCAAATAGGCCCGACTTTTTTTGGGTCCTCTAATTTTTTAGCACAGCCCATACTTAATCTCGGTTGGCAGGGGCCGACCCGAAATTATCGACTCTAAATTGGTTGAACACCGACCTCTTAAGAAATACTTCAATGTAATACCCGCGCTTTTAGTATTATTATTTGACCAATATATTTCATGAATTTCGTGCATTTAATATTTTTACGTGCTAATATTATTTATGTGTTATTTGTGAAGCTGCATTATTTGTCTTGCATTTAAATTATTTTAAAGATTAAATTATTTATTATACTTATACGTGATTAATTGTGAGAAAGTCATAGTATAATATATTAGGACTCTAGTCATACTTGGGTGCATAATGTTAATTGTTTAATTGTTGGTGATATAATTAAATGTAAATAATTGGATGATTGGTGATACTAGTTAAATAGAATTATGATATGTATAAATATGTTATTTGATATATATACATATAGGTATAAATACATATAATATATTATTAACTAAATAATAATATTAATACCCTTATAATAATGTTATAATAAAATAAATGAAAACAATTATAAAAAAAAAAGTTTAAAATCTTAGTAGCTAATCTAAGTGAGGCGGTGGGATATTATATATCCACCAATCCTACAGGCATAATATATATATACTAATTTAATGCCCGCATTTTACGCGGTCTTCAATTAAAAAATGCAACATTTTTATTAAATAATATATTTAATAATTAAAAATATAAATATATACATATATACATAAAATATGAATTAATAATTATTTAAAGGGTATATTAACAACTTTGCTTAAATCTTGGAATAAAATTATTATGTCAAATATTAATCATTCCTTTTAATATGAAGTTGAAACCAAAAAATTAAAACAACATAAACCGATTAAGAAAAATAAAATGAAACAACATTAAAAAAAATATTAATATATTAATTAATATGTATTAATAAATAAATAAAAGTGAATGAATTATAATATAAAATATTTTGTTACATAAAATAAATTAAGATATACATAAAAACAATAATAAAACAAAATTAATAATTAAAGAATTAATAATTAAATATAATTCACATTAACATAAAATACATTTAGATTGAATATTTTACTTATATTAAATTAAGTCAAAATAAAAATTAACTAAACAAAAATAAATGAAGCATATAATAAAGTTAAATAAGTGAAATATAAAATAATAAATATTAATTACACATTTTATAACATTCATACATACTTTAATTATCTAAATAATTAGAAAATAATTATATTGTGACATGTCATCATTATCTATAGATCAAATTCATTATTTTCTTTTTACATAATTCTCATTTCTTAATTAGGCGACACATCATTGAAATTCACAATAATGCGACACATATGAAGTATAAATTTCATATTAGTTTGTTGAGTGATGTTTTCAAAATCGATGTATGATAAAATATTAGATATAAAATAAAGGTTAATACAAGAAAGTTAATGCTCAATAAAATAAATATTCAAGATATTTAAAATTTTATAGATTAACTTAGTTTCTAAGTAACGTAAATATAATTTAAGATGTGCATGATTCAAACTTTAGTAATTGCAATTTTTTTTTATTAAACTACATATTAAAATGCCACATGGATGCCACATATTGCTACAAACCAATAAAAAAATAACACATCAATACAATAAAATGTAACCTCTCATCCAAATTAACCTCAAGATGACACATCATCCAAATTAACCACAAGATGACACATCATCAAATAAAACTCTCTATTATTATATAGAGGGATAGGTAATAATTATAATAAACAATAATAATAATAATAATAACAAAAAGGAAAAGAATACTTACCTACTAAGGGTATGATTGGTATGACTGAATGAAATTGCGGCTGAATGGAATGAATTAATGAATGGAAGGAAGGCTTGAATGGAATGATATTGGAATTATCATTCTTATGATTGGTATGACCTGTGAATGAAATATAATTATTGATGAATCTGTTTTAAAATTATTATTATTAATTATTAATTATACTTTAATATTAATATTATTATTGATTATTATATAATTTTAATATATTATTATTTTTAGCTTTTTAATATATTTTCTTAAATGATATTTTTTATAATTACAAAAAGAATATTATTATTGTGTTTATTATAATAATATATAATTTTAGTAAACACATATATGTATATTAATATATTTTTAATTATTATTGAAAGTATGAGTTAATAATAACGTTATATATATTTTCAATATTTTTTTATTATTAATAATATATTATTAAATAATAATATTTTTATTTTATTTTCATTAAATATTATTAAGAATTCGCTTTAATTTACATTTTTCGAGATATATTATTATTGTTAAAAAATTATACTATTTATATATTTTAATATTATTATATTTAATATAATTATTATCATTATTATTGGAGTTGGTTATTATTTTTATTAAATATTTTTTTAATAAAATAATATTATTATTAAATTATTATTGTTGTTGTTGGGTAGAAGGTAACATTATAATATTTTTTGTGGAAAAATATTTCATTCCTCAAAATGTGGAATACATAAACGTATGGGGTATGTAAGGAATCACAATTATATTATTTTTGGGAAAGGTCATTCCTAATGGAGATATTTAGGGGGGCTCACTCTTAGGTACAAAATACCCCATATAATTACTCTTATGTGCATCAATAAAAATCTATTACTCTTAGATACAAAAGGTAAGGTAAAAAACCTATACTACCCTTACTAATTCCCTTCTTCCTCAACCGTTTTTCTGAAAAAAAATTTGTTGTTACTATTCATGATTATACATGAATTTGGCTTCCCAATATTCTTCTCCAGCCAATTTTTTCTTGTTTGAGCAATCTTTTTTCTGGTTTTGTTTGAGCCTTTTCTGATTTCTGATTTTTCCACAAGTAGAGCAATAATACAATTTCCACAACCACTGAACCATGCACCCAAGAAACGTAAGTTTTAAACAAGAACAAAGAATTGAAATAAATTTACAGATTTAAGTTTAAAAATTACAGCTCAAAATTTAAATAAAGATTGCAGATTCTTCCGTCATCTTTTTTCTTTATTTCTATACAAATGCAAAAAAAAATTGCACAAAACACAAAAATGTTCTTTACAAATGCAAAAAAATAAAAATTACAGGACTTACTTCCTTCATCTAATCATTTCTTCTTCCTCCTTCGTTGGGTTTGAATTTTTCCCACCCATCTACAATCATTCCAAGCCGAATAATTGCACAACCATCATTTCTTGTTACTAGTACATTTTTCGTTATCAACAAATAAGTTTGCACAAACGCAAAAAAAATAAAATTCACCTAGTGCAAAAAAAATTACACAAAAGTCAAAAAGTAAATGTGAAGTGCACTCCCCAAACCACCTCCAAAAACACCACTCCAACCCCCGCCGGTCATCGGCATGCACTGCCTCCACGACCACCCGAACATTTTGAAGCTCCACGAGGTCATAAAATCGTCTTCAACTGCAGCCTCTCCGCCGCCTAACATACCCGACGTCATCGCAGCCTCCGTCGCTGCCTCTCAAATACCCCAGATCGTGCTCGCATGACCTCTCCAACAACACCCCCCCCGTCACCCACAAACAAAAAACCACCAGATTCAGACAAAACACCTCCCAAAATTTCCGTCACCACCACAAAACATCCGCCGCTGCCTCTCAAATACCCCCAGATAGTGCTCGTAGCCTCTCCACCAACGCCTACCCCCAAAATCACCGCCGACAACCACCACCACTACGTCGCGATACCCGCTGGATCTGTTCTCAGTCCACCCGCCCATCGCCACCCCCACAAACCATCGAAAATCACCAGCCCAAACCACCAAACCCGCTGCCTTGCACCCAAACCACACGAAAATCACCACCATCAGTCTTGCGCCGAACAGATCCGCGACCACCTCTGCTTTTTACCTTCGTCGGAGAGCAGAATCATGGCGTGGAGGATGAATTTTTAGAGAGAGATGGGGTAGCTTTTAGAGAGAGAGTGAGAGAAGGGATTTAAAATTAATTGTAAGGAGAGGGGCGGCTGAATTTTATAAATTGAAATTGATACTGATGAAATTGGTTACTAAGGGTACTAATGGGATTTCAAGTGACATTTGGTACCTATGAGTAATAAAATTGTTTGATTGCACCTAATAGCAATTATTGAGAGAATCTTGCACCTTGGAGTAATTTCCCCAATTATAATTCCTTCCAAAAATACATACCAATCAATGTATTTGGAATAGATTAAGGAATAATCATTTCATTCCCTATTTATTCCAACATATCAATCAATGTTAATAAGAAAGGCGGTGGTGGTGAGATGTTATACACACACGCCCCAAAGCTTGAGAAATAGGAAAGGAATGGAAGAAGAAAAGAAAAGAAAAGAAAAGAAAATTAGAGAGAGAAGGTGGACGATGGAAGATGGTGCACAGGTTAGGCATGTATTGCTTTAAATAATATACCTATTATAAGGAGATCAATTAACCCTATCATATTAACTATGTCTATGGGATTTTGAAGGAAACCAGTTGTAAATGGAATTTGAGGAAAAAATTGAAATGGGTTTTGCTACCCTTAGTAAATATAGGTATAAATGAAAGGAGATTTTATTTCTAAAGTAAAAAATTAATAATTCGAAGCGATATTTATAGTTTATTCTTATTAGATTTGCTAGTGGAAGGAGATAAGGTGAATTAAGAGTTCGAGTTATTTATCTTTTATGGGTTCGAGATAAGTAGAAATTCATTTGCAACTACAATGCATAAATATAATATTATGTGTTTTATTGGTGATTAACTGACAATACGTGAATAGTATGTGGATTGTGAGATTTGATTGATATTCAGTGATCATTGTGGAAAGAGGTGGTGAGCTCGATATTTGATGTGAACTGGGTATGAGAAATGTGAAACTTGTGAGTTAATTTGTGTTGCATTGCATTACATCATGCATTATCATGAAACGAGATTTGATCAAATAATGTGATTTGACCACTGATTATACACCGAGGGCGGAAGGGGTGACCTAAGAGTGTACTCAGCGTAGGACACCATCTTATGATACACGGAAGAGGCAACCAGGGAGCATACCCTAGCGCCGTATTCTGACGTGACTTTACGGAAGAGGCAACCAGGGAGCGTACTCTGGCGCCGTCTTCTGAAGTAATTTTACGGAAGGGGTGACCTGGAAGCGTAGGCGACCGTTTTATATATGGGTGGATTGAGCTCATTCCGGTGTATAACAGTGAGTCAGGGGCCCTGCGAGTGTTTCATAAATAAACTGGTGATTTCAAAAGAGAGTGCATGGGGAGGATTTTCAAAAGATTCATAGCATCATGCATTATTTCTGCTTACTGATATTTATATATCTCACCTAGTTTATGCATTGTAGATAATTCGATCGCGTGCCAGACGTTGTGCTGGCCTTCTTGGACAATTTCGTGGAGCTTCGCAGTTTTGAGGATTTGTGTACATAGATGACGACCTGTTGGGCATACCGTGACTTATTATGCTTCCGTCGTTATATTTTATCGCTTTTGGGATATGTGTTATCTTATATTATGTTATTATAGCTTATACATACTAGTGTGTGTTGGCTTGGGGTTTGAGTTTGGATGGTTGGTTTATTGGTATTTGTTATAAATATATATATATATATATATATATATATATATGAATGCGAACAGGTTATGTTTGGCGTGAAATCAGGTTATGATGGCATATGAGATGAT
Organism: Stenogyne calaminthoides; assembly: GCA_037126765.1. Taxonomy (NCBI): domain Eukaryota; kingdom Viridiplantae; phylum Streptophyta; class Magnoliopsida; order Lamiales; family Lamiaceae; genus Stenogyne; species Stenogyne calaminthoides. The sequence goes on along the minus strand of JBBCBC010000039.1, from coordinate 5,276,536 downwards.
GTTGAGGTCATAATGTTCGGGAAAAAAAATTTGATAGCAGGTTTATAGCTAAATTATATTTATATTCATATTAATTGGGGTTAAATAAGGGTGGTCGTGACATCTAACATGGGAAAAAAATTGTCCTTGACTTTTATTTATAGACATAACATACAAAACAATCAACGAAAAATATATGTTTGTAAACTTGAAAGGAAACCAAGAATGATAAGGAGTCAGTGACAATCTAGGTATCAATGCTAGTTCACCAGCGCTGCTACCAGTAAGAACTTTAACTTCGATTACTCTATCACTCAACCTAGTGATCACCAACCTACACATATAGAAAAAGAAATTATAAAATTAACCTGATAAGAAATGGTAAATATTACTGCTAAATAATAAATTTAATTTCTAAATATTTTATTTGGTGAATGTCACGAATCAGTGCATCCAATTTAACCTTAAAAATGCGACACACAATATAATTTCGATCTTCAGGATTTTGATCTCTATGCGACATATAGTGAAAATTTTATGCCCATTTTGAATTGCATGTAAATGTTATAAACAACTCTGGATAATCAGCCCAACGACAAATAGTCATAGCATCTTGATAATTTTGCATCCTGTATCGTGGACCTTCAGTAAATGAAGGAGGCAACACAATACGTTTACCAATATCTCTTCCTTCACTTTCTTCATTCAAATAAACATCTTCAAGACCAAATACATATCACAACGAAGTTCCTTTTGATTATTTTTTATGTACAAAAGTTTTGCAGACTCAACCATTGTATATACATCTACAATGAATTATTTCGTCAATGACTTGCAAGATAATAGTGTAAGCGGCTCCCCATTCCTCTCCTGAAGACGATATGCAAAAACTCTCTGATGCTAATACTAGTCCTTTGTCCAAGCCATCCCATTGCAGATTGAGAAAATAGTATATTTTTCCTGTATTCATTCTCACCATAAGGAAAAAGTGTTGGGATTATACGTGAAAGTATGCTTTTACTTTGTATAACCTATGTATTTAACACTTATTTACTGAAATAAATTGTTTATCACTGTTGCTTTAAATATGATTGAAAGTTATATATTTATCGCAAATCCGTTCATAGCACGCGTTACATTGTAGTTAACGTGGTGATACCAGATCACAGAAGATCACGTTAACAATGCCTTGTAAACGAGTGCGTGTTTCACAACTTAGATAGATCCGAACAATCTATTGGTAGAAGTTGATGTGTAAGGCTCAGATTGGCTTGTATTGACCAAGAGATTACAATAGTGCATTCGATGCGCTGAAGCGGACCTGCAGAGAGGATAAACTCATTCGCAGTGACTTAGGGATGAAGAGTTAGACCTCAGTGGTTGTTGATTTCTTAATCTCTGTCACTTAATAAGGACTGTGTGTGATTAGTAGTTATTGCTTTGACTTATAAATGGGAAGAGAATCATTGCGACTTCGATACCCTATATCTTGGGCAATAATATTAATTGCACGACAGTTGCTAAACTAATACAGAGAATAGTGTGCTTGCAATGTCTTGCTTGATTGGTCCCCTTGGTGGGCCCGGAACCTTTATCGTATCAAATCTTGCAAGTAGAATTAATTTTCCGATATGGATAATAAAGCTGGGTTGTCCTTACTCCAAGGATAAAGATATTAATTAATATAAAGCTTTTCAGTGGCTTAATTAATTAATGGACTAAATAATCTTAAACACGAGAAATAATAACCGGGAGCCATATTACCGTAATATGGGTTAAGTTGGATAGTGCAATATTAATTATATAGTGCCATTAATTAATATTAATGGGCTGAATTATATTGTGGCTCAATATTGGAATTCAGAAGCCCATTGGAAGGTTCATCTTAATTCTCCTAAAGGCCCCTCAAGTAGCCCAAATTATAGTCCAATAAATAAAAAGGCGTTTAAAATAAAATAAATTATTGTTGCATTATTTTTCCTTATTTTTTTCGAAAATTTTGAGGAAAAAAGAGGGAGAATAATTTTCTTGAAAAGATTTTATGGAAAGGAGATAAGTATTCTTGGAATACAAGATTATCCCATAAATTCAAGAAATCTCCACTTGGTTTCCTTAATGATGATTTTCGAAATATATAGAGAAATAATAGAAAGAAGGATTTTCTTGATTTTCTTGGAAAGATCTTTATGGAAAAGATATGTATTCTAGGAATACAAGAATATCTCATAAATTCAAGAAAGATCCAATCTTGAAATATCCCCTATTATTTTCGAAAATTTGGCTAAATAAGGGTGTGAGATTTTTGTGAAAAAATACACATGGAAAGAAGAATATATTAGATATATTCAAGATTTCTTGGAGATCAAGAAAAGATATTTCCCAGCCCTATTTTGCCTCAATTTTTTTGTCCACCCCTCTATATAAATAAGGGGATGAATTTTTTCATCCCCTAGTGTTCCATGTGTTGGAAATATTAGAAATCCACAAAGGTGGTGCAACAATTATTTATTTTCCTTTGTTTTATAAATCGTTCATTGGAGAACCTTCCACCGGGGTTATTGGACGAGGACTTGGGAATACTTGAGAAGGACTTTTGGTGGGTATCCAGATACTTGATCCTGTCTGTTTTAGACCATCTCTCCAATGGGTACGTTTACGTAAACTCCTAGAAATTCCGCATGCTAGAATCTTTTACGTGAAATATTATTTGCATGTCGTTGTTGGATTAATTATTATTTGAATTCACTTAGGTCAATTCATGCTAGTAATAATTGTTAATTTAAATTTGTGTTTATGAGGTCATCCCGATAGATCCTGACATATGTTATCCCAACAAAAAGAAGAGGATATTGTAAAGAAAGATAAGACGGGTTCAACTCTGTTATACGTTGCAATATACCATAATAGGTTTGAATGATAATGTCACGAACCCCAATAGTATTATCAAGATCACCAGTAATCACAACTGCAACTTCTACAACTGTAGGTAAGTTGTGTGTCCTTGGATCATAGCCTTTACTTCCAATTAATTGCATAATTACGGTATGTGAACATAGTTGAATCTATCTCTAGCAGCATCAATTGAAAAAAAAATGTAAAAAAACATAAAATTTAATAAAATAAAATATATAAAAAGGAAAAAAAAATTTCCAAAACACATACTCCGTTCTCTTGATCGATACATGTTATGAACTAATAAACAATAATTGAAGAAATTCTAAGTCGTTCGTCAATCAAAACTGAAATAATATATAGAGAGTATGACCTTAATTTAAGTGTGACTATGACCCAATTTATAGTACTTATATGCATTGTAGAACATTATATTTTTTAGATTCTATACATAGAGATATTAATTTTAAAATATTCATCTACCGATTTTGTGATACCATATAGAAAATTGATTTTGTCAAATCTATATATGAAAATTGGAAATAAATCCTCATAAATTATAGAGTAAATCCCCTTGACATAAGGGAGAGATTTAATGATGGTGTGTTTGGAAATTATATTTTCTATTATGGGTAATGTACATTTAATTTATAGAATAAATGCAATTTAACATATAGATAAGTATGCAACATCAACCAACAACCATAAGAATAATAAGAACAACATGTGTTTTTTTATTTTTTTTTACAATACATTAAAATAAATAAATAACATAGTAAATCTACCAAAAAAACATAAATAAAATTATATTAAATTTTATGCATGCAATTATGATAGAATGTTCATAAAAACAAAATATGTGTAATAACTCACTTACAAATAAATGACACACGTAAAATAATAATTGAAGAAATATCAAAATTAAAGGATAGTTACCAAATTAATGCTCGACTCCAAATCAGTGGACAATCATAAACATCATTATGCATGGCGAGGTTATTTTGTGGACGACAACAATCATTAGGCAATTAATATTAATATTGTTTCTATATTAAATCATAAATAAAAATGTTAAAATTCAAGTGTACCACAATAAAATCATATTGTTAGAAAATGTCAAAACTTATTCTTAAAACATAATAGATTAAAAAAAAAAAACTTAGAAGTGAGTTGATCAATCATACGCGCAATTAGAAGGATATTAGTTATTTTCACTAAAAGATATTAGTTGCTTTTACTAAAAGATAATACTTATGAAATGTATTAATTGATTACACTGAAGAGTATTAATTGAATAGTAAGAAGATTATTATTTGTTTAATCATGTTGAACATGTCATTACCTGAAATCTCAAAACAAAAAATATATATAAATTAAGTAATTAAAAAAATAACCATACATGAAAATTTAGAAAAACAAAAATCAACATTAAATTCATAATATAAGATTTTTGGTTAATAAAAAAATTACCCAAAATTTTGAACGAAAAGTTAAGCAAACGTTCACCAATATTCTTCTTCATGCTAAGGTCAGTACCATTAAATACTACATGTGAAAAAACACCAACAGATTGTTCCTCTAAAAAAATTAAGTCATGAGATTGAACATCATAATTTTTTTTTTAATACAGATGCTAAATCTTAAAAACCACATTCCTTCATTAAAAATAACTTCAACTTGTTGTTCATGAATCCAAGAATTAGACATTGAGCGCGTTGTCTCAGTTTGAATTCTTGAATATTAGTCAAGTTCTTAAACCTCTTCTGGAACTGCAAGGGAAAAGGCTAACAAAAAAGTCAACATAATAAAAATAAATAAATGTGTTAAAAAGATGCACATTCAAATTTGAAATACAACATTCATGTATATATATATATATATATATATATATACATATATATATACACACACACTTATAATACACTCAGGTTCCTTAGCTTACTTAAATCTCCCTATATACTAATAGGGAGTTTTTCCTTGGTGATGTGTCAACTCCACATTCATTTAATTTATGTGTCATTCTATGAGAAGTTTGATAGACATGTCATTAAAAAAACTATATGTTTCATCCCATGTGTCATTTTATTTCAATATATCCTAATCAAAATCTAGATTTTTTGTTCAGAACTCTCACGTCGTTCTTTCTGCCTCCATCATCCCACCGTTCCCTTCTCATCGTTTGCCTTCTGTCATGCCTTTCTCGATGTCAGTCTTCCGCAACTCACCTCTCAGTTCTCTCGCCGTTGTTTGCAGTCTCAATTTCTGAATCGGTTTGCTTAGTTTAAACTTTATGTTTTTATTACTTTTTGATAGGCCCGGTGGAAAACCCATTTTGCGCGTGCGGAAGCAAACATGACATGCGATGCATATAAAAACAGGGGTGAGGGCAGAGTGATTCCAAATTTTTCTCTTTTAAGCTCATGTGTTGTGTCTTGCTTATAATCGAGTGCATATGACAAGATAAGAACTTAAAGCAGTAAACAACACAGCAATATATAGTGGTTCGGACAACCAGTCCTACATCCACTCTCCCTCTCTAGGGAAATTCCTTCAAACGGGACTTATCACCCTCCACGGGATTGCCTATAGATATTTACCGAGCTCACACTCGAACTGGACTTATAACCCTCTCTCGGGTTCGCCTCGGGACTTATCACCCTCCACGGGATTGCCTACAGATGTTTAACGAGTTCACACTCCAACGGGACTTATCACCCTCACTCGGGATTGCCTAACAACTACCTCACTTCACCACTGGGTTTGGGTTTGGTGTTGTCTCAACTATGGTGAGATTTTCCCTTACAATGGTTTAGCCTCAATGCTAAGGTTGGGAAAATCTCTCTAAGCTTATGATACATCGTGGGTTGCTTAGGTTGGGTTCTAGAACACTCTTTGAATATATTTGTATATCTACAGACTTGTGTTCTAGGGTGGGAATGCTTTGACTATAACGCTCTTTGGCTTTGTAGCATTTTGTGCATAATCTCCACGCATCCACACACGATAATGAAGGAAGAACTTGTATTTATAGTGTGGATTTGAATGTTACCGATTGGAGAATCACATTCAAATCCATACTATTCTTTGTAAGTTCTGCAACTTTTTCAGGCTGGTTGTCTTCCTCTTTGTTGGTCCACGTCAGCTGGATTCCAACGGCTATATTCCTCAGTTTCTTTGCCTCGGAACATTCAGGTTTATACTGAGTATTGATAATTCTTGAGTCTTGATAATTATTGTACTTATCAGATTCTCGATTTCATCTTCGAGTCTTGATTTCTCGATTTCATATCGAGTCTTTAGATTCTCGATTCACATCTTTGAGTCTTGAAAACTTCAGTTTCATACTGAAACTTCAGTTTCTTCAGAAACTTACCGAGTCTTCAGAATCTAACCCGATCTATATATCTACGACTATATACGGGTGAGATAACATCCTGAATACTCTAAAACCTGAATCGACTCAACTATCAAGATTATCTGAACATGTCATACTCAGGGGTTTTGGGATCTAATCAAAATCTTCTTTATTAAATTCATCTCCCAACAATTTCCCCCTTTTTGATGATGCCAAAACCATCTTGTTACAAAACACTTAACCTATACTCAGGTTTCAGTTTTTCTTATTACAAGAATGGTATATCTCCCAACAATTTACACAATTAATTTCCCAACAATTTCTTCAACAATAATCAGGCATATCAAAAGTAAAGACATGTAAAAAGATAATGAGGTATTATCTTTGAGCATAAAAGATAAAGTTTCATTGATGTATGATAGAATGTTACAGTTTACAATGAACTTATCAGAAAATAAAGACAAAAACATAAAGAATTACAAGAGTCTTCAGTCTTGGTCTTCATTCTTCTTTGATCTTCAGCTCTAACTCTTCATTCCTCTTCAACGGACCTTGTCGTCGATCGGGCATCTTGACACTCTACCGACCGAAGTTGATTCTTCTGACTTCAGACATCCTGACCCTCAGGTCTCTTGACCTATACTGAGTCTCAATTCACTTTACTTACTGAGCCTCAGATCACTTTTACTCAGGCTATCTGATTTCTTCTTTGCCTGATCTGATCAGCTCGACTGATTAGATCAACAAATCTTCAGATAAACATATCAGGATAGCATCAGGTCATCATATCAGGTTTGCATATCAGGTTTATCATATCTGATCTCGATCACGTCTGATCTCGATCAGTCTCTTTTGCTCATCTTCTAATCTGCAACCTTCTCTTCTGATTTGCTGGCTTTATCTTTTCTTCTCTTCTGATTTTACACAGCTCATCAGTTTAACTCGGAACTCATCTAACTCATCTGATCTCGATGAGTCTCGTCTACAGCCTCGTCTGATCTCGATCATCTACTTCTTATTTCGTGAGTTCCCCCTCAACTTGTTCTTTCGTTCCCCCTCAACTTGTTATCTGTAATTTAGCTTGAATAACACAAGTTGATAATGTTTTGACATCCTTTTAGATAATGACGCCAAAACATCAAAATATATGCATCTTTTAAGAAAATGGGTTTTTCTTTTAAAGATCAGTTCAGGTGTTCACTTTGAAATTAGTGAACTTTAGAACTCCCGCTCTGATACCAATTGATAGGCCCGGTGGAAAACCCATTTTGCTCGTGCGGAAGCAAACATGACATGCGATGCATATAAAAACAGGGGTGAGGGCAGAGTGATTCCAAATTTTTCTCTTTTAAGCTCATGTGTTGTGTCTTGCTTATAATCGAGTGCATATGACAAGATAAGAACTTAAAGCAGTAAACAACACAGCAATATATAGTGGTTCGGACAACCAGTCCTACATCCACTCTCCCTCTCTAGGGAAATTCCTTCAAACGGGACTTATCACCCTCCACGGGATTGCCTATAGATATTTACCGAGCTCACACTCGAACTGGACTTATAACCCTCTCTCGGGTTCGCCTCGGGACTTATCACCCTCCACGGGATTGCCTACAGATGTTTAACGAGTTCACACTCCAACGGGACTTATCACCCTCACTCGGGATTGCCTAACAACTACCTCACTTCACCACTGGGTTTGGGTTTGGTGTTGTCTCCAACTATGGTGAGATTTTCCCTTACAATGGTTTAGCCTCAATGCTAAGGTTGGGAAAATCTCTCTAAGCTTATAATACATCGTGGGTTGCTTAGGTTGGGTTCTAGAACACTCTTTGAATATATTTGTATATCTACAGACTTGTGTTCTAGGGTGGGAATGCTTTGACTATAACGCTCTTTGGCTTTGTAGCATTTTGTGCATAATCTCCACGCATCCACACACGATAATGAAGGAAGAACTTGTATTTATAGTGTGGATTTGAATGTTACCGTTGGAGAGAATCACATTCAAATCCATACTATTCTTTGTAAGTTCTGCAGCTTTTTCAGGCTGGTTGTCTTCCTCTTTGTTGGTCCACGTCAGCTGGATTCCAACGGCTATATTCCTCAGTTTCTTTGCCTCGGAACATTCAAGTTTATACTGAGTATTCAGTAATTACTGAGTCTTCAGTAATTACTGTGCCTTCAGATTCTCAGTTTCATACTGAGTCTTCAGTTTCTCAGTTTCATACTGAGTCTTTAGATTCTCAGTTTCACACTGAGTCTTCAGAAACTTCAGTTTCATACTGAAACTTCAGTTTCTTCAGAAACTTACCGAGTCTTCAGAATCTAACCTGATCTATATCTGCCGACTATACACGGTGCAGATAACATCCTGAATACTCTAAAACTGAATTCTGACTCAACTATCAAGATTATCCTGAACATGTCATACTCAGGGGTTTTGGGATCTAATCAAAATCTTCTTTATTAAATTCATCTCCCAACACTTTTTATGTTAGAGGTTCATTCACTTCCCCTTATACGTGTTTTCATTAAGTGAATAAAAAAATGGTGTTTTCATTATACGTGTGTTGATTTAAGATTAACTATTGTACAAATTAATTACATCTATATTAAATTATATTTTACTTTATAATATTAAATTTATATTACAATATTGTTATAATAATTTATCATACAAAGTAAAATGTTAAAGTTTATATTAACTAAGTTAAAAGAAAATTTTAGTAGTATAACTTTAAAAAATTAATTTATTTAAAATACCGTGTAACTACACTAGTTGGAGATAAAACTTGAACTTTTATTTTTTATAAACATTCATAATGTACTTATGAATACCCTTTGAAGGCACAAGCACATCATCCCCTACCAAATCAATTGAAAAGAAATGTAAAAAAATATAAAATTTAATATAAAAAAATATATAAAAAGAAAAAAAAAATTAAAATACATACTCCGTTCTCCTGATCGATACATGTTATGAACCAACAAAAAATAATTGAAGAAATTCTAAGTCTTTCATCAATCAGAATTGAAATAATATAAATAGAGTATGACCTTAATTTAGGTGTGACTATGACCATATTTATAGTACTTATTTACATTATCATGTGGCATTTGCACCATAAACGTCTTCCATCAATCAATGTATTGAAATCCACCAATGTAATTATATTATTCCATACTTATACCTTTTCAGTAAAGATTTGTAATTAAATTGATATATAAATATATTGGTCAATTGATATTTAATACATGTTATAATATATATATATATATATATATATATCAATTTGATAATAATAATTAAGATTTTGATTTGCTATATTAATATGTTTATATATGTCTAAACAAATCTATATCTATATAGTAATTAATTTGATGATTTAATAATTTTTTTAAATAGAGATAGTAACTTGATATTTAATTTTTTCTAAACAAAATCTTAACTATAATTGATGCAAAATATACAACAATATCCCCTTAAATTATATTGTACATTTTATAATTAAATGAATCAGACATTAAAATATATACAAAAAAAATGTAATAATGGCAATGAGACTATGTAAATTTCTGTAAAAAAAAAAAAAAAGGTCTCATCTTCTCCTAAACTTCCGTCAAATTTGATACAATTTGATATCAATTGTTTCCCTATATATATTAATTTGATAATAATAGTTTAGATTTTAATTTGCTAAATTAATGTGTTTATATATATCTAAACAAATCTATATAGTAATTAATTCGATGATTTAGTAATTTTTTTTAATAGAGATAGTAATTTGATATTAATTTTTTTAATGTTGATATATAAAATTTATACAAAATAAACAATTAACAAAAAAAATTCAATATCACTTATTTTTTCGAAAACACTTCCAACATCACTTATACAACTCTTAATGATACACCATTAAAAAATATATGAAATACACATATTAAACTCAATGAATTTCTCCAAACTAAAATTTAGATCAATTTAAAATGATATTATACTACCAAAAGGATGGAGAATGATTAGTAGGGATTAATCAAGAAAAGAACGCTTTCTTCTCCCCTGTTACAATTTTCTAAATTGGATGCATCTACTTCCACAAATCCATTCACACATAGGATTGAACATAGCAAAATCCAAGGACATGCCAGAAAAAGAGAGAGAGGGAAGAGACTCTACAGTAGATATAATCAGTAAAAATCATCACTGAAAAACAAAAACTTAATTGAGGCTCAACTTCAAATATTGATGGAGCATATATAACTCTCATACAACTTGAAATAAAAATTCCTATCGAAAACAAAATCACTAAGAATTAGAATTGTTTGTTGTTTGAGAATGAAAATTTTGGATCATGGAAGTTCTCTTTAAATAGGAGAGACAACAAATTAGTGGGATTGAATTAAGCATGTCATTAAAGGATATTTAATTTTATTAAATAAAGATTAAAAATAAAAAAGTAATTTGATGGAAAATTTTGGACGATCAAGATTAATCTAGCAAAACTGATCAACGAACATAAAAGAATGGCGCCAAAACTATAAAAGGAAAAATAGCTCATATTATATATTTATGATATACAAAAAATTGTAAACATTAAGTGAAACTTGATAACATGTTGACTTCATTGTAGACATCAAATCATCTTCATGAATTCATTTTCACGTGTAAACTTCAAACTTCACGTTCTCCAAAAGCAATCTCCTCGATCGATAATATATAAATCTAAAAAATCAAAACACGATTATTAGAAAATTGAAATACAATATGAATAACAACTAAATCTGAAAATCACAAATAATTATTAGTTAGATTACTAGAAAATAATAGAAACAACAAATGCAAAATGATGTAACAATAATAAAATCGACACCAACAAATATGATCTAACAAATGAGAAATATGATATGAAACCCTAAAATGATGACAAAAGAATTGGTTGAGAATTGAAGATGAAGAAATGAGAAATTGTGAAATAGAATGGAGAAAAAATGAATGAGAGATGTCACAATTTATAGGAAATGGAAGACAAAATCGACGACTGAGATTAAAACAACACCCAAAATGAATAAGATTAGAGAGATTTGAAATAGAGGAACATGACTTTGCCACATCATTTCCACATCATTTTATGGCTTGCCACATCATCTTATAGATTCTTTGCATTATAGAGATTATAGATTTACGTTTAAAAATCGTCAATTGAGGAATGCAGGTTATTAAAACTAGCAATTTATGGTCCGAAATAATTTTCCCTTTCTAAAGAAGCTAAAAAATACTCCATCAATCCAATAGTTGATTAAGCATTTACTGTACACACAGGTTTTAAGAAAATTGTTGTTTATTATTGTCAAAAGACATAAAGTTATTTTTTTATGGGGTTTAAATAGTAAAGTAGTGACATTTGTGTAAATTAAATGAGATAAAGTTAACTTTAGTGTTGAAAAAGTAATGACATTGGGTGTTGATATAGAATATTTATATCGACCAATGGTACCAAGACATGTGGATGTACATATGGATATTTGAATATAAAAAGGACAGTCAAACATGCTTAGAGGGTCGGAATGAGGTTTGGGCCCAGGGAATAGGTCTGGGCACGAGACGAGCCAAAGAAAGATTGAGATAAGAATATGGGTTGGTACCAGGGACGAACCCAGGAATTTCACCGAGGGGGGCCCAGTTTATAACGTAGTGTAGCTAAATGCATTTTTAAATTTTTATATATTTTCGAAAATTATTTGGACTAAATATCTTTATATTAACAGAGACGAATACATTTATATATATATTTAAAATGTGAATTATACATATTTCTTTCTCTATTTCGCTACCCCTTTCTCACCTAAAGATCAACATTTTATTTATAGAGTATTGATTTTTACAAATATTAGTAATAGTGGTGTATGGTGAAAATGATGCACATAATACTTTGTTTAAAGGAGGCAAACACTCATATGAGACGGTTTTTTACATGATATAAAGTACAATCTAACACAAATAACACTCATCCTTTCAAAATATTAAAGCGTTAATACACAATTTATGCTCCGTCTTACTATGAGATCGTCTCACGCAGGTGTGTCTTAATTATAAATATATACATATAAAAAGTTCAAGTGGGGCCAGGGGGCCCCATTAACCCCCTTAATTGGCCCCAGTATAGGTCCGTCCTTGGTTGGTACACCAATTAAGAGAATAGCCTGGGATAGGCTCATGCCCATTCAGATGGACATAGTTATGGACACTTGAGATTGACTAGGTGAAGATCGATCGTTCCGAGAATCATGGCTTGGACTAAGGAAAGTTGTTGCGAGGATTGGGGAGCAATCTCCAGGAAAAGTAGTTCCGAGATAGAGGACACTAGATAGAGTATGGGACAAAGCCGAATAGAGAAGGTGGACTAAGTGGAAGGTAAGCCGGATCCCGAGATACAAGGAGGATATTACGCAGAGACGCGTTCAGCCGATGAGTTAAAGTCAGAAGGTAGTTATTGACCTTCTAGGATATAAGTATAGCCTCCAGGTAAACACAACACACATGCATTATTTCGAATACAATATAAACTTGTGATCTTACTTTACGATCTGAAAGAGTGATTTGAGATTAATACTGACTTGAGCGTTGGAGTGCCCGAGTCGAAACCCCCTCCGGTATGTTTTCAGGTGATCAAGTTAATTTGGCAAGAAGATTGCGGTCAAAGCTCGTTGTTTTTTGACCTTCACGTGAATATATATTTGTTGAACTCTAGGCCAGAATACATACCAACGCATCAGGTATAATATTAAGGTGTTTGAGGGGTGCAGATAAAAGAGAAAAAAATATTTTATTACTACCATTTATGCAAATGTTCAATTGAGTTTGAGATGGACCTTTTTGACAATTGTTCAATTGAATTTGGGAAGGAATGAGTAACATAATATAAAGTCTTTTAGGACTTAAAAACATTAAAGAGTAGATTTTTTGTGAACCCGAAATCATGGTAAATTTTATCAGTGTTATACTTAGACACTATCTCTATTATGTTTATGTACTATCATTGTTTAAAAAATTATTAATTATTTAAACAATGATATTTGAAGAAATAGAGTTTACCATGAACTCGAAATTATACAAGTTTTTGTCAATATTGCACACCATGTTTGACATCATATAATACATACAATTATTTATTAATTTTACATGATTATTTTTAATCCATACTTTCTTTTCTTATTTTTTTTTATCATGCATGTAAAATTAATTTATCATTTATTTTCTGGAATTGTGATATATCAATATTGGTTAACTAAAAATTAATATAAAATGTCAAATATATTTTTAAAGTTTTCACGTGCTAAATTGGTAAATTCTATATTTCATGTTTCGAATCAATATCTTTTTTTTTTTTCAGGTCTTGAATTGTTAATAAAAAATCTTTTAGGCTCCTAATTAATAGTTTACTATTTTCAAGCTTTAATCTGATAAAATTTCATTAATATAAAGTTATAAACACTTGTATGAAGCATACACATGTGCAACTATACCTTAGATAATTTTACTAGTGTTAATGGTTCAACTATATCGCCTGTTTTATAGAGTGGTGTTTATTCGGTATATATATTCTAGTATGTGTATTTTTAAATCTGCGAACTCTTCCTCGATAAAATAAAAAAAGAAAATGTAAAAACACAAAATTACATATTGTTGGGAAATTTAGAGTTTTGATGAAAGTTCTAAAACACATGTAATAGGACCAGTCAGACCTGTTAGTTGACTGATGTTTTTATTACCGTTTATAGAATACCAGTTGATAATTATTGTATAGAACAACTGATGTAGAAGATAGGTCACATATTGAGGGGGAACCTCAATATGTATAGGTCAGATCTGAAGATCTAAAGAACAGCTGATATCCGACAGGCCAGAAGGCAAGAGAAGAACAGAAGATCAGATCGATCTGATCAAGTCAGATATCTCAGCTGAAGTCATGAAGCTCAAATTCAGAAGACGTGAAGATCAGATGACTTCCAGAAGATCAGTCCAGAAGACCTACATCAGCCGAGTCTGCTAGTTGAAGCTAAGACAACTGGCACCAGAAGACTCTATCAGTAGATCGATCGGCTTTAATCGATCAAAGTCACCACCAGTGAAAATCGATGTTTCACCAAATCATACGTCGATGATCTGAACAAAGAAGAATGTCAACCTTAGTTGGTAGAACAACACGGAAAAGTGCTTCGTTAACCAATAAGAACAAGACACGTATGATCGGCTTTGCAATTACGGATTTGCTGCCGCTTTTCTAACGGCTATAAAAGACACTATTCACGCTTTTCGCCATGCCGCTGCCTCAAGACGCCACATCAATCCTCGCAAGTCTACCAAATATAGCCCGAAATTCAATTGCTCTCCAACGGCTCTTTGATTTCGAGGTCTATAAATATGGGATTACACTTTAGAGTGAAGACACGGAAACTATCAAGAAGCTCAAGCTATAATCGATTTCCATACGAAGAACACGAACACGAAGATTATTTTCTAAGTGTTCAACCCATAAGTTCTTAGCACATAAATATTTTCATCTAAATTGATAGGCTACTTAAAAACTAGAAAAGATTTCAAAGTTGGAACCAAAACAATCTTACCCAAACCCAAAGTTAGGTTAAGTTGTTTAACAAGATTCGGACTAGGGTTTCTAGTTTCGATTTCAGGATCGGTTGAGTGAGAACTCTTTAAATATCTGTTGGTGTCTTGTGTTGGACTAACACAAAAATCTAAGTCCAATTTGGTTTAGTTTGTGCCCTTGTGATAGGGAAGAGTGGGACGTGGGATCTGGTTTGTCCGAACCACTATAAATCTTGTGTTTTTTACCTACTTTGATTAATTGTTTTACCAATCGCACACAACTATTAAAGTTGCATACATATTCTAAGTTAAGATCACCTAGCACCAAGCTTACGATCCGATCAAGTTTGACACTTTAGTCAACTGGTTAAAAAACCGACTTTGGAATCGATTTATTAAAACCGGTTTTTCACGGGTTAAATTTAGCTTCCGCTGTCAGTTAAACCGATAGATCCGAATCGATCCGCCTTCAGCGATTAGTAAGTTAGATATCGATCCAAATCGATTCACTTGCACTCGATCGGGCTAATCGCTTTCACACTTGATCCAAGAAAAAGTTTTGTAAGTCTATTCACCCCTCCCCTCTAGACTTACGCCTTCACAAAACCCGATTCGGGACCTACAAGTGGTATCGAGCGGTGGTTCTCTGGACTAATCGGCTTTGAGTATCATCGATTCTTGAGGAAGAATCTTTGTGGTCATTTGAACAGATCTTGAAAAATCGTTTTTAAAAACTCATTCGCTTTTCCAAAATCACTCAGCATGGATAATACCTCTGGTATGTATCATGATTTTCTGAAGTTCTCAATTGATGAGTATGCAGATTGGGCCATTTATATGTGCAACCATCTAGGTTCGATAAGCGGCAGAATGATGGAAGTCATTGAAAGAGGACCCATCATCATATATCACGACAACCCTGCAGTTGGAGGAGATCCAGACTTTGCCACGGGAAGTCTTGTGCGAAAAAAGCCCAGCCTTGATGGATGCAGAGGAAAGAAAGCTGTATACTCTAGATACAATCGCCAGGCATATAATCATGAAGACGATGGATAAAGTCACCAAGGAGAAGATAAAATATCTCAAAACTGCGAAAGCAATGTGGAATACTCTAGCTGAGATATGCGAAGGAAATGATCAGATCAAAAACAGCCGACTACAAGCCGAACTGGTGAAGTTCGAAAAACTGAAGATGCTGCCCAACAAGACCATCAACGAGCTCGATGGAAGGATTACTATGTCAGTAAATAAGCTACGAGAACTTGGTAGAGAGATGTCAGACAAAGATGTCAACTACAAGATCTTAAGATCTCTCACCAAGAAATGGGACATGAAAGTCACGGTAATCAAGGATTGCCAAGACATTTCAAAGATGAAGCCGAGTAGCTTGTTCCTTAGCCTTAAAGCTCACGAGTTCGACTTAATCGAAAGAGGACAAGCAGATGAAGACGAGACGCCTGCTAAAACCTCAACGTCTAAATCAGTTGCATTTAAAGCAACCAGCAGCAGATCGAAGGCCACTGAACCTGTTGGAAACATAATAAGTCAGGCAGAACAGATCGCTCTGCTTACCAGGAAACTTGAAAAATCAAATATTCAGCTTGGTAAGTATCGAAGATTCTATAAAGATTAT
Source organism: Stenogyne calaminthoides (assembly GCA_037126765.1). Taxonomy (NCBI): domain Eukaryota; kingdom Viridiplantae; phylum Streptophyta; class Magnoliopsida; order Lamiales; family Lamiaceae; genus Stenogyne; species Stenogyne calaminthoides. The sequence goes on along the minus strand of JBBCBC010000039.1, from coordinate 5,260,072 downwards.
CAACATCGCCGAGGAAGAGATAGGAGATCGGTTAGCGGATCTCGAAGAACTGTGACGGTCGATGATCAAGAGATCACAGAGAAGAAAAGAAAAGAGATAATCGGATCGATGAGAGAAAAGATAATGATCCGGTGAAGGAGTTCAAATTACTATCAGAAAGGGAAGTCACCTGATAGATCCTACAGACGAAGTGACTCACCTGGAAGAAAAGATTTCGTGGATCGTGGAGCGTGTTTCAACTGTGAGAAACCAGTCACTTCTGGTATGATTGCCCGACCGGCGCCAAAAAAGAAAGGGAAGAAAAGCGGAGCGAAGAGAACAACGTTATAGGGACAGAAAAGCCATGGTCATTTGACACATCCGGAATTGATGATTCCTATCCGCCCTCCGAGGATTCTCGGGTACTCATACGTAGAAGATTTAAATGCGATAAGCGATCTTTGTTGACTTCTATGAGAATGAAGATCGATATTCTCTTGGATGGCGATGAGATGCTCGATGGCCAAGGAGGACCAATCTGAGGTAACCTCCAAACCTTACGCTTTGTGCGCTTTCACACTGCTATTATTAGCTTTTCTTTGGAGAGATTGACTGTGACTCTACTCGAGCAATTGCTTGATGATCTCTCCAATCAATGAGACACTTATGCTATAGTGGAAGCTGAGAATGACAAGTTAAGGATCATAAATAATCAGCTTGTTAAAGAGAACGATCTCATAAAAGCTCTTGAATCGAAATCACCAAACTACTCGAGGAAGGTAATCGAGGAACTTAACATTTCGAAAGTTAAATCTTCGATCAGAGAAGCAGATCAAAGATCGACTAGCAATCAACAAACAACAAAGTTCGATGACTTCAAAATCCTTCAAGCTAAATTTGATGAGCTATTTAGACTACATGAGAGTCTAAAATCTTCAGAAGATAGTTTGCACAAGAAAATAGAAGTTTTCACAAAGTCATCTAAAACTGTTCAAGATATGAACGCCTATTTTCGAACAACGACTAACAAGAAGGGACTTGGGTATGAGAACCCTTCCACATCCTCAAAAGCCCCGTTTGATTCACTTCAAAAAGGTGTAATCAAACGAGTTTCTGACAAAGATACACTAAATGCTAAACTTGTATCTGGTAAGGGAAAAAGACCTGTTGAGCAAGTAAGGCAGGTGCCTAATCAGAAAGGGAACAGAAATGGACCCCAATGGTAAAGCATCGGTAGGAATCAACAGAAGAACCCAGTTCTTCTGAAGAGACCTCAACCTGATCAACAGATTAGGTATCAGAAAAGACAACCTGTAAAAGGGAAGTCTAATCTGAGACCCAATCAAGGTCAGCTGCCGAATAAGCAAGCTATAGGTAAACTGCAAAAACCACCTATGCCAAAAAGATATGAATCTTTTGATGGTAGCAGTCGTACCTACCCCTATAATCGTAAAACCTAGGGTTCGCCGCTTTTTTGAGCCACTTTGGATGAAAATAAGACAAACAAAGAAAGATAAATCCCTAAGTCTTCTAAGTCACCCAAGGTTCACACTAATAATCATACTAATCAGAAAGCATATAAAGAGACGTATGATTATGTTGATAGGTATGGGAGACAAATCAAGCCTTCTGATCTAACTGATCTCAATAGAAGTGCCCTGTTTGTATGGATCCCCAAAACCAACCCTAACCCCTCAGAACCCAATCCAAAAGGGGTACCTAAAGCTTTCGATTTGATTGCGCAGGTTCGCGTGGGTCTCGCCAACAAAGGAGGTGTGCAAGCAACTATCTGGTACATCGATAGTGGATGCTCAAGGCACATGATTTGGAAGCAAACACCTCCTCGGCTCTTACATAGAACAAAAAAGGCCCGCGTGTACTCTTCGGGTGATGATAACTTTGGTTTTTCCAAAAGGGTTGAACCTTAGAGAATGATGATGTACAAATAATCGGAGTCTCGTGACGTCGAAGGATTAAAGCATAATCTACTATCAATTATCACAATTCTCGACAACGGATTGGTGTTGAGTTCTTGAGTGATTAATGCACTATAAAAATCGAGCCACTCAACAGATCTTGCTAACTGGTTCAAGAAAAGGGACGATCTACACGGCCAGATTGGAACAGTTGCCCAAGAAATGCATGCCTGATTGTTAAGAGTTCCAAAAGTAGCAGTTGGCTCTGGCACAAAAGAATGAGTCATCCGAACTTTAAAACTCTTAATAAGATAGCAAGGATGTCTTTAGTGGAAGGACTTCGAATGAAGTATTTTCTAAGGATCGGACATGTGTCGCATGTCGGAAGGAAAAAGCAGTCAAAGCTTCATTCAAGGGAATCACGGACCGGCATCCAATGAGTATTCATTTGCTTCATATGGATCTATTTGGACCGATTACACCGGTCGATCTCAATGGACTTAAATATACTCTCGTAATCGTGGATGACTATTCCAAGTTTACGGGTTATATTCTTACATAAGAAGAATGAGGCGACAACAAAGATAATTTTTTGCTAAAGAGATTACAAAATGAAAAAAGGGTGTCGATTGTAGTAAAAATCGATCGAGATAAAGGTACATAATTTACGAACTCTTTTATTCTCGATTTTTTTGCTCTAAGTTTAGTATCTGACATGAGACGTCATTTGCAAGAACGCCACAACAGAATGGAGTAGCGAGCGGAGAAACAGAACACTCAAAGAATTTCTTCAAGACGATGTTAGTGAACATGCAATACCAAGCCGTTTCGGCGAAGCTATCAATATGCATGCCATACTCGTAGCAGATGTCTTCGACTAAGGCTCACTACAAAACACCCTATGAAGCTGTGGAAGGGACGAAAACCTCGTGTTTCTTACTTCCATGTTTTTGGGTGTAAGTGTTTCATACACAACAATGGGAAGAGTCGGGTTGAAGACTTTTGAGGCCAAGTCGGATGAGGGTATATTCTTAGGATATTCCTCATCTAGCAAGGCTTTTCGAGTTTACAACAAAGTAACCCTAGTTGTGGAAGAAACACCCCATGTAGTCTTTGATGAAACATCTTCTGAACAAGAGAAATCTACCTCAGAACAAGAAGCACCTGATCAACCAGTACCTGATGCTCAGAAAATGGATCAGCTAACGATCAAGGAAAAAGGATCAGAACTCGTAACAGTATACATTCCAGATCTAGCTGATTCACCAGGTCAATCAGATCCTAAGGTACGAAAAACTGTCGATGAAGAAGCCGCATGCCGGTGAGGCGAAAGATCAACCGAACCATCCGGTTCGGGAACACTGAAGTTCCCACGAACAGACATCAACACATGATGAGTCCAACATCAGCTGAGACATGTTCTTATCAAGTGGATCATAACTCTGCACCACTCCCAATCACTAGTAATGAACTATTATCATAAATGGATGATGTTCTCCAAGCAAATCAGAACAGAAGGACCTGGATAACCAGTCATCCAACTGATCTGATCATCAGAGACCCATCTGATAGAGTTAAAACTAGACATCAGATTGGTGAAAGTGCCATGTATTGCTGTTATCTGTCTATGAAGGAACCAACAACAGTAGAGGAAGCTCTACAAGACGCAAGCTGGATTCTAGCCATGCAGGAGGAGCTGGAACAGTTCGAGAGAAATCAAGTTTGGGAACTGGTGGACAGACCAACTCATCAAGACATAATTGGCACAAAGTGGGTTTTCAAGAACAAGAGAGATGAGAAAAATGTCATAACCAGGAATAAGGCAAGACTTGTTGCTAAGGGGTATTCACAATCAGAAGGAATTGATTATGATGAGACCTTTGCACCAGTCGCTCGACTAGAAGCCATTCGGCTGTTTCTGGCATATGCTTCCCACAGAGGGTTCACTGTGTATCAGATGGACGTAAAGAGTGCATTCTTAAATGGGGTACTAGCAGAGGAAGTTTATGTCGAACAACCTCCAGGATTTGAAAAGGGCAACCAAGTGTACCGTTTAAGAAAAGCTCTTTATGGCCTGAAACAAGCTCCTCGAGCTTGGTATGATACACTCTCTCAGTTCTTGATAGACAGTGGGTTCACTAAAGGAACAGTGGATAGAACCTTATTCAGAATAGAAGATGGAGAAGATATTCTGATGGTTCAGATTTACGTGGACGACATCATCTTCAGATCTCCCAACAAGAGTCTATGTGAAAGATTCAGCAAGCTGCTGCAAGGGAAATTTGAGATGTCCATGATGGGGCAGATGAGTTACTTTCTGGGTCTACAAGTTAAACAAAGTACATAAGGGATATTCATCTACCAGGAAAAGTACACTAGGAGTTTACTGGCTAAGTTTGGAGTTCAAAACTGTAAGGAAGCCAAAAATTCCTATGATGACTGGATTCAAGATGGATCCAGATGAGGATGGTCAGAAAACAAATCAGAAAGAATATAGGGCTCTCATTGGATCTCTACTATACATGACTGCCTGCAGACCAGATATCACTTTTGCAGTAGGTGTATGTGCCAGATTTCAGGCAAATCCAATGCAAAGCCACCTAGAAGCAGCTAAGCGGATTCTTAAGTATCTGAAGGAGAAGTAAACCTTGGTTTATTTTACCGATCGGATGATAATCTAGAGCTTAGTGGGTATTTCGATTACGATTATGGAGGTTGCAAAATTGATGAAAAGTCAACCTCGGGGAACATGTCGATTTTTAGGAAGTAAAAACCGATCTCGTTGTTTTCAAAAAGCGGTACATCGATTGCGACATCTACTCATCAAGCGAGAATATATGGGCTGCAGGGAAGTTGTTGCTCCCCAATCGCTCCCGGCTTAGTCGGCGGTGAGGGATTATAACATTGTAGCTAAGAATGTACCTATATTCTCGTGATGATAATAGTCTTATTGCAATCACTCGTAATCTCGTTTCTACATACAAGATGCAAGCATGTGGATGTCAGACACCATTTTATAAGAGATCATGTTGAAAAGAAGAATATCAGAATGGAAAATATTCATACTGATATACAGAAAGCTGATATTCTAACCAAGCCACTAGCTGAGATCAGATTCAGAGAATTATGCAATGAGCTAGGGCTTCTGGATCTTGGAGAAAAAGCACCGAAAATGCTTGATGGATCGATCTCGTAACCGGTGGTTAAGAGACTAACCAGGTTAAGAGGAATCAGTTGAGTTTGGTATCTCAACTGATTAGAAGATCAGTCAAGGAACTGATATGAGAAGGTACTGATCAGATTTACGGATTATCAGATTAAAGGAACTGATCAGATTAAAGGTTTATCAGATTAAAGGTTTATCAGTTTAAAGAATTATCTGATTAAGCCAGTTTGGTTATTTCACACTTTGTAAGTCGATTAAGCTGATATTCAACAAGCAAGATTCACAAGATTAAAGCTTACATCGCATAAGAAAATAGGAAATTTACACAACAATGGAATAATAGAAATTTTCATTGATAAAGACCCGAAGGTCAGATTTACATTACAAGTTACAAGTACAAAAGGACCCGGAGGTCAGTACATAAACCCTAAACCCTAAACCTAATCCTAGAAGGGGGGGAGAGAGAGAGATTTTAAAATCTGATGCTCCTATTTTCCCCCATTTAACAAGGCTTTGAAATAATCCTAAAGCCACCCTCAGAGCTTCGAAGTTAGGAGCGAGAGTGGCGTTGAAAGGATTTCTAAGCCAGGAGCCCCTAGACCTGAAATCAATGGGCTCTCCAGTTGTTAAATGGGACACAAGTGCCAAGAAAGTGATACAAAGATCATATGGGCACATGTGTCACATGCAAAAATAGAGTTGATATACGAAGATCAGCTGTTGTCTGATCAAGACCGTATATCAAACTCATGTTTTATATCAGACTGAGTCTGTTGATGCTAATTCAGTCATCTAGATAGACACACAAGGTGCATACGGTTAGGAGAAGTGTCTTCTCCGTTGCGACAGCAGATCCGCCGCCTCGGTGGTAGAGAAGCTTGGCAACAATTGTATGTGTAATCTTCGATGACGACGAAAACAGTGATAAGGGACACACAGGGTTGATTTGAGAAGCTGAAATCATTGAAAAAGGGGTAAAGGTTTTTGCCGGAAGTTTCACCGGAAATAAGGGTTCACTAGAATGCATGATTTTACAAAGAAGATAAGTATGGTGAATGGGTTATGTTGTGTAAATCATTGGTCCAATTTATAGAGGCCAAGCAAGGGTGCAAATGCAAAATTGATTTCTCAAAGCCTTTTAGAGAAATCTGCATCACAAGGACAGCGTGTAGGAAACACGCGACTGATAATTGGATAAATTTACGGTGATTTGACATTACGAAGTATCCAGACTACTATTACACATGTCAAATCGTGCCGACTTAGGGAATCGAGACTACTATTCAATTCTTCAAGAACTAAGTTTTGGCGGTAACACTTATCCCAAGAATTGGCTTGGTCTGAGTAGAATCAGATTAGGTCAACTGAAATCTGATTAGATAAGAGACTGATCAGATGAGGAAGATCAGTTGAGTATGATACCTCAACAAATCAGATATATCAGTCAATAAGAAATCAGAAATAACAGTTGAAGGGGGAACTTCAACTGACCGAGGAGGATCAGAAAAGGAAAATCAGACGCAAAGAGAAGCGGACCAGTTGAAAAGGACAGTTGGGAAATTATAAGGATTAGGCAGAAAACTAAGATCAACAAGTGGAATCAACATCTACGAGTGGTATTGACTGATTACAATATCAGTCAACCAGATACGCATTTCTGTTTCCTTGTTTATTGCTTACTTATCTGATTTTATCTGATAATATTTGCCTTACTGTACACATTACTTTTGTGACGTATTTCCTACAAAATATTTAATGCGGACGTGGGGTACTTGTATTAATTGCCACAAAATGTGCTTTTAAATCCAAAAGGCAATCGTACGTGTTTTTCCTGACCACACGATCAAAACCGCTCAATCTGGATCGTTTAACCTTTTCAAACGGTTGATCTTCCAATCTCGTTTTTCCCTCCTCCTCCTTATAAGCTTCATCAAAACCCTACCAGAGTTTTCTTATTCTCAAAAGCTTGCGATTTATTCTCTAAAAACTCAAAATTACCTTTCTGTGATTCAAAGTGTTTTCTTGCGATTCAAACTTATCTTCCGAAAAACAGAATCTGGTAATTTCTGGTTATTTGATGATTTTCTTTTCAAAAATCCATTGATCACATAGATTATGTCTATATATGTTATCCTGCGATATGCCTTATCTTTTCTTGATATCCGTATGTGTTTATCGATTACTAGGCCTGAGAATAGGTCTGATAATCAATATATGATATCTTTATGATTATGCACAATTTTAATCGAGTATATCTTGTTGTAGATGGCCACTCACGGAATGGGAAAGATTATGTGCAACTATGCGGATCTACCAACAAAAATTGTCGATGACAAATTTGTACAGTTTGGTACTACGCGGGATCCAGAATCCATGGAAGTTGAACAAATTCTGAAGAAAGGAGGTCTTGAAAAATTACATGTCGCTTCTTTGCAATCCGGTGATGCAATATGAAACTTTTCGAATTCTTAAGGAATTTGAAGGTGGATACGGACAATTACGGAGAAGAACTCGATTTCTTGATTAACGGAGAGGAGATCGGTCGTCGAATCTTGACATATCTCGTCTGTTCAAATTTTTGCAAAAGGAAGAATCTCGCTTTGCTCACTCTGAGGGGAAAATGAAGATGAGCTGATCAGAAACGAACTCTTCAGAGAGGCTGACAAACATCAGACCACAGGTTTTGTCAGACCTATATTAAAAAGGAAATACCGATTGTTGTTTTTGACATCTTGTCAAAAACAATCATGGGTATTTCGTCAAATTGAATGCTCTAACATCCAGTAAAATTATCTGACATGGCTGCGATAATCGATGAAGCCAAGAATATCAATTGGCATGGCTTCCTGAAGGCCATTCTGCTCCAAGAACATGAAAAATTTGGAGTTAATGAACGTAGGCAGGTCTATCTGAAGAAGAGGATCAGCAATCTCAACAAGGTTGCAGTTATTCTGAAAGACAAAATGTCAAATGCCGAATGGGATCAGAATGGACTGAAGTCCTACAAGGCCTTCCTCACAACTACTTCAGCCATATATGGGCCACCTGATGATGATATGCGCCCACCCCTCCAAAGGTGGAGAAAGGAAAAACCAAGGAGGCAGACACGTCTACACCAGATGCTCCCCAGAAGAAAAAGAGAAAACTGGTGAAGGCTCAGGACAAGAGGCCGAAGAAGGCAAAACAGGCCTCCATGACTCTATTTTTGGAAGAGTGGAGAGTGCGGAGCAAGGAGTGCAAATCGAGCAACGGGATTCTGAAGAGAGAGCGATCGATCTCCTTCTCCTCAATCTCGGTGATTCACGGTTCGGACTTACGCCTCTTGAGCATATTTCTCCTTCTCTTCCACACCTTGCGAACACTGTCGGTTCATCGATGCGAAACCGGAAAAGATCCTGCTGCAGAGCCGGACGTAATTGCTTCGACAACAGAACCTCTGCAGGTTCAGCCAGAATCCTCTACATCTCATCAACCGGAATCTGGTCGATCTGAACAAATAATTCCTGAGTCCAAATCATCTAAGACCATCACCGGGAAAATGGTCAGAATGCAAATTGAACGAGATATTGATGCGATGTATCCAGAGCTGGTAGCCCATCATGTTATTAGAGAGCTTCTCAGATTTTATGATGATTATAGAACAGATGGGTGGTGCTGATGAATTCACAGATTTTGATTTCGATATGAAGAAATATGCTCAAGTAGGATCACCGGTGAGCCGATAAGCTCTTTGAATCAATCAAAGCTCGATCCCGGGGAAGGTGGGGTTGGTGAACAAGGTGAACCGGAACTCTTTGAAGAAGCTCCTGAAGCTGATGTTCCTATGAAGGATGTGGGAGATGCCGATGATAGTGGAACTGGTGCTACAGTTCATGACCAATCAATGGAGGCGCAAACAACTGAAAGAGATCAGGTGACGCAAAACATTCCTACAACTCACATCACCGCTGATCAACTTCAGGAGATCAGATCATGTTTCAAAGATCTCCTGAAAGAAGAGGTTGAGGGAGTGTTAGCTAATCAACTTAGCAACACAATAACTGATCAGAGGCAGATTGGCCTCAAAGAAATAACGGATCAACGGGAATTGGCTATTTCCCAGATTGAGGCAATCAAAGATCAGTTCTCTCAAACTGTGACCAACCTGACTGCTGAGTTTAAAAAGTCAGTTGATGACAAGCTAATTCAGGTTGATCAACAACAAGTTTATTTTCTGATGCTCACTGAAAAGCTAGAATTGACTGAAGAGAAACTTGACAAACTAATTCTTACCCTCTCTACTGCCTTGGAATCTGTCAAGACTAAGCTGATCTCGAAGGTTCAAAGTCTAACTGCTCAAGCTCAAGGTTTATCTATTGCAGATCTCAACAAGGCGATATCAGTCAGCTTTGGATCTCTGACTTCCCACCTCAAAGCTCTTTTTGATCAAACCAAAAAGGGGAAGGACGAGATTGAGAAACCAACCCGACACTATCGAACAATGAAGACACGATTGAGACGGTTGAATCCTATGGACAAAAGACTAGACCATCCGGATCTCTTTGCTTAACGAAATTTCGAAAAGATGGAAAAGTCAAAGGCAAGAAAGTTAGGCTGCTTTGCTTGGTCTTTGGGACATCACAACTTGTACCGATCCACGATCACTCGACCGAGAAAGCCACAAGAAGCCAAACTAGCCAAATTCGGGGCCGATAAGAAATGGTGAAAATCATCCAAAGAACTGATTGCTAAAAAGCCCGAATAAGTGAAGAAGAAGAAGGGAAGAAAAAAATTGGCAGAGGCAGAAGATCGAAGAAGAAATCTGATCGAGGGCGAAGAAAGGAAAAGTTGGAAAATCGGACGGAACCTCATTTGCCAAAGCAAGAGTTGATGAGATCATTCCAAAAAATTGCAGACACGCCGATAGGTTTGAGGAATGGAATAAGATCGAAGTGAATGGCTTCGGATGTTTTTGTTCTAGATCTTGTTCCACACGAAGAATCTCGGATGCGAGAATTCCTCAACCGGGTTGGAAAACAAATATCGATTTTTTCTCAAGTATCGGAAAATGAGGCCAAAATAATAAATGTAAAAATATCTCGCCAAGAGTATGAAGTGTTGGATTACTCGAAGAAGGCAGACGGCTCATTTGACTGACTGGCATTTCAGAGGTTCTATTTTGACATCTGTGCAAAGCGCCAAGATAAATCGATCCTCGGCAGATCAATGATGTCAAATGGAAACTTTACCGATTTTCAACATCCTCAAGATCAAAGAGAAATGCCAGAAGGATACAAGCCTAAAGAGTGAAGAATCAGAAGACTACTTAGGATCAGCTGTTTTTAAATTCAAACTTTTCTGATGTAATATGTAATCGACAAATCTAATGAAAGAAAACTTTATTTTTCTGATCCTAAGACAAAATCTCATTGTCTTCTGATTATGTGCTCTTTACTGTTCTATATTTATCAACTGTGATTGGTTTCTCAAGTGTTTTGGTTTCATCAAAAAGGGAAATTGTTGGGAAATTTAGAGTTTTGATGAAAGTTCTAAAACACATGTAATAGGACCGATCGGACACATTAGGTAGTGATGTTTTTATTACCGTTTATAGAATACCAGTTGATAATTATTGTATAGAACAACTGATGTAGAAGATAGGTCACATATTGAGGGGGAACCTCAATATGTATAGGTCAGATCTGAAGATCTAAAAACGGTGATATCCAAACGGGCGGAATGCAAGAGAAGAACAGAAGATCAGATTGATCTTATCAAGTTTGATATCTCAGCTAAAGTCATGAAGCTCAAATTCAGAAGACGTGAAGATAAGATGACTTCCAGAAGATCAGACCAGAAGACCTACATCAGTCTAGTCTGCTAGTTGAAGCTAAGACAATCGGCACCGAAAAAACTCCATCAGTAGATCGATCGCCAGATCGATCAACGTCACCACCAGTGAAAAATCGATGTTTCACCAAATCATACGTCGATGATCTGAACAAGAAGAATGTCAACCTTAGTTGGTAGAACAACACTGAAAAGTGCTTCTGTTAACCAATAAGAACAAGACACGTATGATCGGAGCTGGCAATTACGGGATTTGGTGCTATTTTCTCTAACGGCTATAAAAGACACTATTCACGCTTTTGGCCATGCCGTTCTCAAGACGCCACATCAATCCGCCAAGTCTACCAAATATAGCACGAAATTGAATTGCTCTCCAACGGCTCTTTGATTTCGAGGTCTATAAATATGGGATTACACTTGAGTGAAGACACACGAAACTAACAAGAAGCTCAAGCTATAATCGATTTCATACGAAGAACACGAACCTGAAGATTATTTTCTAAGTGTTCAACCCATAAGTTCTTAGCACATAAATCTTTTCATCTAGCTGATAGGCTACTTAAAAACTAGAAAAGATTTCAAAGTTGGAACCAAAATAATCTTACCCAAACCCAAAGTTAGGTTAAGTTGTTTAGCAAGATTTCAGACTAGGGTTTCTAGTTCTGATTTATGGGATCGGTTGAGTGAGAACTCTTTAAATATCTGTTGGTGTACTGTGTTGGACTAACACAAAAATCTAAGTCCAGTTGGTTTAGTTGGTGCCCCTTGTGATAGGGAAGAGTGGACGTAGGACTGGTTTGTCCGAACCACTATAAATCTTGTGTGCCTTTACCTGCTTTGATTAACTATTTACACAATCGCACACAACTAATAAAAGTCGCATACATATTCTAAGTTAAGATCAGCTAGCACCAAGCTTCTGATCTGATCAAGTTTGACACTTTAGTCAACTGGTTAAAAGACTGACTTTGGAATCTGATTTATTAAAACTGGTTTTTCACACGGGTTAAATTTAGCTTCCGCACAATCAGTTAAACTGATAGATACCGAACTGATCTGCCTTCAGGCGATTAGTAAGTTAGATATCGATCAAATCGATTCATTTTTTGCACTCTGATCAAAGCTTGCTCGCTTACACCGATCCAAGAAAAAAGTTTTTAAGTCTATTCACCCCTCCCCTCTAGACTTCTACCCTCACAAAACCCGTTCGGGACCTACACATATAAATATTATTCTTTATTTCTAAATAGGTCAAGACGATTATCTGCTAGTCTTAATGAATACATGGTATTCTTGTATTCTCCCTGATGGTCCCTTTGGGAAAACCCATTTTGCTCATGTGTTGTGTTATGCTTATAATCGAATGCGTATGACAATATAAGAACATAAAGCAGTAAACAACACAACAATATATAGTGGTTCGGAGACTCAAGCTCCTACATCCACTCTCCCTGTTCCTAGGGAATTCACTCCAACGGGACTTATCACCCTCCACGGGATTGCCTATAGATTAACGAGTTCACACTCTAATCGGGACTTATCACCCTCCACGGGATTGCCTACAGATGTTTACCGAGTTCACACTCCAATTGGGACTTATCACCCTCACTCGGGATTGCCTACCCTCCCTTCCGGGATTGCTAGATGTTTAACGAGTTCACACTCACCTACAAACTTAACCAACTGATTTGGGTAAGGTTTGTTTGGTTTCCAACTAGGTTGAGATTTTCCTTTACATTTGTTTAGCCTCAATGCTAAGGTTGGGAAAATCTCTCTAAGCTTAGGATACATCGTGGGTTGCTTAGATTGGGTTCTAGAACACTCTTGAATATATTTGTATATCTACAGGCTTGTGTTCTAGGGTGGGAATGCTTTGGGTATAACTCTCTTTGGCTCTGTAGCATCTCGTGTGCTATCTTCTCCACATATCCACATTCCACATTCCACACTTGATAATGATGAAAGACCTTGTATTTATAGTGTGGATTTGAATGTTACCGTTGGATGGAGTCACATTCAAATCCATACTATTCTGTAGCTTCTTGCAACTTTTCCAGGCTGGTTGTCTTCCTCTCATTGGTCCACGTCAGCTGAATCTAACGGCTATATTCTCGATTCCTCGCCTTGGAATCATTCAAGATTCTCTCGAGTCTCGGTGCCTTGATTACATCTCGAGCCTTGGTTACTTGATTCAAGCCGACTTCACCTGCGGACCTTGTGCGATGGGGCATCTCGACACTCAGCCGGCCGAGTTGATTCTCTGAATTCGGACATCGACCTTGATTACTTTGACTCATGCTATCTAATTTCTTCTTTCGATCGATCAAATTTCAACCGATCGAGATCATCATATCTTCGATTCAAAGATCTCGGGATAGCATCGGTCGATTACATCAAAGTTAGCATATCGGTTTAGCACATCGATCTCAATCACGTCGATCTTGATCATCTGCTCATCTTCATATCGATCTCGATCACGCGTCGATCTCGATCAGCCTCATCCGCTCCTCTTCCGATCCGCAACCTTCTCTTCCGATCTTACGGTTAGTTTCTTTTTGATCGAAATTTTATCCGCTCTTCCGATCACCATATCATTTCGTTTGTTCTTCCGATCATCGATCAGCTGTTCTGTCATCGATCGGTTTTACGATCAGTCTGCTTTTGGTCATCCGATCGGGTCTTCGATTCTTCGATCGGTGGCTGGGCTTATCTTCTCTTTCGATTTTTTCATGACTCATCGGTTAACTTTCGGAACTCATCTAACTCATCGATCTCGTCGGTCTAAATCTCTGACCTCGTCGATCTCGATCATCTACGTCTGATTCGTGAGTTCCCCCTCAATTTGTTCTCTCGTTCCCCCTCAACTTGTTATCTGTAAATTAAACTTCAATAACACAAGTTGATAATGTTTTGGCATAATTCATCAAAACTAAAATATCCCAACAAATTCCCCCGTTTTGATAAAGACGCCAAAACATTTAAAAATATGCATTTTTACAGAGATCGGGTTTTTGTTTAAAAAATATCAGTTTAGGTGGTCACTTTTGGCGGTGACTGTTGAATCGCTGCTTTCGATACCAATTGATGTTCCTTTTGGGAAAATCCATTTTTTAGCGTCTGCGGAAGCAAAAACGTTTTTGATTCGGTGCATATAAAAAAAAGGTGAGGGCGAGTGATTCTGATTTTTTCATTTTTAAGCTCATGTGTTGTGTTATGCTTATAATCGAATGTGTATGACAATATAAGAACATAAAGCAGTAAACAACACAACAATATATAGTGGTTCGGAGACTCGAAGCTCCTACATCCACTCTCCCTGTTCCTAGGGAAATTCACTCCAACGGGACTTATCACCCTCCACGGGATTGCCTATAGATGTTTAACGAGTTCACACTCTAATCGGGACTTATCACCCTCCACGGGATTGCCTACAGATGTTTACCGAGTTCACACTCCAATCGGGACTTATCACCCTCACTCGGGATTGCCTACCCTCCCTTCCAGGATTGCTAGATGTTTAACGAGTTCACACTCACCTACAAACTTAACCAACTGATTTGGGTAAGGTTTGTTTGGTTTCCAACTAGGTTGAGATTTTCCTTTACATTTGTTTAGCCTCAATGCTAAGGTTGGGAAAATCTCTCTAAGCTTAGGATACATCGTGGGTTGCTTAGATTGGGTTCTAGAACACTCTTGAATATATTTGTATATCTACAGGCTTATGTTCTAGGGTGGGAATGCTTTGGGTATAACTCTCTTTGGCTCTGTAGCATCTCGTGTGCTATCTTCTCCACATATCCACATTCCACATTCCACTCTTGATAATGATGAAAGACCTTGTATATATAGTGTGGATTTGAATGTTACCGTTGGATGGAGTCACATTCAAATCCATACTATTCTATAACCTTTTGGAAACTTTTCGGGCTGGTTGTCTTCCTCTCATTGGTCCACGTCGGAATTTGAATCTAGCGGCTATATTCCTCGGATTCCTCGCCTTGGAATCATTGAGGATTCTCTCGAGTCTCGGTGCCTTGATTCTGCATGCGAGCCTTGAGGTTACTTGATTGATCGACTTCTCTTCTCTGCCCGGACCTTATGCGATCGGGCATCTTGACAGCCTCGAGTGGCCCGGAGTTCGATTCTCTGAACAGACATCGACCTTCGGTTACTTTGACTCATGCTATCGATTTCTTCTTTGCGTCGATCGGCTCAAACTGATCGAGATCATCATATCTTCGATTCAACATCTCGAGGATAGCATGGTCGGTACATCGAGGTTAGCATATCGGTTTAGCACATGTCGATCTCAATCCGTCGATCTTGATCATCTGCTCATCTTCATATCGATCTCGATCGTCGATCTCGTCGGTCTCATACACTCCTCTTTTGATGCGCAACTTTCTCTTACGATCTTACGGTGATTTCTTTTACGATAAACATGCCGCTCTTCGATCACCATATCATTTCGTTTGTTCTTCGATCATCGATCAGTGCATTCTGGTCTTACGATCAGTCTGTTTTGGTCATCTGATCTGGTCTTCTAATTCTTCTGATCAGCTGGCTTAGCTTATCTTCTCTTCTGATTTTGCACAGCTCATCAGTTAACTCGAAACTCATCTAACTCATCTGATCTCGATCAGTTTCATCTATGACCTAAATCGATCTCGATCATCTAAATGCGATTTTGTGAGTTCCCCCTCAATTTGTTCTCTCGTTCCCCCTCAACTTGTTATCTGTAAATTAAACTTCAATAACACAAGTTGATAATGTTTTGGCATAATTCATCAAAACTAAAATATCCCAACACTCCCCAAGTAAAAGATCTATAGAGACATGGACTCTCAGTCGAGACCATTTGAGGTATCGGAGAAATACATGCTCTTAGAGGTGGAGCTGCAAAGTACATCATCGACATTCTTGATTTTCCCGTGTTTGCTATGGCTCTATGTCTAACGCTCTTGAATTTTCCATTGGTCAATGCCTAGAGTACAAAAAAAAATAAAAAATTAATATAGTCCATAATAATAATGAAAAAGTATTTTTGGAAAGAAAGAAAAAAGGGTAAAGTATCTCGTGAAACTTGTTCATAGTCAAATAGCGACGGTTTTTACGACGGTTACGGTCAAATGGTCAAAGTCAACAGTTTTAGCGACGGTTTTAGCTACGGTTTTAGTGACGTTTTGGACTAACCCTTTTAGCGACGGATTTAGCGACGGTTTTTTTTTTTTTAATTTTTTTAAATATTAATTATGTATTTTTTTTTTATGTTTCAGGATTATACTAGGTTTTTTAATTGTTGTTAATGCACCTTACCGTATATTTAATGTATAGTCACTTGGAGAAGAGTTCGAGGAGTTTACGGTATAAAATTTAATTCATAGTATATTTAAATATATATATGTTAGTGTTAGTGTCCTAGAGACAATCTTTTGTACGAACATAATACTAAGATGATATTCAGATTATATTTAATATTATTGTTTATTTAATATTAAATGTTTGGCATCATACTTATTCGAATATCATGTTTGATTGTTTGCATATATTTTTATTTGTGTTCCCCTGAATCACTGATGTCATTGAGTGAGTGAGAACTCAGATGACCTAAGCATGATTCTCAAATAAGCCCGGATCAAGGATCATCAAGAATGGGATATTGATGATGCAATGGAGATTGGTGTGCGATCTGCATCATACTCTTAGAGAGTGTAGTAAGATCTTACTTACTACGAGATATTAGGTATCTCATGATGGATGCACAGATACCTTAGAGGGTATCGGTATACCCATCCGAGAAACCGTTTGATGTAATTCTACAATACATGTGTCTACTGGTGTCTCGGTTAGTGGGAGCGACGTGATACTCCTTTGACTTGAGGTCAATACGCACGACATGTGTGGAGTGATGAACTTTGACCATGACCGACGCTTGCACCCTTCCATGGGTAGATATGGCTTGGATTGGGTTCATCACGAAATGCATGTGCGTGGTAGTTGAGCCAAGAATATGATTCATTCTTCAATGTGGATTTAGAGAGATTACTCATCTTCTCGTCATAATTGGATCTAAGTCGTCGGCCGACACACATCAGCTTAGACTTTGTGGCTAAGTGTGATTTACTTGATCAATTAGTGATTGGAGATAATATGAATAAGTTATTTGAATAGACACTTCATCAAGTTCAACACTTAATCGAGTATTCGTGAATGAAAGGAAGATATCACGATAGCCTACATATTGCAGGTAGTTGCAGATTCTTCGCAACATACCTCATATATTGAGATTGTCTGATTTATTGTCTAAGGTTCTGTTAGGAATTAAACAAGCAATTATGGAGAAAATAATAGAACTAGGAATTTAGAGATAAATAATTTGGTTACCCAGTTCGTCAGGAATGACTACGTCTGGGGGCACTACCAAGCCAGGAGATTCACTATTTTCGTGTGTTATTTTCGTACAAAGAGGCAAATACAATGAGTCAATGTATTTAAATGAGACATGGGCCAAAGCCCTAATTCACGTGCACAGCTGCGGAACCCGCTCGACCACGGGCCTTGGTCGAGCGGTTCCGCTCGATCAGATCGCCAGCTCGAGCGCCTCCAATGCTCTGGTCTCCTGTCGCGCTCGACCTCCTTTGGTCGAGTAGAAGTGCTCGACCTAACACCATGGTCGAGCGCCTCGCCCTTGCTGTATCCCTTCTCCGATTCAGGCTCCACAACCCAACAATCTGCCACCTGGAGACTGACTCCAACTGTAACTTGTCTCCCTCGTTCCAACGGTTTCTCTCACTGGTAGTAGTGTCGGGCCTTATGCTCAGTTTCCAAGGCCAGCTGAAGTCATGCATAACTTCAACTTCTCTAAGGTCACAACCTTAGTCAACATGTCAACAGGATTCTCACTTCCTCGGATCTTCATCAGCTGTAAGATCTTGTTCCCGATGAGGTAACGAATGTAATGATACCTCAACTCAATGTGCTTCGTCCTCGAGTGAAAGGCTGAATTCTTCGCCAAGTGAATAGCACTCTGACTGTCACTATACAGAATACTATCCTTTTGCTCCTTCCCCAACTCACATGACAGATTTTGCAATCAAACCATTTCTTTACTAGCCTCAGTAACTGCAACGTACTCTGCTTCTGCAGTGGACTGAGCTACGATCTTTTGCAACTTAGAAGCCAAAAAGATTGTTGTACCACCAAAAGTAAACACATACCCTGTAGTACTCCTCCTTTTGTCGAGATCATTTGATGCCAAGTCTGCATCAACATATCCTGCCAACCCAACGCTTTTGCCCTCAAAGCACAAAGTTTGTTCAGTAGTACCTCTCAAGTACCTTAGGATCCATTTTACCGCCTCCCAATGCTGCTTACCCGGATTGCCCATAAATCGGCTAACAACTCCCACCGCCTGTGCAATATCTGGTCTTGTACACACCATTGCATACATCAAACATCTAATTGCTGAAGCATACGGAGTGTTTTGCATGTAGGTCCGCTCCTCTTCGCTACTAGGTGAGTCCTTGTTGGATAGCTTGAGGCCTGACTTCCCAACGGGACCAGGCCCGGCTTTGCATCTTCCATACTAAATCTCTCCAAGACTTTCTTTATGTATTCAGTCTGTGAAAGATACAACTTTCCTGCCACCTTGTCACGGTCGATTCGCATACCCAAGATTTGCTTGGCCTCTCCAAGGTCCTTCATAGCAAACCTTTCAGATAATTTTTCCTTCAACTTGCTCACCTCCCGAGCACTAGAGCCTGCTATCAACATGTCATCAACATATAATAGCAAAATTATATAACCATCATCATACCCCTTGAAGTAACAACAATGGTCAGCCTCACACCTATTGATCTCAATCTCGTGCATGAACCCATCAAACTTTTTGTACCACTGTAACGGAGCTTGTTTCAGACCATACAAGCTCTTCTTCAACTTGCAAACTAGCTCACTTTCTCCCTTAGACAAGTATCCCTCCGGTTGCTTCATGTAGATGTCCTCATCTAAATCACCATGAAGAAAGGCGGTTTTCACATCCATTTGTTCTAACACCAAATTTTCTGCAGCCACCAAACTCAGAACCAATCGAATGGTAGTTAGCTTCACCACTGGAGTAAAAACATCAGTATAGTCAATACCATGTTTCTGTTGAAACCCCTTCACAACCAATCTTGCCTTGTAGTGTTTGCTTCCATCAGCCTCCTATTTTATTTTGTAAACCCACTTGTTATGCAGTGCTTTCTTGCCCTTAGGAAGCTCAACTAGCTCCCAAGTTCCGTTGGTCATCAATGAATTCATCTCATCATCCATTGCAAGTTTCCACTTGTCCACCTGTTAACTACGTGTTGCCTCTGCATAACATTCAGGTACACCACCATCAGTCAACAATAAATAATGGAGGGAGGGTGAATACCTATCAGGAGATCTCCGATCTCTCATGGATCTCCGCAGCGGAATTGTTGGTGGTGGTGTACTTGGTTATTCCTCAACAATCACCTGATCATCTAGAACCCCTTTGCTCCCACCCGAGTTCGAAATGTCTAACTCCACAACCTGAGACTCAGAACCACCTTCTTTGGATACCCCCAACCTGTCTTTGTACATCACCTGTTCATTAAATATGACATATCCAACAAACGTACACTTAACAAATTTTGCATCCAACTTGCTTCTACTCATAGAATCAACATGAACATATGCAACACACCCAAATACTCGAAGAAATGACAGATTTACCTCCTTTCCCGACCAGGCCTCCTCCGGTATGCCATTTTCCAAAGGAGTTGAGGGTCCTATGTTTATCAAGTAAGTTGCTGTGTTAACTGCCTCTGCCCAAAACATCTTTGGCAGCCACACTTCAATCTCATGCTCCTAGCACGTTCACATAGGGTCCTGTTCATATGTTCTGCCACGCCATTCTGCTGTGGGGTTCCTCTCACGGTTTTCTCCATCCGAATTCCATTCGCCTCACAGAATTCCTTGAACTCACGGAGCTCGTACTCTCCACCATTATCGGATCTCAAACACTTCACCTTGAGACCTGTTTCAGTTTCTACAAGAGCCTTCCATTTCCTGAAAGCATTAAAGGCATCAGACTTATTTTTCAAGAAATAAACCCATACCTTCCTCGTAGAGTCGTCAATGAAAGTCATGTAATATGATGCTCCACCAAGGGATGTCACTTGTGCTGGACCCCACAAATCACTGTGAACTAACTCCAGCTTCTGCTTCTTCAAAGCTCTGCCTCCCTTCGAAATGTTGGGGAATTAATTGCACGGATCTATTTGGGATGAATATTTAAATACAAATTTAATTCTAACAATTATTACTAGCATTAATTAATCCTATATTAATTCAAATAATAATTCAACAACAAATCATGCATATAAACAGTTCACGTAAATCCTACGCATGCGGAATTACTACGAGTTTACGTGAAATAACCTCTTGGAGTGGCAATGGTCTCGTCGATTAAACACACCAAAAAGTCTTCCCAAGTATTCCCTAGTCCTTGCTCGACAATCCGGTGGAAGGATGCTCGCGAACAATTAACAAAAGGAAAAATAAACTTTGTTGCACCACCTTTGCGGATTTACAAATTTTTCCAGCACATGGAATTGTACTTGGGAATGAAAGAATCATCCCCTATTTATAGATGGGGTGGTGGTCGAAATTTTGAGGAAAAACCAATGTGGGAAAATCTTTTCTTGATCTCCAAGAAATCATGAATATATCTCCTATATTCTTTTCTCCATAATTAAAATATTCCACAAAAATCCCACCTCATCTTGTTATGGAAATATTTTCGAAAATCAAGAGACAAGAATCCAAGATTTGGATCTTCTTGAATTTATGAGATATACTTGCATTTCAAGAAATACATATCTTCCATAATATCTTTTCAAGAAAATCAAGAAAATCTTTCTTTCCCTTTTATTTCAAAATTTTCGAAAATCACATATGAATAACCAAGTGGGAGATTTCTTGAATTTAATGAGATAATCTTGTATTCCAAGAATACATATCTTCATTCCATAACAAAATTCAAAGAAAATCTTTCTCCCCTTTTATTCATAATTTTCGAGAATTATGAGGAAAAATAAGCAACAAATTTATTTTATTTTTAAACACCTTTTTGGTTATTGGACTTTTATTTTGGGCTACTTGGGGGGCCTTTAGGAGAATTAGATTGTATCTTTTGTCCTTAGTTGAGAGCGGTTCAACATTATTATCCATACGGAAACTAGTTCTTGTAAGATTTGGTATGATAAATCTTATGAACCTCCCAAGAAATCGAACAAAGCGTCTTGCACATGATTCTCCGTATTAAATCTTAGCAATCGCATGTGACCAATAATATTACCCAAGATATAAAGTATTGAATCTCGTTGATTCTCTGCATGTAATAAGTCAGCTTAATAATTACTAACCACGTGCGATCTATTTAAAGAGCGAAGATTAAGAAATAACGAACCTTTGAGGTCTAATTCTTCCCTAGTTCGGTCTTTGAAGAATTTGTCCTCCTGTGGAATCCCCTCTTCGATGCATCGTCTCATGCCTTAGTGTAATCTCTTGGTCGAAAACAAATCCCCAGGCCTCGCACTTCAACCTTTCACGATGGATTATTCATTTCCATCTAGGTAAGTGAATAGTGTACTTTTTTAGTTACAAGGCTGACAATTTAATCTTACGTGATCTGGTATCACTAAATTAACTACAATGTATATGGCTGCATCTTATTTATTGAGCGATTATGCGGTAAATATATGTAACATTGATGATATTTAAGCATCGTTGATAAATAATTTACTTGATAAATAAGTCAAAATTCGGTTTGATTATACAAAGTAAAAAGCATACTTTCATTATAATCAACAATCTCCCATTTATACTCAAAATACGCTTTTAAGTATCTTTACAACATGTCTCGTGTAATTCTGTCGTGATATAATGTCACCTCTACAAACCTAATAATTTATCAAATCTTATACTCAAAAGCCAGTTAGCGGCAGTCTTGACACCCATTCCTTCCACATGTCTCGAATGTATTACGAAAGCCGGACCCTTTGTGAATGGATCTGCTAGGGTTGTCTTCGTAGCGATGATCTTTGCCACCTCTATATCTCGTCTCCTTGATTTCTAAGTATAAGATGGTATTTTCCTTTCAATGTGTTTTTCTTTGGCCTTGTGGGCTCTTGGTTCCTTGAATTTGCAAGCTGCTCGGCATTGTCAAAATAACTTGATGATTATCTTTGAGACAAATTAGGAACTACGTCCAAGTCCACTAGGAAGTTCTTGAGCAAACTTGCAACTTTGCCCTCGCCAGCTGACTCATATTCGGCTTCATGGTAGAATCTGCGATCATTGCAACGCGGCTTCTCCGTGTCATGGCTCCTCCACCGTACAAAACGCACTCAGGGAGGGCAGATTTTGGAATCTAAGTCGATTGAAATCCAAAGTCAGGTGTGGTGATGGGGATTAAATTTGTCATTGATAAATCAACATTATATCTCGAGTTCTTTTTAGATACTTGGAATGTTTTTTAGCTGTAGTCGATGTTCTTTCCCGGGTTACTTTGATATCTTGCCACCATGCGGTAAAAGCGGATATCGGTCTCGTCTGACATTGCATACATAAGGCTTAAACGGTAGAAGCGTAAAGGAATACCTTTCATGTCATCTATCTCCTTTTGTGTCTTAGGGCATTTCCTTGATAGATGGATTCCGTATACGAAAATCTGAAAGCCTTTCTTGGAATCCCGCATCTTTGAATCGTTTTCAAGACAATGTCTATGTATGAAGCTGCGATAAGCCTATCATCATTTTCTTGCGATCTCGAGTGATCTTGATCCCGGATGTATCGGGCTTCCCTAAGTCTTCATATCAAAGCGGTTTTGAAAGCCATGCCACTACGTCGATAACACCTTTACATCATTCGATGATGGGAATGTCGTCATTATAGTACTAAGAATACCAATCACGATTCAAACCGCTTTTTGTACACACAACTTCCGAACTTCGTTTTGATCAAACCCATAAAACTTTATAACATGATAAAACATTGGTTCCAAGCTCTGGATGCTGTTTGGTCCGTAAATGGACTTCGTGAGCTTCTAGAAACTAGGTGTTTTGGCCTTTTCAATGAAGCCTTGGGGTTGTTGCATATAGATTTCTTTTCAAGACTTAGTTAAAGGCGAGTCTTGACATCCGTTTACTTGATTTCAAAAGTCTAGATCTTGTGACAATCGACAAGAAGAATCGGATGGACTTGAGCATTCTTCTGGCGAAAAAAAGTTTCCTCATAGTCGATCCGCTTCTTCGAGTATAACCTTTTGCCCTAGCCTTGCTTTGAAGGTTTCCACCTTCGTCCGGTCCTCTTTTTCTCTTGTATACCTTTGCAACCAATGGGTTTTGACCCGTTAAGTGGTTATAAACTCCCACTCTGTTATGATCCATAGAACCCATTTAGAACTTTCATTGGCGTTTGCCAAAGCGCATCCTTGTCTTGGATTACCTCGTCATATGTCCATGGAGTCGATTAAGTCTTGTCGGGGAATCAAGTCCGAGACTCTCCTATCCCCATGAATCTCTCGGGAACATCTCTCAAGGTTCCGGTTGTGTAAGTGTGTCGTTTGGTATGTCATCTTGTACAATTGTGTTTGAGGTTAGCCCCTTAGCTCATTTAAAGGTAATCTCACTTCTAGAGTCTTCTTTTTTGTTCATATATCTTCTTCCAAAAATCTAAAGTGGGTGCTTGCCACCTTTTGATCTTAGGGACCATAGAACATACACCTTTTTTTGTTCCCTCGGGGTATCCTTGCAAAACCTTAATTACAATCGAGGATCGATTTTTAAACCCCTTGTCGACCGTGGGTGGGACTTTTTTTTCATATGTCTCAGCTGGGCTTCTTGGGTTCACAATTCTTTGGGAGTTTTGGGAGCCCGATTTGGATGGCCAAGTTGAATGTAGGCCGCTATTTCAAGGCATGACCTTGAGGTACTACCGCCTCCCGATCGGATCATAGAGACTTGATACATTTTTCCTATGATTCTCTACTTGAGCCTTAAATTCTTTGAATTTCTCAAAGGTCTCGGATTTATGCTTCATAAGGAAAATATAACCGTACCTTGAGTAGTCATCAATAAAAGTGATGAAATACTCATAACCTCCCTTGCTTTGGTTGACATTGGACCACATAAATGCGTGTGAGCGATTTCTAACACTTCTTTGGCTCTATTCCTTGGCTCCGAATGCCCTCTTGGTCATTTTACCCTCCAAACATGATTCGCAGGTTGGAATTAGTTCAACTTGGAGAAACTCCAGTGAACCGTCTTTCACCAACCTTTGGATCCTCTTTGGATTAATATGTCCCAATATTAGATGCCATAGAAGTGTCTCGTTCACGTCGATGGGCGTTTTCTTTTCTAAAAGCTTGATTGATGTGTTATAGGATGCATTTCGAAAAGTGGTGTGCATGATTAATTGTATAGAGATTATTCGACAACGTTCCATGACAGATAAATTTATCATAAAGAGAAATGGTAACAACTTTATTAAAAGTATCCGAATATCCATCAAGGTAAAGTTTAGAAACTGAAATTAAATTCTTTCTAAAATTTGGAACGTAAAAAACATCTCTTAAAATTAAAACTCTGTCTTCAAAAGACAGGTCCACTTCTCCCACTGCTTCAGCTGCCACTCTCGTAGCATTGCCCAGTGTGATGAGGATCTCACTCTCACTAAGTTGCCGGGTCCGCTTGAACCCCTGTAAAGTGAAACAAAGATGATCAGTGGACCCCGTATCCACCACCCATAAATGGGAGGCATACGCCGCTAAGCAAGTTTCAACAACTAGTGTGTGAGAATTACCTTTCTTTCCATTCCTTTTGGCTTTGGCACAGTGACCTCCAATGTCCTTTTTTTCACATGATTAAAACACTTCCCCTTAGCTGGCTTGCTCACTCCTCTACCTCCCTTCACCTTTTCTTTGCCATTGGCAACACTTGAGTTCACTTGCTTGTGGCTTTTGTCCTTTTTTTGTTATTACCACCCCTTGGCCTAGAAGAAGAAGAAGGTCCATTTGCCACCAAGGCCTGGCTCTTTTGCCCCAATATCGCCTCTGCCGAGACCAAAGCTTGCAATAGATCAGGCATCGAGAACTTTTGATTATTCATCCGGTAGTTCGGCTGAATCTGTTCAAAACTTTTCGGTAGAGAAAGTGGAGCCACGAAATCGATTTGGGTCTCGATGTCGTCGATTGGCGCCAAGTACCTCAAGTTTGTTAAGGTGAGCCATCATCCGGAGAACGTGCTCCCTACAGGCGTTCCTCCACCATTTTCATAGAGAGCAAGTCTCTCATGGTGATCCGACGAAGCCACCACGGTTCGATGTTGAAACATCGCTTTAAGACTAGTCATGATGTCTTCAACGGTCTCAACGTTCCGGTGTTGGTGTTGCAACACATCGACATAAAGCCAAGATGGTACACTTTGCCATTTCGTTTGAACGCCGATCAAGATACTCTTTCTTAACCGTTTTAGTTGACTCATCTTTTTGGCTTTTCCGGGTTTAGGTGTAGTGAGAACCCAGTTATGGCTTTGTGCAGTGAGGACAATAGTAAGTTTACGATTCCAATCAACGAAGTTTTCATCAGTAAGCAAATTGTCTTTAAGTATATTGAACAGTGGATTAAAAAGTTGCGACATGATGAACTGAAATAAATAATAATATGCATAAGGACAAATATATCACAAAATTCGATCACGTGTTTCATATTAAAATCTCAAAAAAAATATGAACATGCATCAGCCAACATCTCAAAACAGTTTAAATAAGCCACGTGGTGTGGGTCATTATTTAAACACATTCAAGCAGGTTATAAACAAGAACAATTACAAACCTTTAATATCCAGATTAATAGTTGTCTCCCACTTGATCAATATAAAATTGACAGGGACTTCGGGGAAGTATATGCATATCAATTTTATACCTAAGTAATAACCATGATTAAATATATAATTATTATTTCGCTTTGAACGAGCCTCGTGGGGAGGATCACTGTCGCCACTAGTAGTAATCCACAATCATCCATCTGGAATTTATTCATGTGAAAGCTATCTTTTGACCGTCCCGTGGGGGGAATTTCTCCAAAAGAATTCACAAATAAATAAATCATGGAGGTCAAAATTAATTCAATTTTATTATCCGGAATAAAATTGTCAATTAATTATTTAAACATACGTAGTAATTTTTGAAGGTGAGATTTTTCATTGGGCAATTCTCATGCAAACATATTTAAACAAATTAAATAAAGCACAAGAAATCATAACAATAAATCAAGCAAAGCGGAAAAATAAACATATTGGGCACAAATTATCCAATTTTCATGGTTTGATTTTTCTTGGCTTGATTTTGAAGAAACGATGTCTTGAATTTTCTCCTTTCGATCGTCTGAAAAATAACTCCATCTCGAAATGCCACCAAAGTAGCTCACTGGTAGGGATGCACGCCCACATTCGGTGGCCCCTTGGCGGCGACGCATCCGTTAAGCCTTAGCGCACAAGACATCGCCCATCGGTGCTTTCGGCGACCTCAGCGAGCTTTTCGCCCGCGTCGGCCTCGGCCTCAGCGGCGGCGTGCATCAGCGTCGCGGCGTGCTTTCGCTGACCGCCTCGCCCGCCGGAACTTCGGCGCCGCGCATCCCCATAGCGCCCGCGAATGCTTGCCACCGTCGCCCATCCGCTTCGTCGGATATACAGCGCCTGCTCGCCCGCCGTCGCCTGTCTGTTTCCCTCGCGCTTGGCCCTCGGCCCTCGCCCACGCCCGTGCGTGCTGCATGTAAATCAGCGTCGCGCGTGCCTCCACGGAAGCACGATTTTTGCATACGCCGCAGCCCTACGCCCGATTACGGATCTATCCTTTAATTCTTCATCTCCGCCTCCGTTTCCGATCCGGTTATAATTTATTTATAAAAAATAAATAAACCTAGATCTAAACTAGTCTATTACATTGATCAAATCAAACAAATCCTAATCTACTCGTGGATTTTCTCACGAGGCAAAACGAATTAGAACGAATCGAATTAAAAACCACAATTTATATGCATGCATAAATAAACACATTAAATTCCATGACAATTGGATACCTGCAAAAAAGATCTAGCAATTCTACTATCCAATTTCAAATTTAATGAAAACGAATTAAATTACAATTTAAAATTCAGAGCCTGAAACCGAGGCTCTGATACCAGTTGTTGGGGAATTAATTGCATGGATCTATTCGGGATGAATATTTAAATACAAATTAATTCTAACAATTATTACTAGCATGAATTAATCCTATATTAATTCAAATAATAATTCAACAACAAATCATGCATATAAACAGTTCACGTAAATCCTACGCATGAGGAATTACTACGAGTTTACGTGAACTAACCTCTTGGAGTGACAATGGTCTCGTCGATTAAACACACCAAAAAGTCTTCCCAAGTATTCCCTAGTCCTTGCTCGACAATCCGGTGGAAGGATGCTCGCGAACAATTAACAAAAGGAAAAATAAACTTTGTTGCACCACCTTTGTGGATTTACTAATTTTTCCAGCACATGGAATTGTACTTGGGAATGAAAGAATCATCCCCTATTTATAGATGGGGTAATGGTCGAAATTTTGAGGAAAAACCAATGTGGGAAAATCTTTTCTTGATCTCCAAGGAATCTTGAATATATCTCCTATATTCTTTTCTCCATAATTAAAATATTCCTCAAAAATCCCACCTCATCTTGTTATGGCAATATTTTCGAAAATCAAGAGACAAGAATCCAAGATTTGGATCTTCTTGAATTTATGAGATATACTTGCATTTCAAGAAATACATATCTTCCATAATATCTTTTCAAGAAAATCTTTCTTTCCCTTTTATTTCAAAAATTTCGAAAATCACATATGAATAACCAAGTGGGAGATTTCTTGAATTTAATGAGATAATCTTGTATTCCAAGAATACATATCTTCATTCCATAACAAAATTCAAAGAAAATATTTCTCCCCTTTTATTCATAATTTTTGAGAATTATGAGGAAAAATAAGCAACAAATATATTTTATTTTTAAACACATTTTTCAGTTATTGGACTTTATGTTGAAATTTACTTGGGGGCCTTTAGGAGAATTAAGATTGGACCTTCCAATGGATCTTGAATTATCAATATTGAGCCACAATATTATTCAAGCCCATAAATATTAATTAATCCCACTACATAATTAATATCAAGACTATCCATCTTAACCCATATTACGGTCAATATGGCTCCGGTTATTATTTTCCGTGTTTAAGATTATCTAGCCCATTAATTAATTCAAGCCATTTGAAATAGCTTTCCATTAATTAATATCTTTTGTCCTTGGTTAAGGAACGGTTCAACATTATTATCCATCTAGGGAAACTAGTTCCACTTGCAAGATTTGGTATGATAAATCTTATGAACCTCGAGGGGCAAATCGAACAAAGCGTGCTTGCACACGATTCTCCGTATTAAATCTTAGCAATCGATGTGACCAATAATATTGCCCAAGATATAAAGTATTGAATCTCGTTGATTCTCTACCCGTAATAAGTCAAAGCAATAATTACTAACCACACGCGATCCTATTTATGGAACGAAGATTAAGAAATAACGAACCACTGAGGTTTAATTCTTCCTAGTTTAGTGCTGAAGAATTTGTCCTCCTGTAGGTCCTATTCAGTGCATCAGTCATGCACTAGTGTAATCTCTTGGTCAAGACAAGTCAATCTGAGCCTCACACTTCAACCTTTCACGATGGATTGTTCATTTCCATCTAGGTCGTGAATGGTGTACTTTTGGTTACAAGGAACTGTTAATTTAATCTTCTGTGATCTGGTATCACTAAATTAACTACAATGTAACACGTACTATTTATTGAACAGTTATGCAGTAAATATATGTAACATTCAATGATATTTAAAGCATCAGTGATAAATAATTTATTTCAGTAAATAAGTCCGAAATTCAGTTTTGATTATACAAAGTAAAAGCATACTTTCCAGTATAATCCCAACACGAAAAACTCACCCTTTTCTGTTTTCCGAATACACAGTCCTCACACAAACCAATGACAATTGTCTTGAGGTCTGGCAGTTTACCCTTCGAGCACATAACTTTCATCCCCTTTTCACTCATGTGGCCTAGAAGACAATTCCATAAATATACATTCCCTTTTTCACTTGCAAGAGCAATGGTATCCCGGGTGTTTCCTGTCATATACAACGTCCCCTCTTTATTTCCACGAGCCACTACCATGACACCTTTGGATATCTTTCACGAGTTACACCCAAAGGTCACCTTGTAGCCCTCGTCATCAAGTTGCCCAACTGAAATCAAATTCCTCTTCAAACCAGGAATATGTCTCACATCTTTCAATTGTAACACAATCTCATTTGGTGTCTTAATCTGAACATTCCCCTTCCCTTTGATTTCCAGAGGCTCATCATCAGCTAGATAAACCTTCCCAAAGTTCCCGGAAGTGTACTTTTCCATTACGTCAGCACTGCTGCACGAATGAAACGATGCTCCAGAATCTAACACCCACGACTCCAATGGACTGCTTACACTCAGAATCAATGCATCTGAGTCCTCATCAGTGGCAACGTTGGCTGAGTTTGTTGGGGAATGAGTTGCACAGATCTATTCGGGGTGAATATTTAAATACAAATTTAATTCATTAATTATTACTAGCATGAATTAATCATATATTAATTCAAATAATAATTGCAACAACATATCATGCATATAAAAAACCACGTAAAACCTACGCATGCGGAATCTACGGGTTTACGTGAACGTACCTCTCGGGATGGCAGTGGCTTTGGTCGGACGGACTAACCAAAAGGACTTCCCAAGTATTCCCTTAGCCCTTGCTCGACAATCCGGTGGAAGGATACTCGCGAACAATTAACAAAAGGAAAAAATAAACTTTGTTGCACCACTTATGTGGATTTGCTAATATTTCCAGCACATGGAATTGTACTTGGGAATGAACTAATCATCCCCTATTTATAAGAGGGAGGGTGAACGAAATTTTAGTGAATTTTCAATGTGGGAAAAGACTTTTCTTGGTCACCAAGAAATCTTGAATATATCCCATATATTCTTTTTCCCATAATTAAAATATTCCACAAAATTCAACCTCCTCTATTTTATGGCATAATTTTCGAAAATACTAGGCAAGATATCAAGATTTGGATCTTCTTGAATTTATGAGATATTCTTGTATTTCAAGAAATACATATCTTCCATAATATATTTTCGAGAAAATCAAGAAAATCTTTCTTACCCACTATATTTCCAAAAATTTCGAAATTCCTTAATGAATAACCAAGTGGGAGATTTCTTGAATTTAATGAGATAATCTTGTATTCCAAGAATACATATCTTCATTCCATAACAAAATTCAAAAGAAAATCTTTCTCCTCTTTTATCCATAGATTTTGAAAATATCATAGGAAAATTAAGCAACAATATTTATTTTATTTTAATCACTTTTTAGGTTATTGGACTATATATGTTGGGCTACTCGAGGGGGCCTTTAGGAGAATTAAGATTGGACCTTCTAATGGATCTTGAATATCTAATATTGAGCCACAATATAATTCAAGCCCATAAATATTAATTAATCCCACTACATAATTAATATTGCACTATCCATCTTAACCCATATAACGGTCAATATGGCTCCGATCATTATTTTTAGGTGTTTAAGATTATCTAGCCCATTAATTAATTCAAGCCCTTTGAAATAGCTTTTAGTTAATTAATATCTTTTGTCCTTGTCGAGAGCGGTTCAACATTATTATCCATCTGGAAACTAATTCCACTTGCAAGATTTTGTATGATAAAACTTATGAACCTCGAGGGGCAAATCAAACAAGCGTGCTTGCACGCGATTCTTTGTATTAAATCTTAGCAATCATATGTGACCAATAATATTGCCCAAGATAAAAAGTATTGAATCTCTCTCGACGATTAGCTACCCATGATAAGTCAAAGCAATAGTTACCAATCCCACGTTATCTATTTAAGGGGCGAAGGTTAAGAAATAACGAACCACCGAGGTCTAATTCTTCCTTGTTAGGATTACGAAGAATTTATCCTCTGTAGGTCCTATTCGATTGCATCGGTCATGCACTAGTGTAATCTCTTGGTCAAGACAAACCAATCCCAGGCCTTACACCTCAACCTTTCGCGATGGTTGTTCATTTCCATCTAGGTCGTGAATGGCGTACTTTTTAGTTACAAGGAGGATTAATTTAATTTAATCTTACGTGATGCGGTATCACTAAATTAACTCTGATGTAGTGTAACACGTACAAATTATTGAAAATGATTATGCAAATAAATATATATAACATTCAATCATATTTAAAGCATCGATGATAAACAATTTATTTGATAAATAAGTGCGAAAATTCATTTTCGATTATACAAAGTAAAAAGCATACTTTTCAGTATAATCCCAACAGAGTTGTCATTCTTCTTTGGTTCATTCCCTTGTGCCTTGCACTCACTTTTGTAATGACCAAGTTCATGACATTTATAACACTCAACTTTACTCTTACCCTTCTTGGGCTTATCTTTTGCCCTTGACTTGATCTACCCCGATT
Organism: Stenogyne calaminthoides; assembly: GCA_037126765.1. Classification (NCBI taxonomy): domain Eukaryota; kingdom Viridiplantae; phylum Streptophyta; class Magnoliopsida; order Lamiales; family Lamiaceae; genus Stenogyne; species Stenogyne calaminthoides. Next base: position 5,228,500 of record JBBCBC010000039.1, on the reverse strand, counting down.
TGGCTTCCTTGGATTGAATCATCTCTCTACTTCCCAAGACTCAAAGCGAGATCATGTGGCCACACCCAACTCTTTCTGCGAATTTCTTCTCTCATGACCGGATCCCTAACCTCATCAAATTTCGGTTTCACTTTTACTTTGAAGCACTAACGGTAAGATTACCGTCCCACTCCAACTTTCTGGTAAAGAAGACAACAAAATAAGGGCTTGAACCTCATCATCAAAATCATTCTCAACCGAGCTCAATTGGGTTATGATCATATTGAACTCGTTGAGATGGTTGGCTACCACAATATCCTCCGCCATCCTCGGGTTGAATAACCTCGCATCGATGAACCTTGTTTCATTGCAGAGGCAGTTTTTCATACATCTCGATCAATATCTCCAAAGATCTCTTTTGTGGTTTTTGCTTTCCACATGTATGTAGGCGGCGTTCACGGATAACGACGGGACGAACCACGCTCATCGCCTTCCTATCCAAAGAAACTTCCACTCGTCGTCCTTCATCTCTTGAGTTTTTCACCCAACGGTTGATCTGAGATCTTTACCGTCTGCAGGTAATCTTTTCGATCTGTAATTTCGAATCCAAAATTCATTCCATCAAACTTCTCAGCAAAGCGATTTCCTTCACCATCATAATTGCTCTCCCAGATCTCTTTAACCCGATGCTCTTGATACGGTTGTTAGGAATTAAACAAGCAATTATGGAGAAAATAATAGAACTAGGAATTTAGAGACAAACAATTTGGTTACCGGTTAAATCAAAGAATGACTACGTCACGTCAAACCTACCAAGCCGAAGATTCACTATTTTCGTGTGTTATTTTTCGTACAAAGAGGCAAATACAATGAGTCAAGGTATTTAAATGAGACATGGGCCAAAGCCCTAATTCACGTGCACAGCTGCGGAACCCGCTCGACCACGGGCCTTGTCGAGCGGTTCCATTCGATCAATCGCCCATTTCGGCGCCTCTAATGCTCTGGTCTCCCGTCGCGCTCGACCTCCTTTGGTCGAGCAGAAGTGCTCGACCTAACACCATGGTCGAGTGCCTCACCCTTGCTGGATCCCTTCTCCGATTCAGGCTCCACAACCCAACAGGTTCAATTAAGACAGTTAGTTTGACTATCCCCTCGGTATACAAGGGTCTATGGGTCACACAACAAGTAACATTTGTTTACAGATTAGAGTTGGTGATTAAATATCATATTGGATATGGATATTTAATTAATGGAGAAATTAATAATATATTAATTTAGAATTAATTATTATTAATTAATTAATTTGGAATTAATTAAAGTTATTTAATTAAATTAGATTTAATTAAATAAGATTTCCCAACAATAATATATATGGAATATTATTGTAGGATTTTATATATAGGGAAATAAAGTCTCTGTTGGGATTATACTGGAAAGTATGTTTTTTACTTTGTATAATCGAAACTGAATTTTCAGACTTATTTACTGAAATAAATTGTTTATCACTGATGCTTTAAATATTATTGAATGTTACATATATTTCTTTGCATAAGCATTTCAATAAGTAAATGCGTGTTATATTATAGTTAATTTAGTGATACCAGATCACAGAAGATTAAATTAACAGTCCCTTGTAACTGAAAGTACGTTATTCATGACCTAGATGGAAATGAACAACCCATTGTGAAAGGTTGAAGTGTAAGGCTCAGATTGGCTTGTCTTGACCAAGAGATTACACTAGTGCATGGTGATGCGAATAGGACCCTCTGGGAGGATAAATTCTTGAACCCGAACAAGGAAGAATTAGACCTCGATTGGTTCGTTATTTCTTAATCTTCGTCCCTTAAATAGGATCACGTGGGATTGGTAACTATTGCTTTGACTTATCATGGGTAGCGAATCGGTGAGATTCAATACTTTTTATCTTGGGCAATATTATTAGTCACATGTGATTGCTAAGATTTAATCTGAAGAATCATGTGCAAAGTACTGCTTTTGTTTGATTTGCCCCCCTTGGGAGGTTCATAAGCTTTATCATACCAAATCTTGCAAGTGGAATTAGTTTTGGGTATGGATAATAATGTTGAACCGTTCCTTGACCAAGGATAAAAGATATTAATTAATGGAAAGCTATTTCGGTGGCTTGAATTAATTAATGGGCTAGATAATCTTAAACACGGGAAATAATGACCAGGGAGCCATATTATTTGTAATATGGGTTAAGATGGATAGTCAATATTAATTATGTAGTGGGATTAATTAATATTTATGGGCTTGAATTATATTGTGGCTCAATATTAGATATTCAAGGTCCATTAGAAGGTCCAATCTTAATTCTCCTAAAGGCCCCCTGAGTAGCCCAACATATAGTCCATTAACTGAAAAGGTGATTAAAATAAAATAAATAATGTTGCTTATTTTTCCAATAAAATTTCGAAAATTATGGATGAAGTTGGGAGAAAGATTTTCTTTGAATTTTGTTATGGAATGAAGATATGTATTCTTGGAATACAAGATTATCTCATTAAATTCAAGAAATCTCCCACTTGGTTAATCCATATGTGTTTTTCGAAAATATGAAAATATAGGGCAAGAAAGATTTTCTTGATTTTCTTGAAAAGGTATTATGGAAGATATGTATTTCTTGAAATACAAGAATATCTCATAAATTCAAGAAGATCCAAATCTTGGAATCTTGGACCCCTTATTTTCGAAAATTCCATACATATAGAGTAGGTGGGATTTTTGTGGAATATTATAATTATGGGAAAAAGAATATAGGAGATATATTCAAGATTTCTTGGAGATCAAGAAAAGTTTTTCCCACATTGTTTTATCACAAAATTTTCGACCAACCTTGTCTCTATAAATAGGGGATGATTCTTTCATTCGCAAGAATCCTTCCACCGGATAGTCTAACGAGGGCTAAGGGAATACTTGGGAAGTCCTTACGGTTAGTCTATTCAGCCACACCGTTGTCATCCCAAGAGGTACGTTCACGTAAACTCGTAAAATTCTGCATGCGTAGGTTTTACGTGAATTATTATATGCATGATATGTTGTTGGATTATTATTTGAATTAATATAGGATTAATTCATACTAGTAATAATTAAAGAATTAAATTTGTATTTAAATATTCACCCCGAATAGATCTGTGCAACTTATTCCCCAACAGTCTCTACAGATTTATTTCTAATATGGGACTTTGTCTATATGGAAATTAAATCCCTACAGATTTATTTCTTGTTTTGGGTCTGCTTAAGAATTAAGTTAGGTATCCACTATATATACTAGTTCTTGGGAAATCCTAAACACACAAAAAAAGATAATACAAAAGTATTACTTCTCCATAAAACCTAGATTTACGTTTTTCCTAGTAAATTCATCTCGTGGTTTAGGCTGGCAGAACACTGCAGATCTGTGAGCAATTGTTACGTGGATACCATAGTTGAAGAATCCTGTCTCGAATCCTATTACGAATTCTTGTAAGTATTCTTTATGTATCCTGTTAATCAATTATGCAATTACGTGTTCGTTGTTGGTGAACTGTTTATTTCGCTGCACATGTTTTACGTGAATTACGTGCCCATAAATTCCAACAATATATTGACTAAAAGTAGTACTTGTTTAAATAGAAAAATAGTACTTGTTTAAATGAATGTATTACTTGTTAAATGAAAAATATTACTTAAGTTTAAATAGAAAAGTAGTACTTGTTTAAATAGAAAAGTAGTACTTGTTTAAATAGAAAAGTAGTACTTATTTAAATAAAAAAATAGTACCTGTTTAAATAGAAAATTAGTACTTGGTTAAATGAAAAGTATTACTTGTTTAAATAAAAGGTATTACTTGTTTAAACAAAAAGCATTACTTGTTTAAATAGAAAAGTAGTAGTTGTTTAAATAGAAAAGTAGTACTTGTTTAAATGAAAAGTAGTACTTGTTTAAATGAAAAGTATTACTTGTTTAAATAGAAAAGTAGTACTTGTTTAAATAGAAAAGTAGTACTTGTTAAATAGAAAAGTAGTACTTGTTTAAATGAAAAGTAGTACTTGTTTAAATGAAAAGTAGTACTTATTTAAATGAAAAGTATTACTTGTTTAAATAGAAAAGTATTACTTGTTTAAATAGAAAAGTATTACTTGTTCAAATAGAAAAGTAGTACTTGTTTAAATAGAAAAATAGTACTTGTTAAATAGAAAAGTAGTACTTGTTTAAATGAAAAGTAGTACTAGTTTAAATGAAAAGTAGTACTTATTTAAATGAAAAGTATTACTTGTTTAAATAGAAAAGTATTACTTGTTTAAATAGAAAAGTATTACTTGTTTAAATAGAAAAGTAGTACTTGTTTAAATCGAAAAGTAGTACTTGTTTAGATGAAAAGTCGCACTTGTTTAAATGAAAAGTATTACTTGTTAAATAAAAAGTATTACTTGTTTAAATAGAAAAGTAGTACTTGTTTAAATAAAAAGTATTACTTGTTTAAATGAAAAGTAGTACTTGTTTAAATAGAAAGAATTACTTGTTTAAATAGAAAGTAGTACTTGTTTAAATAGAAAAATATCACTTGCTTAAATGAAAAGTATTACTTGTTAAATTAAAAGTATTACTTGTTTAAATAGAAAAGTAGTACTTGGTTAAATAGAAAAGTAGTACTTATTTAAATGAAAAGTAGTACTTGTTTAAATGAAAGGTATTATTTATTTAAATGAAAGATATTACTTGTTTAAATGAGAAGTAGTACTTGTTAAAATGAAAAGTAATACTTGTTTAAATGAAAAGTAGTACTTGTTTAAATAGAAAGTATCACTTGCTTAAAAGAAAAGTAGTACTTGTTTAAATGAAAAGTCGTAATTGTTTAAATGAAAGGTTTTATTTATTTAAATGAAAGGTATTACTTGTTAAATGAAAAGTATTACTTGTTTAAATAGAAAAGTAGAAGTTGTTTAAATAGAAAAGTCGTACTTGTTTAAATGAAAGGTTTTATTTATTTAAATGAAAGGTATTACTTGTTAAATGAAAAGTATTACTTGTTTAAATAGAAAAGTAGAAGTTGTTTAAATAGAAAAGTAGTACTTGTTTAAATGAAAAGTAGTACTTGTTTAAATAGAAAAGTAGTATTGTTTAAATAGAAAAGTAGTACTTGGTTAAATAAAAAGCATTATTTGTTTAAATTAAAAGTATTACTTGTTTAAATAGAAAGTATTGCTTGTTTAAATGAAAAGTAGTACTTGTTTACATAGAAAATATTACTTATTTAAATAGAAAGTAGTATTTGCTTTAAAAAAATGAATTTGTAGGACATATATAATTTGAAAAGAATATAATTTCTTAGGAATTTCTTAGGGTATGATTGGTATGTTGGAATAGATTGAGAATTGAATGATCATTCCTTAATCTATTCCAAATACAATGATTGGTATAATTTTTTTGGAATGAATCATCATTCCATTATGAATGGTCATTCCAAAAAATAAAGGAATTGTGATTCCTTACATACCCCATGGGTTTATGTATTCCACATCTTGAGGAATGAATTTTTTTTCATAAATAATATTATCCTTTATTTTTTATTTTCATAATATTATCTTCTACCAACAACAACAATAATAATACTAAGTTAATAATATTATTTTATTAAAAAAATTATAGTATTTAATATAAATAATAACAAACTCCAACAATAATAATATTAAATATAATAATATTCGAATACATAAATAATATAAAACTTTCAATATTAATATTATATCTCAAAAAATGTAAATTTTAGCAATTCTCAATAATATATTAATAAAAATATAAATAGGAGTATTATTTAGTAATATGGTATTAATAATAACAAATATTATTATTTAATAAAAATATTAAAAAAATATATAAAGTTATTATTAACTCAAACTTTTCAAAATAATTTAAAACATATTATTATTATAAATATATAATACTAAAGTTATATATTTATTATAATAAAAAATATTATTTTTGCAATTATAAAAAATATTATTTTAAAAAAATTTAAATAATAAATACAAATTTAACAATAATAATATATTAAATATATATATGTATAAAATATTTTCAATAGTTAATAATAATATTAAAGTATAATTTTAATAATTATTAATTATAATTAAAAAGTAGATTCACCGATACCTATATTTCATTCTTGAATCATACCAATCATAAGAATGATCATTTCAATTTCATTCCATTCAGACCTGAATTCCATTCATGAATTCATTCCACTCAGCTGCAATTTCATTCAATCATACCAATCATGCCCTTAGGGTGTTAAATCTTTGTGCTCCTGTGTATATTTACCGGGTATCCCTTATACCCTTTCTTGTTTATTAATAAATTTCTTTGGCCGATAAAAAAAAAATCATTTATTTATAATTTATAAAGTACAAAATATATATAATTAGTATTTTAAAAATTATTAGATAGTTAAATTAAATAAATGAAATGAAAAAAATTTAAAAAAAGTGTAAAATAATGGAATTAAAAATAAATAAATATAATTTTAATATAATACAATTTAATTTAAATTTATAAATAAATAAAAAATTATAATTATTATATTATAATGTGGTTAAATCATTAAATTAGATAAATGAAATAAAGGTTTAAAAAATTGAAAAAAAATGATTTTTAGGTCATAGAGAATTAATTTCATTAAGTAAGCCTTGAAAGAAAGTCTTGCGGCGGGTTGATCCCATTCGGTATAGGTCCCGTGTTCGGTCCCCCTTGGAAACGAAAATTTGCCTCATTTAATTGGGAGGTTTGGTGGTTTATATATGATATGTTTGGCGGTTGTGTTCGAGATGATTCGTGGTTCGGGTGGTTCGGTGTCCACCCGCTAAAACCGTCGCTAAATCCGTCACTAATCAGCGACGGTCGCAAAAAACCGTCGCTATGATTAGCGACCCTCGATTCAAAGATGGATATTTTTCCGTCGCTAATGTCGTTAGCGACAGTTTTTTTCGTCGCTAAAACCGTCGTTAAACCCTGTCTTTTTTGTAGTGACACCTCTCTACAAGTTTGGACTTTTAGATGAGATGGAATTCTTTTAACTATCTATTCTATTTTCTTGTTCTATTTTTTATTGGTGTTACATTCTACTGAATCTTTAACACATTGATCCAATATATGGTGGTTCGTTGGATATTTTTTATTATTTCACTTATTATTCATTCATATTATTAAATATAAAATGGAACAACAATTATGGCGTGATCTCATTCCCGAAACTTCCCAAATGTGTAATCCATTAATTCAACATTAAATTAAAATAAAATATTAAAAGAATTGGTAGGTACAATCATTTATGTTTAGATTCAAAGTACATTTTGGGGATTCCTGGTCAATGTTTGGTTGGTTAAGAAAACTGAAAATGAACAAGAGTGTGATCTCGTGATTAAATCACTTATTATATTTCATTCATTATATTTACATCAAATATGCATATTTCTTTCTTTTTCCATTACTTATTTCCATACCTCAAAATTAAAAACCAATTATCGTTCATTTTTCATTTCGTATCTCTAAAATTAACCTTCAAACTAAACACCATTTAATATCGTATTGTTAGGAAAATTAAATGAACGAATTAATTTTATATTTTTTTACAAGTTCAGACTTTTAGATGAAACGGAATTATTTCATGATACCAGAGTTTTCAAGCTCACGCCCATGGGTTCGATTCTCGTCGAAAGCACTCCACCCATGTTAAATTGTCCACTCGACGAGTTTCCTCTTAATGATGAAATAAGATAATTAAGCCCCCGAATGAAAGAGAGTCTTAGATAAATTAAATAAACAAATTAATTACGTACACGTCTCTCTACAAGTTCAGACTTTTAGAAGAGAATAATTTTTTTCACATATCATATGTGATTTAGTTAATTAATACTAAAAAAAGTAGTTTAATTTCTCCGTGACTCTGTGATTAAGGTAATTATATTGCCAACTAGCTGCCCACATGGAAGCCGCAAACAAAAGTTGCAACATGTGAGAAGTTGTTAGGGTGACGCCAATTTCACACACCATGCAACTCATCTTTTTTGACCTTAGTACGTCCTTAAAATTCTATTTTTATGTATACGAATTAACTCGGTGATTTTAATATTAACTACCGATTCAATTAAGTCCCAAAAGTTTTAGAAATTATACAACATTAGTCGCACTTTTTGTTCAATCTGTCTCACTTCTCAAAGAGTGGTCGGCAGAGTGTCAATGCACTTTTCCCCATTCATCAACTTTATTTGGTCCGCTTGGTTGGGGTAATGAAAGTGTGTAATATAATCACTTTTATTGATATTGTTTGGTGGATTTAAAACACAAATAATAGTAATAGAAGTAAGTAATTGATTATCCTCACTCACTCAATCTACCTTACATTGTTCATGTTAATTCTAAGTTCTAATCAAGCAACAACAATGCAATCAATAACTCTTAGTGATTGACCCCTCAATAATCCTCATTACCATTATCATTTTCGAGTCATATCGAGCGGGCCCTTAGTCTATTTTATTGTATATTTTAAAGTAATTCTCTAGCACGCGCATCATATTTGTTGTACAAATTTTAAAACATCAATCGATAATATTGAGTTATAACTTGTATAAAAAAAACCAATCTAAATAAAAGATGGGGAATCCAATTATTTGGTCCACTAATTGATGTAAAATTATGGCTTTAATATTATCATGAAAAAAATCATTTTACTATTTAGTCTATATATTATCTCATTCGAATTTTCTACTATGTTTTTATTTTATCATACTAGGTAAATAAATGAGAGAGACATAATTTATATATACTCTATAATAACATAATTAAAACGTGAGATTATATATCATATACATGCACTCGTGAGCTGAGCATGCACCCACCAACCGAATAATTACGACCAAAATTATATAGTTTGTTGGTTGGGTTCATGTATCCTACATCATTTGCACGTCGATAATTTTCTTTAAGAAAAAAGAACAAATTATAAAGAAATTAGTGCACAAATATTATCCAACTATTTTTTTTTTTTCTTTTGGTAGGAAAAATTTTATTTCATAAAGAAATAAATGTCTAGGTACAGTACTAGATAGTCAACTCCATATTCTACCCCTTATTATCCATATTATCCAAATTAATCAATCAAAAAAATCAAGTACTACATTTTTTTCCCCCAGAAATTAGATTGAATGTGTTATTATCTGCCGGCCGGCCATTGTGGAACTAAAATTCCCACGCTTACAATTAATCAAATTAAATATATACTCCTAATGATAATTAATTATAATTATAACATAACAAAAACAATAAAAATAACAATATCAAACAAATACGGAGTAATATTTAATAGTTATAATTCCTATATTTGTCGGAAACTGTAATCGCCTGCCATGTGGAGCATTAGGCTAAGCCCTTTGGTCTGATCTAAGTAATTAATTAATTAATTAATTACGCTCAGCTTTAAGTGATTGACCTAGACTAAATTAATTATGATTTTCAATGACTTTGGGGGACCAAAAATTCACAACCGAACATGCATTCACTATTGTTTATTTCCTGCAATTTTCACCAATTTCGAATGATTAAAAAAATGATCACTTTCTTTCAACTTCAACTAACTGCTCAAGTTTAGTGACACAGATTCTCAAGGAATAACTATTGTCTTCTTTTTTTGTTTATTTCCTAGTTTATTTGTTCTTAAAGACAATGGGAAGATAATAAGCTATGAATTGTTTGACTTGAAGTTTGTTATTTACGGTTTATAATTTGCCAGTAAACTATGATCATCATGCTACATTCGATAATAATTGCACTCAAATTCAAGCCATAGTCGCTTGTAAATTGTAAATCATTATACTATGATGCATAGATCGATAAAACCATGATTTCCTAAATGATCGAACTCATCTAGAGTAGGTCAAGTTACGAGTGTGAGTGAGTGAATCCGCCTTGCAAGCTATACACATGTAATTCAACTCGAGAAAATATATAAATGGACATGAAGATAATGATTTTACTATTTTATCTTTTATGTTAATTAATTATGTTGTATGTATCATAACCGAAATGAAAACCATGTTAAGAGTTATGATGTGTGTTGTCGAGTTGACCTTGAGCTTACCAAATTCTCTTGGAATTGAATTCAATCAAGTTTAAATTAAAAAAAATTAAGTAACTACTTAAATATTAAATTGGAGCTCTTTAAAAAAAAAAATACTAAAACAACTGTAGTATAACTTAAAATATGTAAGGAATAGAGCTATTGAGAAGTTCATCCACAATAATTGAAGGCTCGATCTAATAATGAGAGCTTGGAAAAAACTCCGAACCATAACAAATTAACTAGCCAAATTATTGATATTTCTCCAAGTTATATAGTTTTATATGTCATAGCAGACAACCACTCTATTTATTTGATTCCCTCAGCGTGTCGTAGTAGCGGTAATTTTCACCAAAATCTCCATATTTGAAACTATGACATTCGTTGATCCACTTTCCTCATTACGCAGCCAACGCTCCCCGTTGAACACCAAGGCTTCGTTTAGTTTTTTATGTGGGATAACTTGTGATAGGTTAGAGGGGTTGGATAAGGTTAATTGTAGTTGGCTAACATGTGTTTACTTAATAGGAAAAATATTGGGTTTATGAGGTGAAACATTAGTAAATTTACTCAAATGCCCTTAATTTCTTTAGAACAATCTTTTCCCTTTTTAATTCCTTTTCTTCCTTTTTTTTTTCTGCAACTAACACGCAGAACTCTCCCTCCTCCCCAACCCATCTTCTTGCGAAGAAATTTCTCCAATTGAAGAAATAATAACACAATCCATTACCCTCTTTTCTTCCTTCTCCCTTCTCTTTCTCGGTTTCTTTCGGCTTATTTCTATTTCTCTGTTATTGTAAGAAAAATATTTATTTCACCGCGTCACAAAACCGCCATCAACACAGGGCATCAGTTTTAGATCCGAAATCGTTCTTGTTTCATCCTTTCTTCATGAAAATTGTGGTTTAAGACTCTAAATAATTATGGTTTGTAATTTATTTTCGGCTAGATTTATGGTTGTAATTATTACAGCAAAATCCATCTCTCCCCCCTCTTTTATTTTTCAAATTAATTCTTTTCGGCGAAAGTTGTGGTTGTAAATTTTATTTTGCCGACTAATTCCTCCTCTTTTTTTCCGGTGGAAGCTTTCTTGTTGTAGTTTCCAGTAGAATTTGGAACTCTGTTTCAGAGATGTTAATAAAAGAAATAAAATTTAATAGAATAAAATCATAAATCTCCCACTTAACCCTAGTAACAGAGAATAAACCCACCAAAATTGAAGGTTTATTAAACCCTTCAAAAAGCTTAGAAAATCGTGTTAACCCGGGCCAATAGGTTATCCTGCTTTTTTTAACACAAAATGTAAACATCAATTATGTCTCGATGCTTGTGTCGTAACCAACCTTATCTCAGGATAAATGATGAAGTAAACAAAGCCCAAAGATATTGACTTCACAAGCCAAATTAAAGAACAAAACCTACGCTCTCAGCGCATGAGAGAAAAATAGAGGCTCTCAACTCAGGAGAGTGAATCAAAGGCTCTCAATTCAAGAGAGATCTAACTAGATCGTTGCCGATCCTCAAAGTTTGCAAACAAAAATGACACGAATGGCGGTCCCTTGAGCCAAAACACTAAAAAAACTAGATCTATACAACAACTAATACAAGGATGATTGCGACAATTAGAGCTCCTTCTAAGACCGTCTCACACACGGCCTATTTGATGCAGTGGGCGTATCAAATGAACAAATAATACCTTCTAAGATACGTTGATTCAACAATTGAATACCGTAAAATAGGCAAACAGGGAATCCATTTTCTTAGTTCATCATTCAACTGCATAAAATGTTTACAACTGAGCTCTTTAAATAAAAGCGGAAACTTAATTAAAGATAAATATTAATCTATGGAAATAAATCAAAACAAATAAAAATAAAGCTACTAATATTAATTTTCCTAAAAATCTTGATTATGCAAATCCGCTCATAATTATCCGAGATTGCTATCGCGATCTCGTCTCCATCATTCTCACTCTCTTTGAAACGATTCGTCCTCGAATCGAAACCGATCTCGTCTCTAGAGGAATAAAATATAAACATCAAATAAGTGAGCTCAAAAATATAAGCCGTGCAGGTGTGGCCCAAAGTCTTGAGGCGATAGGACGAATATTTCAACTCGGTGCCTACAAAATAGCTATCTTTAATTATAAAAAAATAATAGTCATTGTGTGAGGCAAAACCTTCATCATCAGTGAGGCATGGGTCATCGTATGTCGTATCAATCTCCGGAAAATGGCATCGTAAACGTCGTATCCCGTCTCAAACTTTTGGCTCGAAACATCGCCAGGCTCGATGTCGTATATAGGAAGCACTGAATCAAATACTGGTTGCTCTTCATCATAAATAGGTGGCACATCATAACTCAAATTATCAAAATAATCCGTAGCCCCATCGAAAAAATTAGATCTATCGTGTAAAAAAAGGATCATCAAAATTAAGCTCAATATCTTCCAAATGGTTCGTAAGCTCCTCAAATTTCTCATAAGATCTCTTCTCATTTGCAGAAAAAGGCCCAAAAGAGTTATACATCAAATCTGATCCAGTATTATCATCAAGTGTAGTAGGCCCATTATATGAATTCTCAATAAAACATATAGGCCCAAAGAACTCATTTTCCAATTTGCGTATAGGCTTAATACAATCAAAACTTAATATAGAAGGCCCATGTTTACCTTCCAATTGAGAAAGCCCACACTGATTAAGGGCAAAAGTCGGGAACTGTTCACCATGGATGTCACGTTCTACTGCAGCGGCGTGCAGGCCGACGCGACCATTCAATGCGGCGGCGGATGATGATAGTGCGCGATGGCGGGAGCACTGTTTCTCCGTCGGCGAATCGTCTAGGCGTGCGCGATCTCGGATCGATGTGGATGGAAATGGTGTGAATTGGTGCTGAGAAGGGAGGCGTTGGTGCGGCGACTGGTGGTGCGCGATGTGGGAGGTGGCAGGGATGGTGTGTGACTTCCGATGGAAGTCAATCGGAGGGGTGGCGGCGGGAGCGCGCCGGGGTGTAGGAATGGCACGGGCTGCGGTTGCTCGATCCTGGAGCAACTGAACCACCGTGGCTAACTGCTGTGTTAAAGTATCCAATCGATCGAGAACTGTATCACGGTTAGGCTCTCTGCGAGGCCGCATCGGACAGGAGCGTTGCCAAAACTCTAGATGCGTATCGAATGAACAAATAACACCTTCTAAGATACGTTGATTCAACAATTGAATACCGTAAAATAGGCAAACAGGGAAATCATTTTCTTAATTCATTATTCAACTGCATAAAACGTTTACAACTGAGCTCTTTAAATAAGAGCGGAAACTTAATTAAGGATAAATATTAATCTATGGAAATAAATCAAAACAAATAAAAATAAAGCTACTAATATTAATTTTCCTAAAAATCTTGATTATGCAAATCCGCTCATAATTATCCGAGATTGCTATCGCGATCTCGTCTCCATCACTATTTCATTCAAGAGTGATACTTGTGTGCACCAATTGCACACGGTGCAATTGGATTCAATTTTAATTTGGATTAACCAAACACTAGAACTTGGCTAATTTCACCTCTATTTCTTTTTCCATTCCTGAATCATAACCCTGAACACGAACCCTAAACCCTGAAACCGGACCATGAACCCGGAACCCAAAACTATGAACCCAAACCCGAACCCTGAACCATGAGCAATTCGGGGACAGGTTGAGCCGGGTCAGGTCGGACCAGGTCGGATCCGAGTTGGGCTCGGGTTGGGTCGGACCTTGTTCGAAAGTTGAATTATAGTAAAAAAAAAACCCATGAAATCCAATTGCACGAATTCTAAATTGATGCAAAGGGAACACAAGTATTTGTCTTAATTCAATCACCATAATAATATTTGTATTTAAAAAAAAAAAAAAAGCTTAATGTTTGTATCATATTGGATATAGCAGATTTTATTTTATGATTCAATCAAAACTCGGCCGCTAGTCGATATCAAAAAGGGTTCGGTTATTAGCACCCCCAACATTAGTAGATACACTCACACAAATCATACACTACCCATTATACCCTCTTGATAAAATTATGAATTCTCTTCATCTTCCCCAGTTTTCCTTACCGCCTCCCCCCCATTTCACCCCTGTTCCTTCAACTGCCACAGACATCCGGTGGCCGCCGCTGACCCCAGCCATCGAACCGCCGCCATGCACCTCTACCCACCCATCTCTCTCTCTCTCTCTCGCCATTTCTCACCATCTCAGTTCCTCCACCGAAACGGCATGATAATTTTGTTATTGACACAAGCAAGTAGGTGAAATTAAAGGCCATGTTGATCGAGCCTGACTACTGAAATTGCAAAATTATTTGTGATTGAGAGAAAAGTGAAATATCAAAATAATAATTCCAAGTCTCAGGTAAAACTGAAACATGGCTTCATTTTCTTTCCTTCTTTTCCCCTCCGACAAACCAGAATCAAAATTAATTGCTTTGATTTTTGTGCCTGAAAAAGTGAAAAAATTGAGATAAATTGCAATGGACAACAGACGGCGGCGATGACGAACGGTGGTGGCGGGTGATAGACGGCGACGACGACAGATGGTGGTGGCGGGTGGTAGATGGCGGCGGCGACAGATGGTGGTTGTGGGTGTAGACGTCGGCGACGGCAGTACAGTCAAAACTAGGATTAGGGTTTAAATCTTTTAATTTTAAAATAATAAGGGTATTATTGGATTTTCATAATATATTTTTTCCGTATAGTGAGCGTATCTACTAATATTGGGGATGATAAGTGATAACCGACCCTATCAAAAATCAATTGGGCCTAATATCCAAAATCCTTCGGGCTACGGCCCTTTTAAGAAAAGACATGTAATTATGTTTGTTGATTTTAGAAAGTTGGGCTCTCGAAAATCCGAATTTCATTGGTTCGGATTCGGGTATGGGTTTAAACCGTAGATTCCAAATTAACCTCTTCCAAGTCGAAGTTCCAACTTCCTCTCGCTCTTCGCGCTAGAAAACCCCTAATTCGCATTCGTATAAACCCTAATTTCGTGGTAAATTACACTTATTCGATCTCGGAATCTCCTAATTTGTTCATTTTCGTTCCCATTACACGGATGCCGACTTGTTAGTCTTCGTTTGTGTGGAAATTGTTTTCTTGTAGGAATTTTGTATAATTTTTGGGGGAAAACTTGGTGTTTCAGATGGATGCAAAGGATATATTAGGAATACCGAAGAATGCATTGCCTATTCAAGAGAAGAAATCCAAACCTCCCAAAGAATCTCAGAGGAAACCGGATGGCATTTCGCGCGAGGTTTAAACTGTGTTTTTTTCTTTTCTTCCTTTGTTTTATTTGAAGATTTTGGCTGCATTTGAATTTGTGCATTTGTTTGTTTTAGGTTTACGCTCTTACAGGGGGGATAGCACCTTTGATGCCGGCCATTGATGTGAATCACATGAAGCGGAAAGCACAATCCGACAATGAGAAGGTTGTGTATAATAAAATGGTTAATTTTTGTATCTTGGTTTCTGTTTAAACTTCTTATGGATGCTTTTATTTCTGAAGATTACTTGGCAATGGCTTTCATTTACAAATTCTGCTCGGAAAGACAACCTGCAGCTTTACCATTGGGTAAATTTCTTGGGGTTTTAGGCGATCATCTTCCGGAGTTTTACACATACAGGATTGATAAGTAGTTGAACTCTTATATTTGTAGGTTCGAGTGGTAAATGGTGTTCCTCCAACTGGTGACTACTCATTTGCCAAGTATAACAAAGTAAGCCATGTCATTCTTTCATATTTATCAGAGCCTTATTTATAACTTATACATACTTGGTGTAGTTGGACTGCTTATATATTTGATGTGGTGCAGTCTGTTGATGTGATCAATTATACTGATGAGGAGTATGAGAAGCACTTGACTCATAAGGTATGTAACTTTGTTTTGCCAGACTACATCTTAACTCATAAGGTATCTGTTTACTTTAAGTTATTGATCAGTGTTATATATGCACCTCTGGCTCTCCTGATGACCATGGTTCTGCATTTTCTTTTATGAATTTATGATACATTTTGCTGCTATATTGAGCCAACTGTGTATTTTAATATAAATGCTGACAAAAGTTTGGGACTATGGGGAGGTCAAGGATTTGGTCCCCATTGCTATCAATATGTTTGACACTTGAGAGTTTCTTGCCCCAGTTTTGGGAATAAACTTGTTGTTTCCTATCTGAAAGTAGTTCCCTTCTTTAGATAGGCTTTTGGTCTGTTATTCAACTTAGAACAATTGTACTAGGATGAAAAGGATTATGAATTTTAAACTGATTTTTGGATGGTATAGACTGTTTGCAATTTTTCATTTTTGGCCATTTATATAATTGAACTATGTACTGGCCATCATATCACAAAGTCTGACTACCATTGTCATTGTAAACATGGTTCAATATGATGTGTGCTTGATTGCTACTTGATGAAGTTATTTTCAAGCAGTTTTCTAGTTGTCACACATTCTTTCCTATGCCATCACTACTCAGGTTTGTATTTTTCTATTCTTCCATTAGGAATGGACCAAGGAAGAGACAGATCAATTGTTTGATTTGTGTGAACACTTTGATCTCCGCTTTGTTATCATTGCTGATAGGTTCACATCATCAAAAACAGTGGAGGAACTTAAGGATCGCTATTATAGTGGTACTCATTGTCTTTGTCTTATAAATCTATAAGAAGGTTATGCTCCGCATCTTAATATCATTTTATTATTGATGCAGTATCCCGAGCCGTCGTGAATGCTAGGGCCTCATCTCCTGGTGATATTGCTGCCCATCCACTTATTAAGGTTTAGTAAAATTATTCATCTTATATTATTTTTCTTGAATGGACGTTCCTTTATTTGCATTGCATGTATCAGTAGAGAGTGTTAGTTTTGTTTTCTCAGCAGACATCTCGCTCAATCTCCTTAATATCTAAAGTTCCTCTGATGATGTAGGAACCTTACATTGCTTCCCAAGAAACTGAACGCAAGCGGGCATTAAACATGCTGCTATCTCATACAAAGCAGCAAGAGCGAAAGGATGTTGAGGTCTGATAGTCTTATTGCATCTCCGACTGATGTTGGCCAATGTCATTGAAAAAAAAAACTTGTTTAATTTATTTATTTATTTATCTATTCAATTTATTTTATTGGTTTTTCTCTCAATATGTATCATTTTCAGGTTCTTGCCCATGCCAAAAGAATAACTGAGGCACGGAAGTCTATAAAGGTCTGTAAAATATACTCTAATGCAATTAATTGACAGCTTCTTCTTCTTTGTGTGTGTGTGTGTGAATGGAGCCTGATTCTACTCTGGTGTTTCTTATTTGTATGTAGGCTTCTGAAGAGCCAAAGGTGCCCGCCATATCAGATATTGGACCGTTTGGTGCTGACAAGGATAATGCTGCCGATCCTGTCACCCCTTCCGGCAATTCTCAGTTTCCCACTACCACAAATCCAGCGTCAGAAATTGCTTCTGTTATGGCTTCTCTTTTACGGTATGCCTTAATCAGACAAATTGATACTAAACTCTCATTTTTCCTTTATTTTCATTTTTTTTTTGTTACAAGTTGGTTTATCAATGAATTCATTTTTGAACTAGTTGTTTACCATGTCTCTTCCTGGTCCATATGCTCATATTCTGTTAAGCTAGATAAGGTAGCCTGTGTAGGCTATATTTTACTGGATCCTATTTAGTGTTAAAAACAGTGCTCAATATAGCTGTTGATTTTCAAAGAAAAGCTCTCTCTCAGACTCTCTCCCTCCCTCTCTCTCTCTCTCTCTCTCTGGTGTTAGTAAATCTGATAAAAAAAATTATGCAGCTACATGTGTATTTGCGAACATACGCACTTGACCAAATGGTGCAAGCTGCAAGTTCATCAGCAGGACTTCGGACTATCAAACGGGTTGAACAGACATTACAAGATCTTGGGGTTTGCTTCCTGCCCTTACTATTAACTTTTAACGCTCTGTTTGTTATATATGATATTTCAAATTTTAGCAGTGTTCTTTATTTCCCCTCTATTTTGCCATCTGTTAAAGATTATAGAAAACATATTCATGAAGTTGATGTTCATTTTAATTAGTATTTTAGCAGGCAAAGTCATTTGGCAATGCAATTGGCGTGTCTTTGTGGGGATGGGGCCTCATGACTGTCCATTTTGGTTGTTTAACTGTACAGATTTGCATCAGGAAATAAGAAATATGCTAAAACATATTTGTCATTTCAGAAAAAAACTATGTACAAATTACTGGCATAAGCATTGACAATTTAAGCTCTTCAAAAAATGAAAATATTACTGGAGAAATTATTTGCATATAAGAGTTAAGTGCGGTGTGGGTCCAAACTCTCAATGTAAATGTAGGATTTGCTTTAGATGGTGTGGTCTTATTTGCATATAAGAGTTAAGTGTGGTGTGGGTCCAAACTCTCAATGTAAATGTAGGATTTGCTTTAGATGGTGTGGTCTTTTTGCATAGAGTATATTAAGGCAAAAACTTCCCTAGAATACCATTAACTGTTGTGGTTGTTGCTTCGTTGGGTTCCGAAATGTCCAGCATGTTGCTATATGTATAAAGCATTTGTAAATTGTAATGGTCTCTTCTTTCCAAACAATATTCTTGGTATTAATATAATTCATTTTTTCTAGCCAGCAAATTTTGAAGCTTAAATATATAAAGTGGAAAGTCAGTGTTCTATCTTTTATGGATTTTCTCTTAAAAAATTTGTTTGTGTTTCTGAGAGGGCATTGGTTGGTGACTTTGAGATCAGTCAATTATTTTTATAATTAATGGACAAGTGAAGCAGCTGCCCTTGCTGTTTCATAGGTGAATTTGAAACCAAAGGTTCCCACAAAAGCTGTATGTGCAGAGCATCTTGAACTAAGAAAGGAGATACTGACTCTATTGAATCTTCAGAAACAGGTTCTCTGTTGTTTATTGCTGTATTGTTTCTTACGTTGTTAAGTTTAGCTTCCTATGTTTGTATTACTTTCTCCTCTGAGTAGAACCATGATTCAGGATACTTTCATTTGGTGTCCTTGGCTGATAATTTTGGACTTGCTAATTTAAAGCATTTATTTGTACTATGTGAAAAAAACTAATGGTTTGATGCCAAGAACTTCTTTGAATTTCTTATATAGTACCAGGTCATGGGTTTCTTATGGAGCCCAACACCTGCATAAACTACTTGTACCATGCTACAATGTACAAGTGTTTTATGCAGGTATTGGGCTTCATAAGAAATCCATCATTGGGTTCCATATCGTTTGTATATGTGTATATATATATTTTTGCTCTGTCTAGTAGTCCTTTCATGTATTTGATATATTAAGTGTTAAATATCAGCATTCGTGGTCAAAATGAAGTTGCTGAAATTCCAAATCTTGGCTTCATTAACTTGGTGTCCCTAGTACATGTGCTTAAAACTTATTTCACTTTTCTATATTTGCTAACCTTTATCATTAATAATCAGTTGCAATACAAGGAGGCTGAGGCTTCATCATTTCGAGATGGTACATATTCAGAAACTCCTGGTACACCTCCTAAGGTATGTAACAACGTAATGTGGTATGTTAAGTAAAATTTGTCTTTTTCCTATTTACCTTTCCTCATAAAATGTTATATTCAGCAGCAGTCACTGAAAGCGGCAGACCTTGATCGAACATTTACCCCTGATTCATTGAACATTGGAGGTAACATCTTTAGCAACCTTTTAAATGTAACATTTTTTCTGCCCTTAAGCATTTGCTTTTTTTTTTTCAATGCTCAAAAGCTTTTAACAATATTGCAAATGCTTTGATTTTTAGGGGAAAGACTTGTCAAGAAAGAACAAAAGCGCAAGGTACATTCCAGTTTTAGTTGTAATTTTTCTTTTTTCATAATCGCTGGATAAAACTTGTTATGCTGTAATCATTGTTGTCTTTTTTTGAAGGGCCCTGGGCGATTATCAGAAGCTCCATCATCGCCTGCTCAGTCTAAAAGGCCACGAAAGTATAAAGCTACAGATTAATTGTAATTAATATTTATTCTCCTTGCTTTTTCTGTATAGTTGTGTTTGGATGGAAGGATTATCAGATGGATTAATTGAAATCCATTCATTCCTAATCCCTAATTCCAAATGCAACCTACGTTGTGTGCATTCATTAGATATGCTCACGTGTTTTTTAACTGATTGTTTGTCCTGTTAGAGCCTAAACAATCTGCACCTGTTCGCCACCAAATGCTCGGAGAAGTTAGGTGAGTCCAACGAACTGTGTAAAGTTGATTCAAACCCCAACCCCCCTGTTGCAGAATCTACGCCACGAAGCCGAAGCTGTAGGAATGACCTCCCTATAATTTATATGCATTGTTTGTTGGAATTGTTTTGTAGTATTATAATGTACTCTGATGTAAATAAAACTCCCCAACTTATGTCCTATTGTTCCATTAATTTTTTTGGCTCAGAATTTCTCGTGCTTTTTTTCCAGTTATGGGTAAACTATCTTCAGTCCAAACTCTATTTCGTTAATTAATATCTCCAATCTTGCTGTCTCTCTAAATTTATGATTTTATTATAAGTTATCTTTAGTATACATTTAAATTATTCAAGTTACTATTAATATTGTATGCATAAGCATAATATTCACTTTCATCTTTTTTAGAATTATTATATCAAAATTTCAATAACAAATTTCACTCTAATACAAACAATACATGTACTCAAGAGAAACACTACATAAATACCATGATAGCGAAACACATTACATAAAACATTGGATTCTAAAGCTTGAATAGTTATTATTTATTAACATTAATAAAGGTACAGCAAAATAGAGCTACAGTATTAAGTACTGTGGTTGGAGTTGGTTTAACCATTTAAGGGAACCCACATTTAATTTCTGAGGAATTGAGTATGAATTCTTTTACATTGATAATGGCAGACACTGCGAGAAAGACTGCAATTTATTTATTTTTTGCCTTTCCAATCTTTCCCCCAAAAAAAAGAGAGATAAGTTACACTAAAATTGATGTTGTTTTATTGGTTTCACACTGTTTTGGGTGAAGCAACCTCATTGTAGCGTGTAATCTCATACCACATCATAAGGTGAAGACTTTGTACAAACAAATCAATTTCCAAGGCAGTATAGATAAGACAACTCATGAAAGCACTTCCCTATATCTGAATAGCTTTTTTTTTGCTAGGCTACGTGTTGCATGCACAGTGCATTTATATTATATTTTAAAATCGTGTAATTTATTATATTAAAATATGCAACTTGTTTACACTGAACTGAATAGTTGTATGGTTTAGTGTAAACAAATTACATCTTTCAACATAACAAGTTATATAGTTCTAAAATGCACTATGATTGTACGGTGCACCTGAATGCACATGAAATTCACTCTTTCTTTATAAGGGAGTGGTTTTCACCACTCCTGTTAATACCATTGGCTCTTCAATCGGGTGTAATGTAAATTGAAGAATAAGTCCAAATAACATATGCTTGATTAGTTTTGTGTATATGTAAATTGAAGAATATGTTTGAATATCAGATATTATTTCCAACCCGTTTTATTTGTCGTTTAAGAATGTTTTACCCAAATGGACTTAGAACTTTGCGATTTTCATCCCATACTAAGTTCGAGATTTCCACATTCCGAAATCCGCTCCTATAAAATATACTTATCAACATCAATCATTATTAAATATTAATTTGACATAAAGCAACAATTTCACCCTAACAAAACTCCAAAACAAATACATACTTTTACTTTTAATCAAAATTTTCAAATACATAAAATTTCGAAGTCATAAATATTCACGTGCACCTAAATCCAAAATCAAACACTTGCACAATAGGATGGAAAACCATTTGCGCTCCATATAAATTGGCCAATTAAGTTGCAACAAGGTTTCTCCTGACATTGGCTTAATACATAGATCAAAACAAAAAATGGAGGGAAAATAGCAACCCACTTCACCAATTATTGGTGCATACAAAATGCTACACAAGATCCTCCATCAACATTGTTGTTTCATCTTTGGTTTCAACACCACCACTTTATGCTTAAAATGTATATTATTGATGTATTTATGCACAAAACATACAGTGGTTTATGATTCAGAGACACATTCGCAGTACAGGCCTCAAAAATGTCAAAATCCAAAATCAGCTAGTTGTGAACTCGACATTGACGATATCTGGGAACCTCTCCTTGATCGCCGATTTAATCCCTGATCCGATTGAATCGGGACCGATGTACTTTACGAGGCAGTCGCCACCTGTAATAGATAACACTTGTACACTCCCACCATAGTTTTTAATGGCTGGTCTTAAGATTTCTAGATGGCTATTCACTGCCTGCAGAGACGCAAGTAAAGATAACACTGTAGCAACTTTTTACCAAAACGATTATTCGACATAAAAAGACTGAAGTACCATCATTTTTGCATTCACATTCCCTTCACCTGTGCAAAGTTAAATTCAAATGGTGTCAATCGCAGAATTATGTCAGCTAATTTTGTGCCAACCTTATTACACCTTATAATCTACCTCTCTGATGAGCCAGCCTTATCTCACTGAATAAAGGAGGGAAAAGAGGCGAGGAATGATAGGATTAGGATCTCCTTAGGCCTCGTTTAGTTTGACGGATTAGCCTAGATTGGATTATTTATCTGACTAAATCCACCTTTTGATTTGAAGGATTAAAGCCCATGAAAGGTAATGGTCCGGTCTCGTTTTACATTTTGCCCCTCAATTGCCAGACAAATTTCAACCCAATATTTGTCTAGTTATTTGTCCTCCAGAATGTTGCTGCAGTATAAATAATAGGGAATGTGCTCTTTGTCCTTACGTGACAAAAAGTAAAGAAGACTAAGGGCGATTTTGATATTCTAGTGTCAAAACTCTCTCAATCACTCAATCCAAATAAGTTAAGGATAACTCATACACTTTTAAAAACCCAATCCACCAATCCAAACATACAACTTAAATTTAAACTTCACTTTTTGTGAACGAGAACGAGAATCCCAGTAAATTTCATCCAATGTTCACAATTCGTCCTAAATGCAAACGAGTCCTTAGTGTTTCTATAGCAATGATTTCGTATAAACTATAAAGTTGCTAAAATAATGGTTTACGCATTTATACATACTAAAGTGCAAATTCCCCCTCTGTGGAAAATCATATAAGCAACACATGCATAAACTCACCTCAACAGTTGTCTCTTTGATTTGTTCATCATATACTTGACAAATATCCTTGATGGCATCTCCGAATTTTTCCTTGAGGACTCTTTCGATTCCCATTTGCATGGTTGTTGTTGAACTTGGACAGCTTTCACATGCTCCTATTAGTCGATAGAGCACAAGTAAATCATGAGTTCAAACTGTTGACAAATGTATATCGATTTCTTCAATTAGACACAGAAATTATGCACCAACAATTCTTGAGGCTATTGATACATATTTGGTGCATCTGCAACAGCATGAGCTATACATCCCGCTATACTAAGTATGATATTTAGCCTGTTTTGAGCATCGTGCACGAACTAAAGGTCAAGCCATACATGCCAAAACACACACACATATAGAAGTCTGATGTATGTGTGTCTTTATATGTTAATGGATAGTGGATATGTTGTATCGATAAAACCACAAATTAGATGCATCAAAAGCCAAGAAAGTAAACAGAAATATGTAAAATAAGAATTAAAATCTGAAGCGGATAAAATGGTGATCATCCAGGAGATTCCATGATTCCTTGCAATTGGAACGAATTCTCTAAAAGATCTTAAATATTTTATTTCATCTACGAACAAATCAACCATAGCTATTAATATTGCCATATAAAAAAAAGAACAAGCCAGTTCTGATTCTCGTGGTCAGGTATTTCAACTTTTAGGGCTTTTTATGCAATTGATTAATACTCGAAATCAGCATATGCAGTTTCCAACCACTCATTGAGCTCTAAACAATTGAATTCTGAATTATCTGAATTTGAGCGAAATAGTGAAAGAAGCCCTAGAAAAAACTTGCTTACCTTTGAGCTTGAGCGAGACGACGCCGTTCTCAACGGATACAACGTCGACATCCCCGCCGTCAGAGATGAGGTAAGGCCGGACGTTATCGAGAACCTTGTCTACGTTTTCTGCGGTGAGCTCGAACTGATCGGCAGAGTATAATCCAGTCGCCGATGCTTTTACAGCGTTAAATTCCCGGCGACTTTTCTGCAACTGCCGGAAATTAAGGGGCGCAAATGATTGAAATCTGGGGGATTTGAATTTGGGAGATTTCGAGGATGGAATGAGGGAGAAGGCGCCGAAGCTTGGAATAGCTACCATGGATGCCATAGTCGTTTTTTTTTTTGCGTAAGCTCCACAAGTCGTATTCTTCTGCCTCTTTGCAAAACATTGCTTTTGCAAATAATACAATACAATTAATAAGATGGTGATATGAATTTGTTTTTGGTAAAATTAAAATTCGATTTGATTATCAATTTTTGAAAAATATCACCCACAATGTTGCTTTTTTTTTTCTCACTTTATTTGGGCATATCGTTCAATTTACAATCCGTTCAATTGAGAGGCCAACAACGGGTGAGGATAATTTTTCGTCTCTTCCTCACACATTATTACTTATTCATCTTTTAAATATACAATTTATTTTATTAACATACTAATAATTGAACTCGTGCGATCCACGGTTATATTTCCACAATTAATTAATATTAAAATTTTATAAATATTTGCGTTTAGGTGTTTTCATCATTCTTAATATATAATATTATTGTTGTTTTTATTGACGCAATATTTTCGAAAAAATTATGATAACAAACTCACTCGTGGGATGATTTGATGCTCGTAGTCCGAAGAACAAAATGACGCGTTAATAGAATGATAAAATAGTGATTTTATAGGAGCAAAAAGAACCTCACAATTAATGTCCAAAACATAAAAAGTTAAGAAAATCTAATCAAAAAAAATTTTAGGGGTTTTTTAATTTTTTTTTAAACACTACCTTCAATAATTTTTATGCGATTTAACACAGAAATTTAACATTTTTCATCAGATATAACATACGTACGGAGATTAAGAATCTTCTATTGAAACAAATATGAAGAAAATAATATAGTATACCTTGAATAAATAGTTTGTTGGGATATTTGAGTTTTGATGAATTATGCCAAAACATTATCAACTTATGTTATTCAAGCTAACTTATAGATAACAAGTTGAGGGGGAATGAGAGAACAAGTTGAGGGGGAACTCACGAAATCAGAAGTAGATGATCGAGATCATACGAAATTGCGAGACGAGACCGTCGAGATCGGATGAGTAGGATGAGTTTTCGAGTTAACTGATGAGCTGAGCAAAATTAGAATTGAAGAAAAAGCTAAGCCAACAAATCAGAAGGAGAGAGTCGGTGATCGGATACCCATGCCAGACCGATCGGATAACGGAAGAACGACGAAAGTGATCCGGTGATCGGAAGAGCGAACAAAGTGACGAAGACTCAAAAGAATCCTGAAGACTCAGAAGAATCCTGAAGACTCAGAAGAATCCTGAAGACTCAGAGAATCCTGAAGACTCAGAGAACCCTGAAGACTCAGAAGATCCTGAAGAATATGGCCGTTAGATTCAGCTGACGTGGACCAATGAGAGGAATACAACCAGCCTGAAAAAGCTGCAGAACTTACAGAATAGTATGGATTTGAATGTGATTCTCTCCAACGGTAACATTCAAATCCACACTATAAATACAAGGTCTTTCATAGTGTGGAGAATGTGGAAAAAGATGCTACAGAGCCAAAAGTCATATACTCAAGCATTCCCACCATAGAACACAAGTCTGTAGATATACAAATATATTCAAAGAGTGTTCTACCCTAGATCTAAGCACAAATGTAATATCCTAAGCTTATAGAGATTTTCCCATCCTTAGCATTGAGGCTAAACAAATGTAAGGGAAAATCTCACCATAGTTGGAGACAACACCAAACCCAAACCCCATTCTCGTAAGAGATAACTAGTGGTGAAGTGAGGTAGTTGTTAGGGAATCCCGAGAGGGTGATAAGTCCCGTTGGAGTGTGAACTCGATAAACATCTGTAGGCAATCCCGTGGAGGGTGATAAGTCCCGAGGCGAGCCCGAGAGGGTGATAAGTCCAGTTTGAGTGAGAGCTCGTTAAATATCTGTAGGCAATCTCGGGAGGGTGATAAGTCCCGTTTGAAGGAATTTCCCTAGGATAAGGGAGAGTGGATGTAGGAGCTTGAGTCTCCGAACCACTATACTTTGATGTGTTCTTTATTGCTTTATGTTCTTACTTGTCATATGCATTCAATTATAAGCAAAACACATCACATAGATTTAAAAGTAAAAAATTTGGAATCACCATTCCTTCACCCCTGTTTTATATGCATTACATGATTTCTTCCGCATTTCATGGGGTTTTCACGTGCAAGACTCATTTGCACCGCGACCAACATAGTTTAATAATTTTAGTGAATATTACCTGCAAAAAAAAAACCATTAAACCAACAGAAATTGTGTAGCAATCAAATAAATCAACTGAACTATAAGATCTGCAGTAGTATTACCTGTAAAAGAAACCATTAAACCAACATAAAAGTATTACCTGTAAAAGAAATCAATAAATCAACATAAAATTTTGTAGCAATCAAAATATTCAACTCACCCAACCCAAATGGTTCATGGTTTAAGGTTTATGGTTCATGGTTTAATGTTCATGGTTTAGGATTAAGGACTAATTCAAATTAAAATTGAATCCAATTGCACCAATTGCATCTTGTGCAATTGATGCACACAAGTGTTACTCTTATTCCAATGATTCTTCTCATCCGTTATAATTTAACATATATATTTCATACATATTCTTCTCATACACACACACACATATATATATATATATATATGTATATATATATTTTAATCTTTAGATATAGGGTTGAGATTAAA
Source organism: Stenogyne calaminthoides (assembly GCA_037126765.1). NCBI lineage: Eukaryota > Viridiplantae > Streptophyta > Magnoliopsida > Lamiales > Lamiaceae > Stenogyne > Stenogyne calaminthoides. The sequence goes on along the minus strand of JBBCBC010000039.1, from coordinate 5,201,450 downwards.
TTTAAGTTAATATATTTTACATTTTTTTTTCAAAGATTTTTCTCAATAAGTTATAGTTTGTTAAATAATATAAAGTTGAGATTCTTTTTCTTTTATTTTTTTTAAATCTTTAGATGTAGAGTTGAGATTAAATTTAAGATGAAATATTTTACATATTTTTTCCAAATGTTTTTCCTTTATAATTTATAATATATATTTCATACATATTTATTACAAATATATTTTTATTCCATATATAGATTTGTTTTCATAGAAATATTCTGCATATTGTTTTTTTTTTAATCTCTATTCATTATAATTTATTAATATTTATGTTATTATATATTTATTTTAATCACTCGGGATCAAAACGTTCTTAATTAGGGTCAAAAGAGTAAAGACAAAGCAAACTACTGTATTTGAGCATGATTAGGTAAACATAACAACAAAGCTTGAACATACGTGAAGTTTGATAAATATTTAAAGCTTAACTTAACCCAAGCTAAGTTACTTAAGAAAAAGGCAAAGAATTGTGTGCATCCTTAACAACAATAGTTATAGCGGTGTACGGTGAAAGTGCTGCACACAATACCTTCTCAATTAAAAAGGTATCCCAATTCATTACAATTTATTCCAAAATTTGCTTCTCGATTTATCCATTGAGTTTGTGAAAATATATTATATATTTTTTCCAAAGATTTTTCTCAATCCGTTATAATTTGTTAATATTTATTTCAAAGATTCCTTGCTAATATTTTTTTCCATTATTATTTGTTAATATTTATTTTAGAGATATTTTTATATTTTTAAAAGATTTTTTTTCAATCCATTATTATTTGTTAATATATTATTCCATAGATACGTCTCGCGAATAACTAATCTATAAAAAAGAAAAAGAAAAAGAAAAAACCTAAAGTTTTTTTCCAAAGATTTTTCCCAATCTGTTATATTTTGTTAATATTTATTACATATCTACTCTAAAGATTTTTTCCATATTCCAAAGATTTATTTCCAAATTTAACATTAGTGTTTGTGGAAATATTCTATATATTTTTTCTAAACATTTTTCTCAATCCATTATACATATTTCCCATTTTAACATTAGAGTTTATGGAAATATACTACATATTTTTCCAAAGATATTTTTCAATCCGTTATAATTTATTATTCCAAAGATTCGTTTCACATTTTGGCAATAATTATGGCGGGAAAATTCAATGGTTTCTAAATATAAGTCGATTTCTGCTAGGCAAAGTATAGTGTGCACAAGTTTTACGGTAAAACTGGTTAAGGAGTGTGACTTTTATTACTAAAGAGTATGACTTTTTACTGTAAAGGGTGTGACGTTTTACTATAAAGAGTATTACTCATAAAAGTGAAGAGTGTGACTTATATTATATCAAAGAGTGTCGTAGTGATAACTGAAGGGTGTGACTTATATTACTAAAAAGTATGTCTATAAAAAAAAACCAGTTTTATGGTAAACAAGTTTCACAGCATACCAACTCTTTCTGCTATATATATATATATATATATATATATATATATATATAGATAAGATAAGATATAAGATATAGATATGGATAATTGATAAAAGTTCTAAATAGAAAATAATAAATAATAATAATTTCGCCAAAGGTATTATATTGCATTATAAACATAAATGACGAAATCCAAATTTAGTTGGATAATTCATTATGTAAAGTCATAGTTCGATCACTTGGTGTTGTACCCGGTTTGATTATCGACGAACAAACAAGTAATTTGATAACAAGAACACCGATCAAGACAATAACGAAAGCGATAAATGACATGTTGTTTGATTACCCAGTTTGTCTGTGAATAAGACTACGTCTGGGGGCGACCAAGCAAGGAGTATTTTACTGTATAATTTATGCCTAGGACTCTAATGTGCGAAGATTTCCATCCTTTACAATGTGTAATACAAGTTATATTTATAGACAAAGAATTAGGGCTATAGTCTTCGTGGGCTTCCTTCCACGGGCCGGCCTAGGGTTTCCTTGCTTGTCCCGCAAGTCGCGCATCCGGATAATCTTACCCTGATTACGGTCCGCGAAATCCGCACCACTAGCTCCTCGAATCTTTGCCATATTTATCCTTCTTCCGACCTTGAGACCAAGTCGTCCCCGACTTACGTGACCTCCCAGGTCGCCAAGTGGCCTTCCCATTCTTCGGTCGCCGTAGACACCTTTAACCTTTCCAAGTCGTCATCACGATCTTCATGCTCCTCAAGTCGCCTAGCGACTTGTGTAGCTCTTTCGGCCGTCTCCGACCTCTGGCGACTATGAGATTTCTCGACTGCGGACTGCGACCACGGCTCATAGAGCCTCAACTTCAAATCACTTCATCGGTTCTTTGGTGAACTACTCGTCAGCCGTAACTTATACGTATGGTGAGATTATTCATGTTACAACAATTTAAGAGGCGGACTCGGCTTCATTCGGAGGTCGGTCTTGATCTCTGCTTAGAATTAGGATTTGTCTGCTTTCTGTACTTGAGGTTGCATTGTTGGTATTAAGTTTGACATATCTTTGCGGGTTTGATTCTCCTTCATGCCCCCAAGTCGGAAGGTTATACATCCGAGGTCGCTACCCGCCAAGATTTGAGCTCGTCGAGAGTTAAGTTGGCCTTCGCACTTAGAGTTGAAACTCTTTAGTCTTGAGACTTATCTGTCTTTCGCACTTTGAGTTGAAACTCTTTAGTCTTGAGACTTTTACGTGTCTTTCACTTGGAGTTGAAACTCTTTAGTGCGAGACTTTCTGTGCTCGTGCTTGGAGTTGAAACTCTTTAGTGCGAGACTTTTCTGTGCTCGCGCCTGGAGTTGAAACTCTTTAGTGCGAGACTTTTCTGTGCTCGCACTTGGAGTTGAAACTCTTTAGTGCGAGACTTTTTTCTGTCTTTCGCGCTGGGTTGAAACTCTTTAGTCTTGAGACTTTTTAAAATAACTGCGCTGGAGTTGAAACTCTTTAGTGCGAGACTTTTATGTGCTCGCGCCTAGAGTTGAAACTCTTTAGTGCGAGACTTTTCTATGCTCGCGCTTGGAGTTGAAACTCTTTAGTGCGAGACTTTTATATGCTCGGGCCTGGAGTTGAAACTCTTTAGTGCGAGATTTTTCTGTGCTCGCACTTGGAGTTGAAGCTTCTTTAGTGCGAGACTTTTCTCCCTGTACTCCGAGGTGGCGAACCTCTTCGTATAAGTTTTTTTTGTGCTCGCACTCCGAGCTGAGACCCTTTGTGCGAGACTTATCTGTGCTCGCACTTTGAGTTGAAACTCTTTAGTGTGAGACTTGTTTGCGCTCGTCGACGACCATTTCTGGCCGAGCAGTTTGCGACTTGAGTAGCCTCCGGCCTTCCGTCAATAAAGAATCACACTTCTTTTTTCCACCCCTATTGTGCCGACCTGATTTCCTTATGCGACTTTTGCTTAGTCCTTGTCGTCTTATTTTCTATGCGACTTGTTTCTTGGACATTTACGTAGTCGTCTTACAAAGTCGTGGGATAACCGCACCGCTAGGGTGGCGATCTCGCCTCCAGTATTTCTAAAGTCACATCTCGGGTTCGCATGTTATCAATCATGTCTTTCATGCGACCTGCACGTTATCGATCATGTTTTTCATGCGACCTGCATGTTATCGATCATGTCTTTCGTGTGGCATGCATGTTATCGATCATATGTTTTTCACGTAGGAATTTTGAAAAGAGAAATTTCTTTATTTGACTTGGCTAGACTATTACAAAAGAAGGCGACCTCCGATCTACTAAAAAGAGAGTATCTCGGATGAGCCCCATTTCACGGGTACTAGGTCTCTGTTCCATATGTATTCTTGAGCTCGTAAGCTTTAATGGTGGAGAGGTCTCTCTGCCAGCTCCCCATTCTCTGGAACGGTTGGGTGGTTTGCGATCTTCAAGGTACCAGCTCGCCCTTCTGAGGTCGCTTGATAAACTCATTCAACAATCCGTCCTCGTACAACCTCCAAAGTTGTTTCAGCAGGTCCTCGCATTCACTTGTATAGTGGTCTGCCTGGTCGTGGTAGTTGCAGAACTTGTATGAATTCTGCTTACTCTTATTCCTCATTGGACGAGGTGGGAGAAGTAACTCCCGATCCTTAATCTGCCCGAAGACATGAATGGGTGTCATGCCTAAGGCATCCATCAACTTCACAGAAATCGTCTCCTCGAACGGCTTATAGTTGCTAGGAGAGTCTTTGTGGCTCCCAATTCCCTTGGAACTCCTTTTTGATGCCCCGACTTCCTCCCGCGTCGGAGAGTCGGGACTTCAGAAGCTTTGAAGTAAGTATCAGGTTGCCGGCCAGCTTTCGAAAGTTGGCATAACTGGTTGGATAGTCGGTGGTCATGTGCCGCCACATCTTGGTCCCCTTTCTAAGGTCGCCAACGGCCCCGAGCAGTTTCGCCTCATCCCTTAAGGGATCCCCTTCAAGGATGAGCTTCTCAATCCTTTCAATATAGGATCGATCAGATTCATTATCACCCTGTTGAGCATTCATCAGGCGCTGCTTGGTCGCTGGTCGGGGAGCCATTGTCGAGAAATGACTCAGGAATAGTCTGGCGAGCTGGTCAAATGTGTCCTCCAAACATGGAGGCAGTGAAGTGAACCACATATGAGCATGGTCTCTCAAAGTTAAAGGAAAGAGCCTACATTTGGTCGCATCGGTCGCACTCGTGGATGCCATGTAGAAGATATACCTCGATACATGAGCCCTTGGGTCCGTGCTCTCATTGTAGCAATCTATTGTCGCTGCGCCGACTTTTCTTTGAGTAGGTGCTAAAGTAATTAGCGTACCAAATGGCGATCTTAGGATGACGAGGTCGACATCCATCCCAATCATTCCATACTGATATTCAACCCGTTCAAGCAATGCTTGAACAGTGCGGGTAAGTGAGGCGACTTGTGCGTCTCGAAGACGCGAGGTTGGGCAGGCGTCCTACCTGTTGCCATGACAAGCGGCAGAACCCTTCGGCACTTCGTGCTGGTGAGCAGCTAGTGCGAATGAGAGATCACGACTAAGCTTTTCGCGATCTGGGATAGAAGAGTTAGCCTCATCCTCCACATCTGCTGGAGCTTTCAGTGCTCTGAGGTTCCCGAGACGGTTGAACAAGTTGTTTGAAACCGCTGGTCTGTCAGTCCGCGGGAGCCGGAACTTCCTAGTGTTGATGACTCTCGTCGCCTGGAGGGCCAGTTGACCCACAGACTGCCCTTTTGGGGTTAGTTGCCCCTTAACTTTAGACGGGCCCTCCCCCTGGGTGACCTTCTTGTTTGGAAGTGATTCTTCTGGGCCGTCGAAGACAAGCTGCCTCTTACGGAGGACAGCCAGGACAACTTTTTCATCTTCTGGGGTCTTAATGAGATTGCCCCAGTCCGGAGTGGCTGTGGCAACCCTTCGGTTAGTGTGATGGGAGCCTAGGGAGGCTTCTGCCCCATCTTGCGTGTCAGCTTCTCGCTCAGTAGCCGCTATCGGGTTGATGGTCATCGTTGATGAATAGAAGGTGGGTCTTCCAGGAATGATGAACAATCAGTCGAAATTGTTCCCACGGACGGCGCCAATTGTTGTACCCGGTTTGATTACCGACGAACAAACAAGTAATTTGATAACAAGAACACCGATCAAGACAATAATGAAAGCGATAAATGATACGTTGTTTGATTACCCAGTTCGTCTGTGAATAAGACTACGTTTGGGGGCGACCAAGCCAAGAGTATTTTACTATATTTTCTGCCTAGGACTCTAATGTGTGAATATTTCTATCCTTTACAATGTGTAATACAAATTATATTTATAGACAAAGAATTAGGGCTATAGTCTTCGTGGGCTTCCTTCCACGGGCCGGCCTAGGGTTTCCTTGCTTGTCCCACAAGTCGCACATCCGGATACTCTTACCCTGATTACGGTCCGCGAAATCCACACCACTAACTCCCACAATCTTTGTCATATTTATCCTTCTTCCGACCTTGAGACCAAGTCATCCCCGACTTACGCGACCTCCCAGGTCGCCAAGTGGCCTTCCCATTCTTCCAGGTCGCCCGTCGACCTGCACAGCCTTCCAAGTCGTCATACGATCTTCATGCTCCTCCAAGTCGCCTAGCGACTTGTGTAATGCTCCCAGACGCCTCCGACCTCTGGCAGCCTATGAGATTCCTATGACCTGCGGCCTGCGACTTCTAGCTCATAGAGCCTCAACCTCAAGTCACTTCATCTGGTTGCTGGTGAACGACTCGTCAGCTTCATAACTTATCTGTATGGTGAGATTATTCATGTTACAACACTTGGAAAATTCAAATCTTCAATCACAATATTCTTATTGCATTGTCCATTAGTCATCTACTAGGATGTATGGGTACTCGGAATTTTTGAATAATGCAGTGTCAGAAAATTCGTGGGTACTTAGGTATGCGGATACGGGTGGGATACGCACCCAATACACCATGTGACATTGAAAGTATTAATAATAATTTTGGGTACTGTGTCTATTGTAGCCCGATAGTCATCGGGCGACCTCTGACTGATGATGTGGTGTAACCGTCATGACTGGATCGTTATCTCGGGGCAAGAGGGACATGGCTGACCAGAGGAAGGCAATTACCCAAGGGGCGACCACCATGGCCATGCCCACCATCCACCAGTGACCATCCACTGGTGGCCGCCATCCACCAGTGACCATCACCTGGTGGCCACCATCCACTGATGGCCATCCGCTGGTGACCATCCACTGGTGGCTGCCCAGACGACCATCCACTGGTGACCGCCCAAACGACCAGATGACCATCCATTGGTAGTCATCCACTGGTGACCATCCACTGATGGCCGCCCAGACGACCAAACGACCATCCACTAGTGGCCATCCACTGGTGACCGCCCAGACGACCATCCACTGGTGGCCATTCACTAGTGACCACCCACTGGTGACCATCTACTGGTAGCCGCCCCAACGACCAGACGACCATCCACTGGTGGCCGCCCATGCGATCAGACGACCAGACACTGGTGGCCGCCCAGACGACCATCCATCAGTGGTCGCCCATCACAAATATGGAATGGATTCAGAGTAACTAAGGAAGCAGATTTCAAGGAGATAACTGCGGAAAACATATCTCTCGGAGGCGATCTCGGCCCCATGAAGCTTCTTAACCTACTTTGTAATCTATAAATACTAGTTGTATAACATGTTGTAAAGTATCTAAGTTTTAGGATTCTTAGACATATTATTGATATACTCCTGGCTTGGTATTAACCCCGGATGTAGCTGAATTCCGGTGAACCGGGTCACCAAGTTCTATCTGATTTCCTGTTTTCCGTCCTTTTATTATCATATTTGATTGTTTGTACGCCAGTGGTAAATTTTGTCTACAACAATTTGGCGCCGTCTGTGGGAAAAATTCCCAGATTGTACTGAATTTTGTGAAACTCACGAAAACCAATGGCCGGAGCAAGAACCAGATCATCGGTTACAAGACCGATCCTCGCCTACGGAAGGTAAGCCTCCTAACCGTCTAGATCGAGACCCTGTGGTGCCCTCGGACGAGACTTGGAAGGAAATGTTGCCAACCATCTTCAGGTACACCTCCTTCCTCCTTTTCTTCTTTCAGGTTCGGCGAAGAAGGCGATCTCCAACTGGCCCTTAGGACTGCCCGCAATGAGGTGGCGAAGAAGGCGATCTCCACCCAGACGACCATCCACTGGTGGCCGCCCAAACTACCAGATGACCAGTGACCATCCACTAATGCATTTTGCCATCCACCATCGGCCAAATCCCTTTGGTGCCCGGCCGACGACCATTGAGTCGGCGAAGAAAAGCGATCTCAATTGTCCCTTAGTACTGCCCACAATGAGGCGGCGAAGAAGGCGATATCCACCCAGAAGACCATCCACTGGTGGCCGCCCAGACGACCAGATGACCAGTGACCATCCACTAATGGCTGCCATCCACCATCGGTATATCCTTCGGTGGCCGACCGACACGACCGGTGACCATTGGTCAATCCGAAGAAGGCGATCTCCAATCGGCCCTCGGGATCGGCAAGAATGAGGTGGCGCTCAAGGGCAAGGTTCACGCTTCCCGACTGAAGGGACAATTGACCATCACCCGGATGATGGCCACCTCGAAGATCCACCGCTACCAAAGGGACGGTGCGGGTAAGATCCATAACCGAGATGCAGGACGTGAAGGGATCCCTGAGCAACTCAGTTTCCCAGCGCCTGAGGAGAGCAGGGACACAGAGGAGGCCAAACCAACATGGCTGTCCCAGCATAGCCCTTAGGGCCGACTAGACGACCAGCCCGCTCAACCAGGGCAGTCGACCAACATGTTTGTCCCGGCATCGCCCTTGGGGTCGACTAGACGACCAGCCCGTTCAACCTGGGGCAGGCGACCAACATAGTCATCCCAACATCGCCCTAAAGGGCTGACCAGACGACCAACCCGCTCAACCGAGGCAGGCGACCAACATGATTGTCCAAGCATTGCCCTTGAGGCCAACCAGAGGACCAGTCCGCCCAATCGGGGCAGTCAACCAACATGATTGTCCCGGCATCGCCTTTGGGGCTGACCAGGCTACCAGCCCATTCAACCGGGACAGGCGACCAACATAGTCATCCCAGCATCGCCCTAGAGGACCGACCAGACGACCAGTCCACTCAACCGAGGCAGGCGACCAATATGATTATCCTGGCATTATCCTTGAGGCTGACCAGACGACCAGTCCGCCCAATCGGGATAGTCAACCAACATGATTATCCTAGCATTGCCTTTGGGGCCAACCAGGCAACCAACCCGTTCAAGCGGACAGGCGACCAACATGGTTTCCCAGCTTTGCCTTTGGGGTCGACCATGCAACTGGCTCCGACGTAGACCAAGATCAATGCGGTTTCGTTGAACAACGGGGGCAGTGAACCATGAACCCGTCTGACAAAATACAACTCCTACATAACATCTGCAGAGGTATCCAGCTCGACCATGTGCAACTGGTTCCCCCTAACTTCGGGCGAACAAGCTCACAAAAGGTTCACCCTTTGGGTACCCTCCTCGGTCGACCACTTCGAGCAATTGGGGAATCTCTTCATGGGCTACCTCGCAGCCATGACACCCAAGCCAACAACAAGCCAGACGGAGCACGCCTGGAAAGAGTCAACGAGTTCATCAAATAGGAAGAGGCCGAAGTCTTGGCAACCATCAACCAAGACAATGCGATAAAGATCATCAAAAGAAACGTCATATGTTGATATGGTCTTCCACAAGAAATTATGTCCAACAACGGGAGGAGATTTGACGGCCTCAAGATCGATACTTCCTTTTGAAAGTCCAGAAACAACAAGTCGCTGCATGAATTGGGCGATTGAGATCGGCCTATTGGGAGTCACCTATACGCCCTGCACAACCATCAAAGCGCAAGTGCTAGCCGACTTCGTTGTCAAGCTCACCTTCCCAACCAAGCGAGCATTGACCCGACCAGCCCTCTTTGGGAACCCGTGTGGCCGGATCATCCACACATCGTGAGTGGGCGGCGATCTTGACCATCGAATGGCCCTCTTTTTGAGATGACCATTATGTTTGAATTTCCAGCAACCAACAATGAAGGACGAATATGAAGCCCTCATTGGGGGATTGGAGATGGTCGTGGCAATGGGCCTCGGAAAATTTGAAAGTACCACGGACTTCGCAACTCATTGCATGCGGTGATCGGGAGTCACGAGGTCAAAGCGATCAATGATGACTACCTACGAAGTTGTCGGGAAATTTTTCGACAACTTCGAGGAAATCCCCGTGAATCGCAGATTCACAAGGCATACGGCAAGATTGGCGACCTCGGAGGGCCCTGCAGAAACGAAAGAGGTCACCATAAAGAGGTTGACACACCCATCAACCATACACTCTCTAGTCGCACTGGCCGACTTGGTGGACGTTGATGGGATGGCCAGCCGCAATGCAAGTCAACAAAATAAAGGAATGCAGATCTAAGCCGATCTCGATGTGGAATCCAGCTCAGTTCCCGAGCACGATGAAAGATTACGATGATTAGAGAGGCGACCACCATGATCAAGGCTGCCACCCACTAGTGACCAGAGACCATCTAGTGGTCGCCCATCATAAATATGGAAGACCACGAAGTTATTCTCAACCCCTTACCACCCTCAATCCAACGGCGAGGTGGATACCATCAAGATCGTCAAGCACACTTGAAAAGCGCGACTCGAGGGGGAAGGGGGCAAGTGAACTGCCCGATGTTCTATGTTCATGAAGGACGATACATGGAAGCTCAATGGGAGAGAGACCATTTTTCTCTCAAAACTACATTTTTTACATCTCAACAACCCTGATGTCAAGGGGGAAACAATGTAACAATTTCGAGATACAATCGAAATCTCCTTCACTAAAGTCTCTTGCCTATCAACGCAATATGCATGTGGTTACTCAACACAAGTCAATCAGGTATCGTTCTACAAACGACCTGGGTGACAATGGTCGGGTCAGAAGGATGGTCGCTAAGCGCGTAAGTCGACCTACTACGGCAGGAAGTGATCTCTGGAACTCACGTCAACAAGGTCGCTCCTCGCATTGGTCATATACCTTGCACGACGATCTTCATAAAGACAGCACAATAACACGGCTAAGCTAAAGTTTAGTCACACCGCATAAGATAAGACGGTTAAAACATAGTTCGGTTACATCACATAAGATAAGACGATCAGAACACAGACAACAATTCATAGTCGCTAGTGTATGTCCAAGATCACATGACCAATTCACGAATAACCATAGGCATATGAAAGCAATGATAAAAAGACAATAGACCAAAAGCAACCAGTTCCATCCATGATAAGCCGAGGGAAAAAAGTACAGACAGGCAAGACCGGAAGGCGAATTACAAACAAGGTTAAATGGTCAACAAAAGAAGAAATAAAAAAACAGCTTAACATCCTATTATCAAGACTGGGGCTCCTCTCCGCCATCAATCGTGGCTCCACCTTCGCCACTGGTCTCCATCTCATTGTCGACTGCCCCATTCGCCGCAACCTTCGATCCTGACTCCACCACTAGGGTCGCCCACTCTTGAACTTGAACCGGCACCACAGTCATGCTCGAGGCCACCTCCGTCGGGGCACCACTGCCTCTACCTGGTCAGATCAGCTTGCTCGTGGGACCAAGGAGAGTCGGACAAAACAACATCAGCATCTGGGGGATGCCCAACAACAAAGGTTGTAAAGTTTTCTAAAAGCAGTAAGACACCTGTCGGAACATCCCTACGAGACACTGCCCAGAGAACATCGGCGTAGGTGCCAATGTAGGAGAAGTCGGACATATTAACATCATCCGCGGCACAACGGGAGTTCTCCTCAACCATCTGAAACTCAAGGTTTTCAACCGTGCCCTCAAGTTCATATACGGCAATAGACGACTCATCCAGTCGGCATTTAAGCTCGCACACCTCATCCTTCAAAGACAACGACGCTTGATGGTGCTCGCCGGACCCCCCACCTTTTGACAACAACCTTGGCAACCTGCTTCGCCGTCCCAACTGAGTAACCACGAGCGGCCCTCAAGTCAGCCTCCATTTGGGCAAGGGCGACCACAACCTTGGCAAGTTTGCCTTGTGCTCATCAGCAATACGACAAGCTATCTCAAGGTCCTAATCATCCTGTTGGATGAATTGCTCGAGAGATATAGTCGCTTTGTGAAAGTGGGCCAAAACGACGTGCGAGTTATTCTCTGTGATGTGCATGGAAGCGATACTGCGATCACCCAGGTTCCAGCAGCAAGGGATCCCCGCAGTCAGAGGATTTCTCAGCCTCAGATAGTTAGTAACTAGTGGTGGGAGGCCGACGAAGTGGTTTCAAAAGAATCGTGTCAGAACGAAACAAACGGCTATATATACTTATGCCCCGAAGTAGTCGGGATCCCACCAGACAAAGGTACGATCATCAGCAATTTTTTGACCGGGGACAGGCCGAATGCCCCGTGCGAGCAGAATTGAATGAAGGGTTTCTTTCTTGAAGAAGGCCACCTGGTGAAAATCCCAGGGGTGCTCGCAAACAAGTCGAGGAGTCTTTTCGACATCCCGATTTGAGCTGCCCGAATCAGGCACAATACACCCCAAAAGAAGAGGAAGCAAGTTAAATCAGTGTGATTTAACGAAGGTAAAATGTGAAAGCTTACGAGGAATACAGTCTATGATGTCAGTAGGGATGCGAATCTCGTGAACGATGCCAGGCGAGCCACTCTGCCAGGAACCACCCATAAGCCGCCATCAGGGATACCAGTTCCTCATATTAGGGGCAATTCCACAAATTAGGTGACGACCAGGGCGGTCTTTCAAAGCATAATGACCCTCTTTACTACTCTAGGCGACCAGTGGCCAGAGATAGTTCGCTTCCATTGGAGTTGGCGGATGAAACAACCTGGCCCGGCCGAGCAAGATCATGGTCATAAAAAGAATATAGCTCCACCCATCCTGAGTTATTGGAGCGGGAGCACTGTCTCAGATAGGCAAAAGCCGCAGAATAGCAAGACGCGGCGGGAAACAAAGACCAGCATCCATCGATGCCCCGTGAATTCCGATCATCCCAGCTAGAGGTTGGTCAGCCCTCTCAGAGTCATTGGACATATGAAAGAACACATTGTCTGACATCCCATACTCGAAACGAGCAAAGTCAAGCTCGGCCTCGGTCATGACGGACTTTCTTTTCTCATCGTTCACGAAGAAGCTCATCTCAATGAACAAGCACAACCAAGACTCGTACCAAGAAGCTCACCCCGGAGTAGAATGCAGAAAAGACAATCAAATATCTACCAAGTTGTGGCCCGAATCAACGATCAGGACTCTTGACGAGCCCAACCTCTCAACGAGCAATGAAGACTCTCGACGAGTTTAATCTCGATGAATAGTAATTCCAAATGAGGATTAACCTCCTATCGAGCAGCGTGTGCAGGAAAAGACCTTCCAACTATGGGGCACGAGGAAGGGTTAATCCCACTAAACATGACTGTTGTACCCGGTCTATGTTCACCGACGAACAAGCAACAAATAGTAAAAACAACCGATCAAAGCAATTAACAAAGCAATAAATAACACAGTGTTTGATTACCCAGTTCGTCTATGAATAAGACTACGTCTGGGGGCGACCAAGCCAGGAGTATTTTACTGTATATTTTTTGCCTAGGATTCTAAAAAGTTCCATCCTTTACAATGAACGACATCAGTTATATTTATAGACACAGAACTAGGGCTACAGTTTTCGTGGGCTTCATCTCACGGGCCAACCTAGGGTTTCAGCCGCCGGACTAGGGTCTCCTTTCTTGTCCCGCAAGTCGCGCTTATAAATACACTTACCCTGATTATGATCCATGAAATCCGCCTCACTAACTACCCGAATCTCTTCCATGTTTATCTTCATCTGACATCGGGACCTAGTCAGCTCCGACTTCCACGTCCTTCTAAGCCGCTTCACGACTTCCCTGCTCTCCCAAGCCGCTTCACGACTTCCCTGCTCTCCCAAGCCGCTCCCGCGACCTGTACATCTTCCCAAATCGCCAGCGACTTACCGATCCTTTGAAGTCGCCTCGAATCCTGCTGTGACTGGGTAACGTCGGACGATACGTCAGCCATGAGATGGTCAAATCCCCGATCCCCTTCAAGTCAAATTATTTCGTGTTACAACAATTGCCCCTCAAGATGAGGTCGCAAGCTCGCTTTGGGGCCTCGTCTTGAACCGTCGATGTTTACCGACCTGCGGCAAGTCGACCTCGGGATATATATCCGAGTTGAATCCTCGTCCTTTGGGAGGCATATGGTCGCTTCGATTTCCCTAATCGGCATGACATGTGACAGAATCGTAATGATGGTATGGCAAACAGGTGACGTTTCACGCCGCAAACTCGCCCAACCAGTGATCGCGTGTTTCCTACACGCTGCCCGCGCTACCTCAATTTACACGGGGGGCCTCAAGAGTTCAAATTTGCACTTTCGACCCCCCAACCCTGTTTCTATAAATAGGCCTAGGGTTCCACACCTTAAACCCTCCTCCCTCTTTGTTTCCCACACTTATAAAACTCGAGCCTCCACATCCGTTTCTCCGGCCAGCTTCCGAAGTCCAGTCACCTTTCAGGTAACCATTTTCTCTCTATTCCCCATTGATGGTATCCGACTCTCAATCCGCTCCTGCGCCCCCTCCGTTCCTAATTTCGTCGTCATCGGATGATGACAACACGACGATTGCCGAACTGTACCGCCGCAACAGTGGTGAGACCGCCGCCCCCAACGCCAAAGTGCCCCCGACCGCCACTGCATCAAGCGCCGGTCGGGGCGATGATGGAGACGTTGATGACCAATTCCTGATGGAGTTGGAGGAAATTACTCATGTCCTTGCTCTAGAGCCGAGCTCTCTTCGTACGGCCGCACTCCTGAGGATGGAGGAGACCGGGTCCTCCTCTAACCCGCCCCAAAAGTATGGTGCCTATTAGTGGGTCTTCGATTATCGCTCATATGAGGCCCGAGCTCCATACAAGAGACCTGACCGTAGCTACCGGAAGTCGGTCAAGTCGGGCTTCATAGCGTCGCACAAGAAGAACATGTCAGTCCTTTCCGATAGATATGTGTTATCCCTTTGCCGCCTATACAAGGTGCCCTGGGACGTGCACTTCTATGGAGCGACCTCCTCAGGTAGACCAACCGCCACCGGGATGATCGCGGTTGCGAACATATCTGATGGAGGTCGGGATCGATTTTTCACTTCACCCGGCTATCTCTCACTTCTTGGCGACCTGAGACGAGCCTAACTTCGGATCACTCGCAATGGATGGAGCTACATTCTATCCACCATGGCGGTCTTAAGGCATTGGAAATTGCAGGCGATTACCAACCCGGGTGGTGGTCTTCGTGATGATTCCAATCCATCAAGTCGGCGGCTATAATGTCGTGCGGCTTCGCAAAGGTCGGGAACTCGTGAGCGGGATCCCTAACATGGTCGAGGGTTGGCATAACAAGTGGTGGTTCATTGGGGGGGCGTGGGAGTTCGTGTATCCTTCGAGCACTCTGCCAATCCATGTCCCAACCGACTATGCGACTCGAGTTGCCCAGGGTAGGTTTCAAGTTTTTTCGTCTTAGATACTTGTACTGATCTAATTATCCTCTTCTTTTGCAGTCTTCACTTTGCATTTGTCACCGACCTTCTTTGGGATTTCTGGGCGTATAATACTATTCGCGATACTCCACCGAATTGGCGGGACGTGAACGCTTTAAACTCTGAGCTCGACCGACTTATATTTGTGCACATACCCGCATCACTTGAAGATCCCCTGTAAGTATTCTCACTCTGTGCTCATTAAACTTTCGTTGTCGACCTATCCGACCGACTGTAATTTCAATGTCTCTCTCCCCAATATCATTTCTTGGCCTTGACCTGCGAGGAGCGTCATGGCCTCAAACAAGAAATACATTCTTGGGCGGATGGTGAGTGGCGACCTCGAGACACTCCTCCGAGCTATCCCTATCGGGGTTGCTCCTCAAGCTCGGTCCCCTAGCCCCTCCGCGCCCGGCAAAAAGCGAAGGAAGACTCACGGTGTTGACTCATGTAGACTTAGGGCCCGCTCGGGAAGAAAGTGAGGAGGAGGTGTGACCTACTAATTGGGAGATCAACAGGGGGGGGAAGGAAGGTCGGTCCAGTCTGCCCCCCATTCTGACCGACCGACTACTTGACCTCAACCTTTGCGCCCACCACCTCGTGACTCTTCCGCGCCTTGGGAGAGGACATCATGAAGATGATGACTCTTTTCCTAATTTTGGGATGAGGAGCAGATGAACGCAGCGATAAGTTCTCATCACGATCTGATAATCTCTTTTCATGTTATTTCCGGTATACGACGATTCACTTTCTCTTTCAAAAAGACCTCGGGCGAAAATTTAAATTTTGCCCGGAGGTGGTTAGCTTCCGTAGGTGCTCACCACTTCAATCGGTCAAGCTCCCTGATAACTGGCCGGGCTATCTCTCCCCATAGTGTCTTGGAACCTCCGGGGGTGGACACCATCACACGCCAACGCTCATTCTTTAAAAAGGTGGCGGGAAACTTGTACTCGACCGTCCATTTCCTTTTTTCTGGAGAAGTCCTGGATGGAGACGGAGCCCCGAAATAGTGAATGGAGTCGCAGTGGCGCAGAGATGAGCCCGCTTGATTCGCATTGACGAGACACGTAACGGAATGGGATGGAGAAATTCAATTCACAAATGGCCTTCGTGGATCTCATTTGGAGGGTCGAGTCAGGCGAGGTGGATCGTCGGAGAGGTCAAGTCGACAAAGTGGCGGAAGGAGTGAGAAATGGCCAGATTTCGCGACGGGCGGCCGAAAAAAGAAGACGGCCCGGAGGAGAAGGTGGCCGGGGTAGAGGCCGACCTGGCCGGGATTAAGGGGAACAGAGTTCGGGGAGGCCCATTTCAACGAGGAGGTAAACATCAACTTTGTGTACGTGATGGCATTCGTGGGTGCCATCCGAATCTATCATCGGGCGAACCCCTCTGGGGACCTTACTGGGCTTGTCACCGACCTCAAAGACTACGTCCCCGTCAACCCTCTGGCCCCTGACGTTCTGTTGGAGATCCAAGACTTGGAGGACATGGGCATTGATCTCTCATTTTTCCCGGACCCAAGTCGGATCGTACACCCTCTCCCAGACCTTCGGAGGTCGACCCCCCTGTTGTCATACCTTCCGAGCCCAATGTGGAGGAGGTGCCAAGCTCGGAGGTCGATCCCCCCGCATTTGTCGAGCCCATTGTGGAGAAGGTGCCGGGCTCGGGGGTCGATCCACCCGCAGTTACACTTCCGGAGCCTCCTTTCGTGACTATTAGCACCCCGACCTCGACTGCCTCTGCTGAGAAGGAATGAAGTTGCAGCTCTACTACTCTTTTCTTTTTGTTTTTTTAGGATCATTGTACCGGCCTTCGGGCCTTGATTTGTAATGAACAATCTTCCGGCCTTCGGGTCGCTATCAATGAAAATGATTACTTTCGTCTCATCTATTATTTGTCTTGTCAATGAGACTCACATGATTTATCCACCCAGTCGAGGTCGCGAACTAGCATTGGGGCCTTGACCTTGAACTGTAGTTTGTCACCGACTTTCGACAAGCCAACCTTGGGACGTGTGCCCCCGCCGAACCCCCATCCTCGGGGAGACGTACAGTTACCGCGATTTCCTGAATTGGCGTGACGTGTGCCAGACCCGCAATGATGGCCTGGGCACGTTGTGATGCCGCACGCAGTGAACTGAACCAATCAGTAGTCGCATACCACCTACGCGCTGCCCCATGCAATGCCAATTTCTTCGGGGGGCCTCGGGAGTCCAAATTTGCATTCTCGCCCCCCGTCTTTCCTCTATAAATAGGACGGGGGTTTCTAACATACAAACCATTGCATCCTCTCTGCTCCCCCTACTTATCGTTCCCAAGCTTACACATGGGAAATTCCGGCGAGTCCTCAATTTCAAGGCGCCCTCTGGCAACAAGCTTCCTCTACTCTACACAAAAGGCCTCCAGTATTCAGTCCATCCTTATGTTTCCCCCGTTCCTGATCTTGTCTTCATCGGAGGATGACCATATGGCCATTGACAAGCTTTGCTATCACCTGGGTGGCGAATTTGTCGCCGCCATCATGGAGGTGCCCCTGGCCCTCTGTGCCTTGGGCGCCGATCGGGATGACGGGGTTAACGATGATGGGCATCTCCTAACGCGTAATATGGATTTAGTATTGTATATGCAAACTCGATCATGCCAAAATTCCCTTCACAATCCCTTGAATTTTTGCACCACATGTATGACACTCGCGTTCATTTAAAGCGGGAAGTCTCCTCGCAACATCTGACACTTCATGGACTGTCAGAACATCCTTTTCTGATAGTTTTGCAGCATCATCCTCAGATAACGTACTGAGACAAATTCCTTGCGCGCCGTCTTGCTTGAAACTTCTTTTGAGATCAACGACCTCCTTAGTATCAGAGAGCCGTGACTCCAGTAACGCCGTAGTACGCACCAAGTCGTTAGCTCGCCTCCGAAAAAATTATTGTAATGGGATTTTTCCTTTTTCTGACCTTCGGGTCTATTGTAATGAGACTTTTCCCGACCTCCGGGTCTTTATCAATGAAGTTTTCTTTTAATTCCTTTGTTGTGTTGACTCGATTTCCTTATGCGACTTTTGCTTAGTCCTTATCGTCTTATTTTCAATGCGACTTGTTTCTTGGACATTTGCGTAGTCGTCTTATAAAGTCGGGGGATAACCGTACCGCTAGGGTGGCAATCTCGCCTCAAGTATTTCTAAAGTCACACCTCAAGTTCGCATGTTATCAATCATGTCTTTCACGCGACCTGCATGTTATCGATCATGTCTTTCATGCGACTTGCATGTTATCGATCATGTCTTTCATGTGGCATGCATTTCGTCGATCATATGGTTTTCATGCTACCCGCTTGGTTTCTACACATAGGAATTTTTCTTTCAGATAGAATAGAGAATTACTGTTACCAAAAAATTTGTTTTTGTTTACACTGTTGTGATCAGTACAAGGGTGATCAATACAAGGGTGTAAATCTACTGGTAATATTTCTTCAGATGAGTTGCATTCCACGGATATTGGGCCTTGGTCCCATCCGACTTCTCGAGCTCATATGCCCAGTTCGGTAGGACCTTTGATACTTGAAAAGGACCCTCCCAGTTTGGACCGAGGGCGCACTTTGAGTCTTTGAGTATCTTTTTCAGTACTAAGTCTTCGACCTTGAAGCGTCGAAGTCGCACCTTAGAATTGTAATATCTCACCGACCTCTGCTTGTATCTTGCATTTCTCATGTTAGCCTCCAATCGTTTTTCTTCGAGCAGGTCCAGGTTTCTTCTCATGGCCTCATCGTTGTGATTAAAAGTGACCTGGCTAGTTCGGAAGGTCGGGAGGTCGACCTCCGTGGGTACAACGGCCTTAGTTCCAAAGGCTAGCGAGTAAGGAGTTTCTCCCGTTAAATTTTTGTAGGTCGTTCTGTACGACCACAGCACGTCCGGGAGTTCGCTAGCCCATTTCCCCTTCGATCTTGGCCTTGAGCGTGTGCTTTATGATTTTATTCACGGCCTCGACCTGACCATTTGATTGGGGGTGGTATGGGGTGAAAAATAACTTTGTGATCTTCCATTTTCTGAAAAAGGCGTCGATCTTTATACCATCTAATTGCTTTCCATTGTCCGATATGATTGCCTGAGGCAGCCCGAACCTACAGATAATGTTCCGCCATATGAACCTGATGACATGGTCTTCGTCTATGGTCGCTAATGCCTCAGCCTCGGCCCATTTTGTGAAGTAATCCACCGCTACTAGGGCATACTTGACCGATCCTGGGGCCGTTGGGAGGGGCCCTATGATGTCTATCCCCCACTTCGCAAAGGGCCAAGGACTGAGAATGCTTGTGAGTTCCTCCGGTGCGACCTTGATGGAGGGAGCATAGATCTGGCATTTGTGGCATTTGCGGGCGAAGATAATAGCATCGGCCCTTAGGAATGGCCAAAAATACCCCTGCCTTATGGTTTTACGGGCCAGCGACTCCCCCCAGTGTGGTTTCTGCACGCCCCTTCATGTATTTCTCTTAGGATGGCTTGACCTTGTTCAGGTGTGATGCATCGAAGTAGGGACATGCCGAAGCCTCACTTGTATAACTCCCCGCTGATCATTGTGTACCGTGCGGCCCGTAGTTGTAGCTGCCGAGCTTGGACGCGATCAAGTGGCAAGAGGCCGCTTGTCAAATATTCCATGATGGGTGTTATCCAGTTCGACGTCGGGGTTTCCAATGTTGTTACTGTTACTTGTGCGGTGGATGGGTGGGAAAGTGTCGTGATGGTGACATCCTTCATTTCTGGTGATCCTTCGAAGGCCGCCAGCCGAGCTAAAGCATTGGCTCACGAGTTCTGCTCTCTCGGTATCAACTTGACATGGATTTGTGTGAACTTCAGGCATAGTGTTTTTACGATTTCCTGATAAGCCGCCATCCTATCGTCCCGAGCCTCATACTCCCCCAAAACTTGACAGGCTACGAGTTGGGAGTTGGTATGGATTTGCAGTCTCCTGACACCCATGGTTGTAGCCATTTCCAAGCCGCTGATGAGCGCCTCATATTCGGCCTCATTATTTATCGCGGGAAATTCAAAGGTAATGGCGTTCTGGAATGAGATACCCTCCGGGCTCATCAAAACTAATCCGGCTCTCGACTTGTGAGAGGTCGCCGATCCATCTACGAATAACTCCCGTGGTGGGCTGCCCGAACATCCGGCCTCAGAATGGAATGTTAGCTCGACGATGAAGTCGGCTAGTGCCTGGGCCTTGACGATAAGTCGTGGCGCATATGTCACCCCGTATTGCCCGACCTCAATAGCCCATTTGAGACATCAACCCGATGTGTCTGGTTGGTGGAGCACGTTCCTCAATAGCAGGGAAATGAGGACCTCGACCTGGTGATCGAAAAAGTACGGTCTCAGCTTCCTCACACTCATGACTAATGCGTAAGCCAACTTCTCTAACGACGGATAACGATGTTCTGTCTCGTTCAGTGTCTGGTTGACGAAATAAATGGGCAAGTGGATCTGGCCCTCTGCTCGGACCAGCACTGCACTCAAAGTGGTCTCCGAAGCCGCGAGATATAAGAACAGATTCTCTCCTGGGATAGGTTTGGATAAGATGCTCACATCTGCCAGGTAGGTTTTGATTTTTTCAAAAGCATCCTGGCTCTCGGGTGTCCATTCAAACTTCGCTTTCTTATGGATCGTGTCGAACATCGGCTTGCATTTGTCCCCCATCCGGGAGATGAACCTGATTAGAGCGGCCAGGCATCCCGTGAGTTTCTGAACCTCTTTCAGGTTTTGGGGTGCCCCCATATCTAATATGGCCTTGACCTTCCCTGGATTCGCCTCAATCTCCCGCTTGCTGACCAGATGTTCCAAGAACTTCCCCGACTCCACTCTGAAGTTACACTTCTTGGGGTTGAGTCTCATGTTAAACTTTCTGAGGATATCGAAGGTCTGTGTGAGGTGAGATAGATGATCCTCCCTTTTTAGGCTCTTTACGACTATATCTTTGACATAAACCTCTACCGACTTCCCAATCTGGTCGGCAACCATGTGATTGACAAGTCTTTGGTAGGTTGCCCCTGCGTTCTTCAGGACGAACGACATTCTCTTCTAGCAATATATATTTTTCTCGGTCAGAAATGAGGTGTGTTGTCGGTCTGGTTCATGCATGGCTATTTGGTGATAGCCTGCAAAAGCATCCATGAACGACATCATCTTGTGCCCGACCGTGTTATCTATCAGGTGGTCGATGTGTGACATGCGGAAGAAATCCTTCGGGCAAGCCTCGTTGAGGTCGGTAAAGTTGATACAAAGCTGCCATATCCCGTTGGATTTTTTTACGAACACTGCATTGGCTACCCACTGTGGCTGGTCGGCCTGCATGATTAGGTCGTTATCTAGCAGCTTTTTTACCTCCTCGGCTAAAGCAGCATATTTTCCAGGGCCGAATTTCTGCCTTTTTTAGGCAACTGGCCTCCGAGTTGGGTCAATGTGAAGTCGGTGACACGCGACTTCCGGATCAATCCCTACCATGTCTTTATGCGACCAGGCGAAGACGTCCAAGTTCTTTTTGAGAAAGTCGATGACTTCCCCCCTCAGGTCATTCGGTATCTTGGAGCCGATAATGACTTCTAGATCCGGGCGAGTTGGGTCTATCTTGACTTTCTCGAGTTCTTCCCCCGGGATGGCTCTTGGGCCATCTTGTCGGGGGTCGTCGATTTTGGCCTCGATTAGGAATTCGTCAGGTTCATGCCCTATTCTTGGATCGAGGTCGCTGTAGGTTCTTTTTCTGCTTGCTCTTTTCTCATTTAATTCCCCATCTTGTTCGTTGCTATCTATTACAAATGTTTGTTCGATAGGTTTTGGTGCGGAATTGAAAAGAGAAGAAGAGTAAATCAAACAACCTCTTGCATCTAGAGATGTTAATCCGGGCCTGGCTAAACGGGCAGGCCAATTTAAACCTATTATATGTAGGGTTAGGGCCGAGCAATGGGAAGCCCGTTTAAAATCGGGCCTTTTTGGCCCGGACCGAATAGCCAGCGGGCTAAACAGGCTAGCCCGCAGGTTAATCGGGCTGGCCCGCCAGCCCGCTTGTGTTAAACTATTAATATATATAATAATAATAATATAATAAGTATATATATATAAATAGAAACTCATATTACAATTAGGTAAGAAATTTAATTAATTCTGCCGCACTCTTCTCGCAGCCGTCCACTTCCAGGCTTCCCATTCTCCATCGCCACAACGCCGCTCCGTTCTCCATCGCCGAGTTCTGCACTCTTTTCTTGCTTTAATGTACTGACTCCTCATATGCTATTCTACTCGGATTATGTTCTGTATATCCAATGTTGTGGTTGGGGTCCCGACGCCATTTGGATTAGTGCGATCTGGCGTTGCACCTGATCATCCTGAAACAAAGGTTACCGATTTAATACTGTTGATTTTGTATTAGAATTTAGAATTATATAATTTCAGAGTAATTTTTACTGTATCCAGATATAGCATTGCAGGTAGACAACCGTTTTGTTTGGGATTGTTTTCGAGTGATATGCTGAAATATAGTATTTAGTGTATATGCAGTTTTGTTAAATGGTAGTGGTACACATATTTGCTATCATAATTTTCTAGTTGGTGGTTTAATTGAAGACGGATAGGGGCTAGATGTGTTTTGTTGTCTTAAACATGAACTTTGTTTATGCTTTTGAACTGTCTTATCAATCGCTTTGTCCATTACCCATCGTCACATTTTTATTCTGGTTCTCAAGATCTCTTATTGTTTCTACCTTTTCTTGAAGATCTTAACTGCAAATATAGATTTAATAACAGATAAAGCTCAGAACCTAAACCAACTTTTCAGTGATTAAAAAAGAAATTGTAATCTTGGACTTATATTTTTATCTTTTCTTCCATTCTCTAGCATGTGCACTGTCCTGCAACTTATGTTAATGTTTTAACATTTTTCAATTTTTTTTAAATTTTTTTCGGAGCCCGTTAGGTGTTCTGTTTACCCCGTAACCCGCTAGGGTTAGGGTTAGGTCTCAACTATTAGAGGCCCGTTTAAAATGAACCGATTAAGGCCCGAGACTGTTTAGCCCGTGACCCTGCAGGGCTGGCCCTAATGGGTTAGGGCCAACCCGTTTAACATCTCTACTTGCATCGACTTGGTCGCCCTTAACGGTACCGACCAACACACTCTTGGTGGGGAATTTTACACAAAAGTAGAAAGTAGAGGGCCTTGACCTCAATTCATGCTCAAAAGGCCTTCCCAGGAAACCATTATAGGAGCTGGGAAGGTCGACTACTAGAAAATCTAAAAGCCTAGTTGCCCTAACTTCGCTATTCAGTGTGGAGACCAGCTCGACGGCTAGTCGGATCATCCCGGTTGGCCTCACGGTCGTGTCGCTAAACCCCTTCACGACGTGGTCTCACTGGGTGATGTAGGCATCATAATCCCCGAGCTGATCTAGGGTTTTCTTGAAAAGGATGTTGCAGAAGGCACCCCCATCGACCAGAAGTCGGCACACCGTAATTCCCATGATATTGGCCCGGATCACCAGGGGATCGACATTGGGGTAGACCACTCCAGCCTTGTCCTTTTCTCCGAACTCGATTGTGCTGGACTCTTCCTCCAAGGCGAGGACAGGTAACACCATCTTCTTGGCGTTCTCCATCTCCCTTATTTCGGCCTTCATCTTCCGCTTGGAGGAGGAATTCGAGGCTAGTCCCCAACTGCCCTAAGAGGGGAGGAGGGTGTGTATGTGCGATCCCCCGCATTTTCGGCATGGGGCGGGATAGGTGGCGCCCTGCCCGCTCGCAGTTGTCATTCACATTATTGGCGCTCTCGCTCTTTGGCGACCTCTCGAACTTTAGTCGCCATTCTTTTGAGAATTAAACGACAATTAGTCCCAGCGAGCCGTCCTCATACAATCTCGAGTTAGGGCAGCAGTCTTTACACTCCTTTGGTATAGTGGCCGACACCTTTCGTGAAAATGTAATATTTCTTGGGGATTACCCTTGCCGCTTGTTCTTGGCCAGGGTGAGGAGGAGGAGTAACTCCGCTCTCCGAATCAGGCGAAGATAATAATAAAGGCGTCGTGCCAGTGCATCCTCCGTTTTCTTTAGGATGCTCTCCTCAGGCAGAAACTTCGGTGGCTTGTCTTGTGTGGCGGCCTTCTTGGAACTCTTTTTGGGCTCGACCCAACCTCTTTTAGCATCAGAGAGAGTCGAGATTCGAGCTTCGCAGGTATGTATCAAGTCGCTAGCTCACCTCCGAATCCGGCAGAGTTAGTCGGATAGTCGGTAGTCATCTGCGCCGTCGAGTTTGGTCCCTTTGAGGCCGGAGACAGCCCCCAGCAGATTTTGCCTCATCCCCAATGGGATCTCCTTCAAGATCGACTTTTGTCGATCCTCTCAATATAGGCCCGATCGGACTCGCGAGGATCACCCTCTTTGGGTGTTCATCACGCTACTGGTCGCAGGTGGCGCCAGACAGTGAAAGTGTGTCAAAATTGTGAGCGAGCTGCTCAAAAGTGTCCACCGACAAGGGTGGTAGGGAGGTAAACCACTGGTGAGCTTGGTTGTTCAAGGTCAGAGAAAACAGCCGACATTTTGTCGCATCAGTTGCACCCATAGAGGCCATGTACGAGTTGTACTTAGCTACATGGACCCTTGGGTCCGTGCTTCCACTATAGCGATCCAAGGTCGCTATGTTAATCTTCCGCTGGGTAGGTGCCAGAGTGACCAGAGCTCCGAGCGGAGAGTCCGGGACGGCGAGGAAAGGATTAGCCCCCACATGCCCGTTTCGATTCTCCATACGCTCCATCAGCTGTTGGACTATCCGGGTCAGTGCTGCGACCTGAGCATCACGATGGTCCGCTATTGCTTTCATCGCCGGAGGGTCGCCGCGATGCGCGGTCGATCCCCTCGGCAAATCATTGTGGTGGAGGTTCAGTGCAAGTGCGAGGTCATGCTCCACCTGATCAGCTCGCCGAGGCTCAGATTGTGCCTCATCTTCTGCGATTTTTGGGGCTTTCTGAACCCCAAGGTTGCCGAGTCGATCGAATATGTTGTTCGACCCCGTCGGCCTCTCAAGGAGTCGGCGGTTGCGAACTAAGGAGTGCTTAGCCGGCTCATAGGCCAATTAGCCCGCCGAATGTCCCTTCCAGGCCAGTGCCCCCTTATTTTTCGAGGGTCCGGTCTCCAGGGTGACCTTCTTGGACGGAGGGTGTTCATCTTCGCCATCGAATGCGAGGCGCTTCTCGTTAAGGATGGCCATCACGACCTTCACGTCCTCCGGAGTCTGCACCAGGTTCCACCAGTCAGGGGTGATCACCGGGCTCGCCGGGCGAGCGCGCGGTGAACGGGTTCATTGGGAGCTCATAGAGACTTCCTCCCCATCGCGGACGTTGGTCTCATGTCTGGAGGGATTGCCTTGGTTTTTTGTCATCGCTGTTGATCGGGGACGAGATGGGTTTTCCTTTGAACATATGTATTTCTCAGGAATCTTTCCCACAGACGGCGCCAATTGTTGTACCCGGTCTATGTTCACCGGCGAACAAACAACAAATAGTAAAAACAACCTATCAAAGCAATTAACAAAGCAATAAATAACACAGTGTTTGATTACCTAGTTCGTCTATGAATAAGACTATGTCTGGGGGCGACAAAGCCAGGAGTATTTTACTGTATATTTTCTACCTAGGATTCAAAAAAGTTCCATCCTTTACAATGAACAACATCAGTTATATTTATAGACACAGAACTAGGCTACAGTTTTCGTGGGCTTCATCTCACGGGCCAACCTAGGGTTTTAGCCGCCGGACTAGGGTTTCCTTTCTTGTCCCGCAAGTCGTGCTTCTAGATACACTTACCCTGATTATGATCCGTGAAATCCGCCTCACTAACTACCCGAATCTCTTCCATGTTTATCTTCATCTGACATCGGGACCTAGTCGGCTCCAACTTCCGCGTCCTTCCAAGCCACTTCGCGACTTCCCTGCTCTCCCAAGCCGCTTCCGCGACCTGTACAGCTTCCCAAATTGCCAGCGACTTACCGATCCTTTGAAGTCACCTCAAATCCTACTGTGACTGGGTAACGTCGGACGATACGTCATCCATGAGATGGTCAAATCCCCGATCCCCTTCAAGTCGGATTATTTCATGTTACAACAATGACCAGATCCGAAAGAAGTACCAGAAATGTTGCCACCAAGCATTTGACGGTCAAGACCTCGCGAAGACATTCTGAACAAGCATGTGGGTAAAGAATGCGACCACATGGCAAGTAGTGACGACATGGCCACCAGGACCAGTTTTAGCAGTGAAGTACAAAAAGTCGAGGTCGGCCCCCGTAGGGCGACCTAGCAGCGGAACAAAGACGAAGATGAGCTGAGCCCGAGCGACCTCCTTCAAGATCACTCCGTGGGTAAGGTCGATATCTGTGTCTAAGAAAAGACATCAGTTTTCAGTATTGGGGAAAGATTGCAAAACCCCCAGACATGTCGGGGCGCGTGGCGACCACACACAATCATTACCTCGGCGCAGGACAACATCGGCGGTCGAGTATTTTTGAGGCGACTATCAAGCTCATCGAACATACGGAGCGGCCACTATCAGACGTCGGGGACCGAGGTGGGTTTATTCCAGGACGACCAACGGCCATCTCACTGGCGACTTGGGGGGCAATTTTTGGTGCCCGATAGTCATCGGGCAACCTCCGACTGATGATGTGGCGTAACCGCCGTGACTGGATAGTTATCTCGAGGCAAGAGGGATATGATTGACCAGAGGAAGGTAATTACCCGAGGGGCGACCACCGTGGCCATGCTCATCATCCACCAGTGACCATCCACTGGTGGTGGCCGCCATCCACCAGTGACCATCACCTGGTGGCCACCATCCACTGGTGGCCATCCACTGGTGACCATCCATTAGTGACCATCCATTAGTGACCATCCACTGGTGGCCATCCGTTGGTGACCATCCATTAGTGACCATCCACTGGTGGCCGTCCAAACGACCAGACACCATCCACTGGTGGCCGCTCAGATAACCAAACGATCATCCACTAGTGACCATCCACTGGTGGCCGTCCAAACGACCAGACGACCATCCACTGGTGGCCGCTCAGATGACCAAACGATCATCCACTAGTGGCCATCCACTGGTGACCGCCTAGACGACCAGACGACCATCCACTGGTGGCCATTCACTGGTGACCACCCACTAGTGACCATCCACTGGTGGCCGCCCCGACGACCAGATGACCATCCACTGGTGGCCGCCCAGGCGACAAGATGACCAGACACTGGTGGCCGCCCAGACGACATCCATCAGTGGTCGCCCATCACAAATATGGAATGGATTCAGAGTAACTAAGGAAGCGGATTTCAAGGAGATAACTGTGGAAAGCATATCTCTCGGAGGCAATCTCGGCCCCAAATCAAGGGATTCATGCCCAAAATATCCCCTGCATTAATTATCGTCCAGAGGCCTTTCTCGAGAAGGCCCATGAAGCTTCTTGACCTAGTTTGTAATCTATAAATACTAGTTATATAACATGTTGTAAAGGATCGAAGTTTTAGGATTCTTAGACATATTATTAATATACTCCGGGCTTGGTATTGTCCCCGGACGTAGCCCGAATTCCGGCGAACCGGGTCACCAAGTTCTATCTTATTTCTTATTTTCCGTCCTTTTATTATCATATTTGATTTGCATTAATTATGGTGTATTGCACATTGTTGGGGTTATACTGGAAAGTATGATTTTTACTTTGTATAACCAGACTAAATTTCTGTCTTATTCAAGGATGCAGAAATCGGGCTAGGTGGCCGCCTAGGCGGTTCCTAGGCGCTAGGCGGCCGCTTCCCGCCCCGATTTTGCTAAAATTGGTCAACGCGCAAGTCGTCGCCTAGGTGGCACTAAACGTCGTCTAGGCGGCCAAGTCGGCTCCCCGAGGCGCTCTATTTTTTTTAATTTATTCATCCGAAATTGAGAAGAGGAGAGAAGACAAAAAAAATTCCAAACCCTAAACCCACCTCCCTCGCTCCGCGTCCGTCTGTCTCGCGCCTGCCGCCGTACACCCATCTACAGGAGGCTGCAAGCGATGCAGCGCTAGCCCCAAGCCACCATTTACTCGACGTGCACGCCGTCTGCCTCCAGCCGCCGAACTAGTTAGAAATTAGGAGTTGTATTGATTTTAATTTTTAAAAGATGATTGAGAGTTCAGATTTTTGGGATAATTGAAAGTTAGGCGGATTGAAGGAAATCTGGGCGATTTTTGGGGATTTTTGAAGATTGGGCAACCAGATTTGATCTCATTTGAATGGAAAGGGAAAGGTGAGTGATATTTTTGGGATTTTTGAAGATTGGGCAACCGGATTTGAATTTGGAAAGGGAAAGGTGGGCGATATCTTTGGGATTTTTGAAGATTTGGCAATATTTTAGCATATATTAAGGGACGGTTTTGACTTTGCTTTCTGGGAATTAATTTAAATTAAAAAAAAGTATGTGGTTCCTAGGCGGTGACTAGGCGGCCTATGCGCTAGGCGGCCGAAAAATGCCCGACTTCCGACTTCTGCACCTTTGGTCTTATTTACTGAAATTAAATTATTTATCACTGTTGCTTTAAATATGAATGAATGTTATATATATTTACTGCATATCTGTTCAATAAATAGTATGTGTTACATTGTAGTTAATTTGGTGATACCAGATCATAGAAGATCAAATTAACATTTCCTTGTAACCAAGTACAAAATTCACAACCTAGATGGAAATGAACAATCTATCATGAAAGGTTGAAGTGTAAGGCTCAGATTGGTTTGTCTTGACCAAGAGATTACACTAGTGCATTATGATGCGCTGAATAGGACCTACAACGAGGATAAATTCTTCATTACTGAATGTGGAAGAATTAGACCTCAGTGGTTCATTATTTCTTAATCTATGTCCCTTAAATAGGATCGTGTATAATTAATAATTATTGCTTTGATTCATGTTGGGTAGAGAATCAATGTGATTCAATACTTTGTGCTTTGGGTAATATTATTGGTTATATGACGATTGCTAAGATTTAATACAAGTGTGCAAGTACGTCTTGCGTGATTTGTCCCCTTGGTGGGCTCAGAAGTTTTATCATACTAAATCTTGCAAGTGGAATTTATTTCCGATATGGATAATAATGTTGAGTTGTTCTTACTCCAAGGAAAAAGATATTAATTAATATAAAACTTTTCAGTGGCTTGAATTAATTAATGGACTAGATAATCTTAAACACGGGAAATAATAACCGGGAGCCATATTACAGTAATATGGGTTAAGATGGATAGTGCAATATTAATTATGTAATGGGATTAATTAATATTTATGGGCTTGAATAATATTGTGGCTCAATATTGATAATTCAAGGTCCATTGGAAGATCCAATCTTAATTCTCCTAAAGGCCTCTTTAGTAGCCCAAAGATAAAGTTCAATAACTGAAAAAGATTATTAAAATAAAATAAATATTGTTGCCTAATTATTTTCTATTTTTCGAATATAATAAGGAGGAGAGAGAAAAGATTTTCTTGTTTTTCTTGAAAAGATTTTATGGAATAAGTATTCTTGGAATACAAGTTTATCCCATAAATTCAAGAAAAGTCAAAGATCTTATTTCTTCCTTTATTTAGTGAGATTTTCTAAAATAATATAGATTGGGGAAGAAAAGATATTTTGTGAATATTATGAAAATAGAATATATGAGATATATTCAAGATTGTATCTTGGGAAGATACAAAGAAATTTCTTAACCCTAATATTGGACAAAATTTTCGCCCCCCATAGCCTCTATATATAGGGGATGAATTTTTCATCCCCAAGATAATTCCATGTATTGGAAAAATTAGAAATCCACAAATGGTATGGCATGGAATCAATATTTTTTGTGTTTTCAATCACCACAACATGTATATCCCATTTCTTAGATAATCCTCTAAGAATTTTCAGTGCCACTTCTCTCTGTGGGTATCTTTTCCCAAGAGCATTCAGATCATTCATAATGCTAGTGAATCTGACTTCCAGTTTGTCAATGGATTCACCATCTTCCATTTCAAAGCTATCAAACTTTCCAATAGCAACAGAAAGTTTGTTTTCCTTAATATGATTTGTGCCTTGACACATAACAGCAAGTGTGTCCCATATTTCTTTTGCAGTTTCACAGTGAGAGATCATCCCCATAACACCATCATAAATAGTGATATACAGAGTATCTTTACCAATGTAGTTCAGATTGACTAACTTTCTCTCATCAGGAGTAAGTTGGTCATCAGGCTTTGGAAATTCATCTCTGGGATCATTCCTCTTAGTATCAGTGATTCTGGGATTCACAACAGTATATTTGAATGGTCCTTCAGAAACCACTCTCCACATTCTTTCATGTTTGGAATACAGATGAGTCTGCATTCTCAGTCTCCATAGGTCATAGCTCTCAACAGAGAACATATGAAGTTTCTTAGAAGGCATGATGAATGAGCCTTGTAAGATATCAGCAATAAGATCTATTCAGCAGACCACCAAAGTCTTTCAGCAAATAAGACTATGGCTATCAAAGCAAGTGGTCAAAATGAACCACCGCTCTGATACCACTTGTTGGTCCCGGTGCAAATGAGTCTTACACGTGTATGGGGGGGAATACACGTGTTCAATGATTTTAAAACTTTTTTTCTTCTTCGAGGTCGGATGGGTCGAGGTTATCCCGATATTTTTGCCCCGAGAAGCACAAATTATACGAGTCAAAGTCTCTTTGAGACAATGATCTGAAAGCACTTTTGAAGCTTCAGATTAGCCTAACCGATCATGAATTTATCGAGATTACGAGGAGCTTGGATGGATAATTATCTTCTTGAACACTCGATAGAGAGTTATTTGAGTTTGGTAACTATATGTTCTATTTATTCAAGTGTCTTGGAATGGTTGGCCCTAAGTTTATACTCGTTTTATCTTCTTTGAAAATCTCTTCCTTAGTAAAATAGTGATTAAGGATGTGAATGGGTTAATGCACATTCGGTGGATTGATTTCGAGTATCGATGAAATATGCTTTCAAATGAAAAACATGCAATGTATATAATGCAAGATCTGAAAGCAAACAACACAAAGAATTATAGTGGTTCGAGAGACTCAAGCTCCTCGTCCACTCTCTCGATCTTGGAGAAATTCCTTAACCACTTCATAAAGCTTTCAAGGCTAACTCATCGTAGCTTACTCACTTTTCTACTTTGAGTTTTTCGGGTGACTCCTTTGCAGACTTACTAACTCAACACACAAAAGTTTTTTGAGACTACCACAAGTAGCTTACTAACTTCTTCTCTAGAGTTTTCTGGCTGACTAACCTGCAGTTTACTCACTCTTTACAACTCTAACTCACCAACAAATCACACACACTCAAACTACCTTATCAAAGGGTTTGGGTTTGGGTTGGTTTCCAACTAGGGTGAGATATCCTTTACAATAAGAACAAATGCAAAGGCTATGATATCTCTACTAAGCTTTGGATATTACTATCAAATTTAGGCTTAGTGAACGAGCACTCTCCAATGTGAAACACTTGGGAAATTTTAGGGTTTTCGAGTGCTTCAATTTGCAAGAATACGAATGAGCTCTTGAGTTGCTTGAAATTTCCCGTAACCTTTCAATGGTGAAGGTCACTGGTATTTATAGGCAACTTCTCCAAAGGTTACTCTTGAAAAACTATCCGTTGAAAGAGATAACATCAAGGGTTTCCTCTTCTGGTTATTGATGAACGACTATTTTAGGGTTTGAACACTCCCTTGCATGTTTTAGGAAATGTGCAGCCATGTAGCCAATCACCAATATCGTGGAACCTGGAAGATATCGGATCGACATTCCTCGGTGAGATGATTTCGGTGTCGAGAGAAGTCTGATGTTGTTGTCTCCT
This sequence comes from Stenogyne calaminthoides, assembly GCA_037126765.1. Classification (NCBI taxonomy): domain Eukaryota; kingdom Viridiplantae; phylum Streptophyta; class Magnoliopsida; order Lamiales; family Lamiaceae; genus Stenogyne; species Stenogyne calaminthoides. The sequence continues at coordinate 5,169,418 of JBBCBC010000039.1, read as the reverse complement.
CATTGGTTGAAATCTTTGTTTGAGCAGAGACAAACAAACGACTCTTTGCCCTTGATCTGATCTGTTCCTTAATGTCCACAAAATTTTAACATTCTGTTTGTTTGTACTACGAATGAACATAACACTATTTCATAAAAATAGCTTGTTCAGGATCCTTTTGATCAGTACAAAAACAGTCTTCAGAATCTCCGGATCTCCAGGATTCTCCTGATTCTTCAGAGTCTTCAGGATCTTCTGATTTGGTTCATCTGATCAGTTCTTCTGATATGTATTTATGATCAGGTCTTCTGGGTCTTCAGTAACTAAAATCCTGATCTATATCTGCTGACTATACATGGTGCGCATAATCTCGATCCCTCAGCATCTATTGAAACCCGATCCTTGATTCTATTCTATCAAGATGTCCTGATACATGTCATACTCAGGGGTTTTGGGATCTAATCAAAATCTTTATTAAATTCATCTCCCAACAATTCCCGCTCTCGGATCTGGGTGAAGATGTGTCCTGGGGTCATGCCCAGTGCGTCCATCAACTTCACCGGAATGCTCTCCTCAAAAGGCTTAAAATTTCTAGGCGACTTGTACTGCGAGGCGGCCTTTTTGGAACTTTTCTTGGGCTCCGCGACCTCCTTAGCCTCAGAGAGTTGGGATTCCAGGAGCTCCGCTGTATGTATCAGGTCACTAGCCCCCCTCCGAAAGTCGGCATAACTAGTCGGATGTCGTAGTCATGCGCCGCCACGTTTAGTCCCCTTCTTGAGGCGAGAGATAGCCCTAGCAGTTTAAGCTTCATCCCGATAGGGTCTCCTTCAGATCGAACATCGATCCTTTCAATATAGACCGTCGGACTCTGTATCCCCCTGTGGGTGTTCATCAACTTATTTGCTGATTTCTTGATAGGTATTTAGGCGATAAAATGCATCGAGGAATAAGCGGCGGCTGGCACCGGTAATCCCATAAGGCGGGGAGGTAAACCGGTGGTGACGTTATGAAATTGAGGAAAGAAAAACCCGACATTTAATTACGCATCGATAGCGCCCGTAGAAGCCATGTCACGAATTATATTTACATGGACCGCGGAATCGATGTTCCCATTTATGGCGATCAAGGTAGCTCACGATTAATCTTCGCTGGTAAGGCAGCGTAACGGAAGCTCACAGTGGGGAGTCCCGGAGCAGCCGAGGAAAAGGATCTACCCAGTAGCCCGTTTGACTCTCCATCGCTCCATCAGTTTGTTGGACCGTGGGTCGATTACGACACTGAGCATCGTGATGGTCTATTGTTGCCTTCACTGTCGGGGGGTCATCGCTATGCACTGGCCGATCCCCAAAAGCAGTCGTTGTGGTGGAGGTTCAACAAGCGAGGCGTGTCAGACTCCACCGATCAACTCCACAGAGGCTCATATTGCCTCATCTTCTCACGATCCCCTCGGGCTCGGGAGGCCCCGTGTCGCTAAGTCTGGCCGAACCTTCCGCCTCCAAAGGAGCTGGCGATTGCGGATCAAGGCGTGTCTAGCTGGATCATAGGCTAGTTGGCCTACCGAATGTCCCTTCCGGGCCTGTGCTCCCTTATTCTTCGAGGGTCCGGCCTCCTAGATGGACTTCTTGACTTGAGGCTGCACGTCCTCATCATCGAATGCGAGGTGTTTTTTGTTGAGGATAGCCATTACGGCCTTTGCGTCCTCCAGGATCTGCACCAGGTTCCACCAGTCAGAGGTCATCATCGGGTCTTGCTGGCGAGCGCGATGGGAGCCGGAGCATTGAGAGCTCATAGAGGCCTCGGACCCATCATGCAAGGGCGTCAACTCATGCAGATTAGGATTCGATTGCTTGACATCGCTGTTGATCGGAGAAGAGATGGGTTTTCCTTTGAACAGAATTATTTCTCAGGAATCGTGCTTCCCACAGACGGCGCCAATTGTTGTACCCGATTTGATTACCGATAAACAAACATGTAATTCAATAGACACCGATCAATATAATGGCGAAAGCAACAAATAACACGCAATTTGATTACCCAGTTCGCCGTTGAAATAAACTACATCTGGGGGCACCAAGCTAGGATATTTTATGTATAATTTCTGCCTAGGATACTAAGATTTTGATCCTTTACAATGTGCAATACAAGTTATATTTATAGACACAGAACTAGGGTTACAGTTTTCATGGGCTTCATCTCGTGGGCCAACCTAGGGTTTCGCCACGAGCTGATTTCCTTTCTTCTCCCATAAGTCGCTCACGGATATACTTACTCCTAATTATACCCGAGAAATCCGCCCTCACTAACTACCGAATCTTTCCCATGTTTATCTTCAATCGAAGCTCGAGATATAGTCGGTCCCGACTTACGGGTTCTCTAAGTCGCCATGACCTTTTTCTTATTCCAAGCGCATTTCACGACCTGCGTAGCTTCCCAAACTTCCCACGACTTCTCGACCTTTTGAGGTCGCTTCAAGTCTTGCTCTAGCTGGATGAAGTCGGATAATAGACTGACCACCAGAAGGTTCAACCCCCGGCCTTCCTCAGGGCGGGTTATTTCCCCTTACAACATGGTCTCCTGCCAACTGATCGGGTTCAAGCCCAACATCTACAACTGCAAGCCGCACGGTACACAATGATCAATGATGAATTATACAAACGAGGCTTCAGCATACCCCTACTTCGATGTATCACACCAGAACAAGGACAGGTCGTCCTGTGCGAAATACACGAAGGGGTATGCGGAAACCACGCCGGGGGAGAATCGTTGGCCCACAAAACCACAAGGCAGGGATATTTTTGGCCAACTCTAAGGGCCGATGCTATCATCTTCGCCCGCAAGTGCCATAGATGCCAAATCTATGCCCCTTCCATTACATCCGCCCCAGAGGAACTTACAAGCATCCTCAGTCCTTGGCCATTCGCAAAGTGGGGGATATACATCATTGGGTCGCTCCCAACAGCTCCAGGCTCGGTCAAATACGCCCTAGTAGAGGTAGATTACTTCACGAAATGGGTCGAGGCTGAGGCATTGGCAACTATAGATCAAGACCACGTCATCAAATTCATATGGCGGAACATCATCTGCAGATTTAGATTACCTCAGGCGATCATATCTAATAATGGAAAACAGTTTAACGGCCTCAAAATAGACACCTTTTTCAAAAAGTGGAAGATCACGAAGCTCTTCTCAACTCCGTACCATCCCCAATCGAACGGTCAGGTCGAAGCCGTGAACAAAATCATCAAGCACACACTCAAGGCTAAGATTGAGGGAGGAAAAGGGAAGTGGGCTAGCGAGCTCCCGGATGTGTTGTGGGCATACAGGATGGCCTGCAGAAATTCAACAGGAGAAACTCCTTACTCGCTGGCTTTCGGAACCGAGGCAGTCATACCCGCGGAAGTCGACTTTCCCAATCTCCGCACAAGCCAGGTCGCCTTCGACCACAACGATGAGGCCCTTGCCAGAAATCTAGACCTACTCGAAGAGAAGCATTTGGAGGCTAACATGAGAAATCCAAGATACAAACAAAGGTCGGAGAGGTACTATAATTCTAAAGTGCGACTTTGACATTTCAAAGAGGGAGACTTGGTATTAAAAAAGGTACTCGGAGAGTCAAGGGTGATGGAACGCGCCGGTGAGGGCGGTCCATTGCCAGGATCGATATTGGATGCTAAACGAATACAAATTAAAATTAAAACCTAAACATGTGACTAGAGCAAGGTTTAGATTCGTTACCCTTGAAGATCGAGATGTTGATTCCACTACAGGTCTTCTAGTATGTCTCCCAGCCTCGTCCGAATGCCGAGTGGACAGCAATCTATCGAACGTGGAGAAGGCGCCTGCTATTTTGTCTCCTCAAACCCTAATTTGCCCGGCTGCAGAAATTTTGGTTTCGTGTGCTTAGGGTTTTGGACGAAACTAAGCTCCTTTATTTATACTCCTCAGGTTTCGTGGTCCAGACTAGGGATCCACTAGAAGGTATAGGGTTTGGGCTTCTTCCAGACCCAAATATTCTTATGTTCAGCCCAGAACATTAATTTGGCCCGAGAACATTAATTCATCCCACTAGAGAATTAATGTTGCACTCCCGTCCTATCCCGAACTGAATCAGGGCTTCTATTAGACTTTATAATTCCCCGTGTTAAAGATATCGCACGTCCATTAATTATTAAAGCTTCCGACTGCTTTAATTTATTAATATCTATTATTCCTTGAGTAGTACCACTCAACCTTATTACCGTACGGATTAAATCCACCTGCAGGGTTTAATACGACAATCCTTTATGAGTTTCCTCAAGGGGACGTCATCATCCTGGATGTCCAGGACACGGTGCCCCAATGACAATAAATAAATATCATGCGAGCGATGTCACTACCCAAATTGCGAAGTGTGAGAGATCTACCAAGATTCTCACATATAGTAAATCAAAGCAGTGAACAAGCACCCCACATATCTAAATACCACACTTAGGGTTGAGAATTACAAAAGTCACCAAGACCTCTAGTTCTTCATAACAGTCAGAATAGAAGAACATGTCTTATCTGTGACCCATTCAATACGACATATCGCACTTGTATAAACTAATGGCCAAGACAAGCCACCAACAAGTTTATACTACAACTTAAACCAATAGTTATGTCCAGAACTATCTCAGTTGTGAATACTGTTTATATCTTATATGGAACTTGACAATGTGATCTTCTGTGTGACTACAAACCCACCACATAGTCTACAATATAAGATAAGTAGACACATAAGCAATTTATAAGAATGCAATAATGTGAAAAATCATTTATTTCAGATAATAAGGAAATTGAATATACATCCACAAAAGCTCACTAAAAGTTTGCTTTACAGTATACACCAACAAAGGGGAGCCCTCGGTCCAAACCGGGAGGGTCCGTTCCAAGTCTCAAAGATCCTGCCAAATGGAGCCTACGAGCTTGAGAAATCGGACGGTACCAAGGCCCAGTATCCGTGGAATGAGACCCACCTGAAGAAATACTATCAGTAGGTTCACATCCATGTAAACAAGTTGTATCAATCGATGATAATTATCCTCTCTTTTTCAAATTCCTGTGTTGAAACCAAGCGGGTCGCATAAAAAATATATAAATGATAATATGCGAATCACCCGAGGTGCGACTTTCGACATATTGGAGGCAAAATCACAACCCAGCGAGGTGTGATTAACCCCGACTTTGTAAGACGACTAAAAGAAATATCTGAATAACAAGTCGCATGAACAATAACACGACAAGGATTAAGCAAACATTAAAGGTCGCATAAGGAAATCAAGTCGGCACGATAAAGGAATTAATAAAAAGAGAAGTTTCATTAGTAAGGCCCGAAGGCCGGTACAAAGGGAATAAAAAAAATTACATCATCTTCAACAAGTAAATTTCTTCATCAAGGCCAGGTTGAGCTGGCGTTCGGTCCCCCAGAGACCTCCCCTCCCACGACCTCCGGCGGAGGACAGACAGTTCTGAAGGGGGTCTCGGGAGCCGGATCGGTGGAACCCGGTGATGCTTCCTCAGAGTCCGGAGTGGGATGCACAATCCGGCTCGGGTTGGCAAAAAAAGAGAGGTTGATACCCATATCTTCCAAATCCTTGATCTCCAACATGACGCTGGGGGCCGGAGGGTTATCGCGGACATAGTCAGAAAGCTCAGCGACAAGCCCGCTGAGGTCACCGGTGGGGTTCGCCTTATGGCAGATCCGGATGGCACCTGCGAACGTCATCACATATGCAAAATTGGCGTTCAGCTCCTCGATGGCCTGGAAATGTGCCTCCTTGGTGACCAGCTCCCTCCTTGCTTCCACCAGCTCTTTCTCCGCCTCGTCCAGCTTGCCCTCGACCCGAGCCATGCTGGCCTTCTCAGCCACGAGCTCGCCCTCAACCTCCGCCACGCGACCTTCAAGAGTCGAGATTCTCTAAAGGTGCTCGGAGTTGGACTTCTCCAGCTCCTTCTGGGTCTTGGCTGCGGAAAGGATTGACTTGGCCTAGTCGGCAACCCTAGCCCGCGCCTTCCTCAAGTTCTCGAGCTCCGTCTCTAGTTGGGCACTAGATTTCTCCAAGAAGAAGGCCACCTTCTGGGAGTAGACAAGGGCCAAATATAGGTTACCCATCACTTTCTCGCGACGGGCATTGGCATGATCAGTTTGCGTCCACCCCCGAGGCAGATTCTGTAGGCCTCGAGAAAGATATCCAGGCCAATTCTCAGGAACCCCGGCCGAAACAAGTTATGGCGACCTCAGAAAGCTCACCATCTCCGGGGAAAATTTGTTTGGCGTGAACTTGGGACTGCAAAAAGATGCAAGTCGTCAGTCAAAAAAAAAAGAAGAAACTTACTCGTTCACCCGGTCTGCATCCCAGCCCAGCCAAGAGTCATCATCCGGATGGCGACCTCCCTCTGGAGCGGGGGCAGGCGGTGAGGCTGTGAGGTCGGGCGCAGGGGCGACTTTCCAAGCCCCTAGTTTATCTCTAATCGATACATGTCGATCTCCTTCCTCACCTTCTTCCGAGCAGGCTCGGAAGCCGGCGGAGTTGGCCCTGTGGCTTTCCTTTTTCCCTTGTCGGTGGTAGAGGGACCGAAAGGGGTCGAGCTTAGAGGAGCGGCATCAGAGGTCGCCAAGTGCCTCATCTGACTGAGCACAAATTTCTTACGAGCAGACATCACAGAGACAGGTGGCTGATGTCGGTAGACTGGGATAGTAGGAACTGCACACAGGGAAATCCGGTCATACAAGTCTCGTGCAAAATTTCTAAGTAATGATAATTACAAACTACTTACAAGGAATCTTGAGATGACGCGGGTATGTGTACAAATTGGCCTTGAGACGGTCGAGCTTGGAGTTCAAGACGTTGACGTCCTGGCAGCTCGGAGGGGTATCGCTAACTAGATTGAAGGCCTCCAAGAAGTCCCAATACAGATCGGATTTCTGAGGAGTGAACACTGCAAAAGAAAAAGAGAATTAGATCAGTACGACCTCGGAATCAAAAGCATAAGATTTACCATGTTAGGCTCGATTTGCATAATCGGTCGGCACGTGGATAGGCAGAGTGCTCATAGGATCCACGGACTCCCACGCCCCTCCAACGAACCACCACTTGCTATGTCAGCCCTCTATTTTGTTGGGGATCCCACTCACGAGTTCCCAACCTTTCCGAAGTCGCACGGCATTATAGCCCCCGGCTTGGGCAATGGGCCGTCATCATGTAAGATAACTCGCCGGGGTTCGACAACCGGTACAGCCCGGCCTATCCCAGCACCATCATGGTAGAGAGAATATAGCTCCAACTTTTCAGAGTGATCTGCGTAAGGCTTTGGTTCCAGGCCGCGAGCATGTGAGAAATAGTCGGATGCAATGGAAATTGAATCCCGGCCTCCATGGTATGCTCGTTCACCACAATCATCTCGAGCGGTGGCTGGTCGGCACTTTTGTCAGAGGTCGCTCCGTAGAAATGCACGTCCCGGGGCACCTTGTATAGGCGACGAAGGGAATGCACATATCGATCAGTCAAGTTGACCTGTATTTGTCATGGGATGCCACGAAGTTCGATCTGACCGACTTCTGATAGCTGCATTCAGGTCGTTTGTATGGAGCTCGGAGTTGGTAGGAGTTATAATCGAAGACCCGCTCAAAGGCTCCATAATTTCGGGCCGGGTCAGAGGGACCCGCTGCCTCCATCCTCTCTGATGCAGCAGTGCGAATAGGGCTGAGATTCAGGGCGGGAAGATGAGTGATTTCCTCCAACTCCGCTAGAAATTGCTCATCGTCGTCATTACCTCCACCATCCCGATTGGCACCCGAGGCACCAACAGACGGGGATAGCCCCACATTGACGGCAGCTAAACCGGAACCCTGGTGGCGGTAGAGCTGAGCTATGACGCTATTGTCCTCATCAGAGGACGATGTAATCATGGGGTGAGGGGCAGATGGGGTCGTCGGAAAATCGGTATCCATAGCAAAGAAGTGAGAAATAGTTGAACCTTTACCTGAAAGCTTGCAGCTGAAATCCCGAAAATCCGTTGAAAAATTGCTTATCTCTCTAAGAGTGATGAAGGCGGAAGGATTTAAGCCTAAAACCCTCACCCCCTTTTATAGAAAAAGAGGAGGGGGTCGGAGGTGCAATATGAATAAGTTCAAGGCCCCCTGAAGAAAGCAAAGTCGCCGGTTGGGTGAGCTCGCGGCACATGACATCACCTATTTGCCAAGCCATCATGGCAAATCTGTCACATCTCGCACCAATTTGAGGAGCCGAGGAGACGATCCGCCTCCCCAAGAATGATGATTCGCTTCAGGAACACTTCCCAAGGTTAACTTGCCGCAGGTCGATAAAGTAACGAGTCAAGTCGAGGCCCCAATGCAAGCTTGCGACCTCAACTTGAGGGGCAATTGTTATAGCATGGATTAATCCGGTTCCCGACCTGATCATGTGAACGACAGACCACCGCATCCATGTAGTGTGGGATGATCTCGCCCGGGCTATGAAAGTCGCAAGGCGGCTTAAAAGGTGTGAGGTCGGAGGCAACTTAAAAGGTTACACAAGTCGCTAGGCGACTTGGAGGAGTATGTAGATCGCATGGCGACTTGGGAAGTCGCATAAGTCGGCAGCGACTTCGTCCCGAGGTCGGCCAAGGGATAAATATGGAAAAGATACGGGTAGTTAATGGTGCGGATATTGCGGAGCGTACATGGTAGGTTAATCCAGGAGCGGGATTCATGCATTAACGAAGGAAACTCCAGCCTTGGCGGCCGAAGCCCTAGCAAGCCCGCGAAGGAAGCCCGTGAAGACTCTTAACCTAGTTCTTTGTCTATAAATACGTGTATCATTCATTGTAAAGGATGGAACGTCTTAGTATTCTAGGCAGAAATTATAGTGAAATACTCCTGGCTTGGAGCCCCCAGATGTAGTCTTATTCAAGAGACGAACTGGGTAATCAAACCTTACTTTTTTACTTGCTTTGATCGCCTATATATCCATTGTTATTGTTTGTTGGCCGAAATACACAAACTGGGTACAACAAGATAGTCAGATGATCAGGTAAAGACATGAAGCTGAAGAATCAGAAGACCTGCAGATCAGATGACTACCAGAAGAACAAGACCAAGAAGACCTCAGATAACATACATTAGAACAAGGAAATAGAGTCTGTAAGTTGTGCTAAGACAACCTACATCAAAAGACTCAATCAGGTAGGCTGATCAGTTTTAACTGATCAGGTCAGCTCAATTAGGTGACAACCAAAGATTCACCAAAGTCATACGAGTTCATCAGACAAGAAGAATGTCAAACTAAGTTGGTAAATCAAACACTGAACAAGTGTACTTGATTACCAATGAGAGCAAGACACGTATGTACGGAGCTGACAGTGTGGGATTCGGCGGATCATAGTCAAGCGACTAAAAAGGACAAGCTTACATGCTTTTGGCCATGCCGCCTCTGTGCACGTCATATCCATCCTGCAAACCTACCTTAAATAGACCAAAATTCGAATTGCTCTCCAACAGCTAGTTCGATTTCGTGCCTATATATATGGGATCAAACCTTCATAGTAAGGTTACGAAAATTATCATCAAGCTCAATCTATCCACAATTCCCGCACGAAGAACACAAAATAAAGAATATTTTCTAAGTGTTCATCCCATAGTTCTTAGCACAGAAATCTTATCCTTTAGCTTTAGGCTACCCCAAATACTAGGATAGATTTCCAGTTGGAACACAACAAATCTTATACCCAAATCAAAGGTTAGGTTAAGTTTGTTTAGCAAGATTTCAGACTAGGGTTTCTAGTTCTGATTTCTGGGATTGGTTGAGTGAGAACTCTTGAAACATTTGTTGTATTGTGTTGGACTAACACATTAATCTAAGTTCAGTTGGTTAAGTTGGTGCCCTTGTTGTTAGGGAAGAGTGGACGTAGGACAAGTTGTCTGAACCACTATAAAAATCTTGTGTGCCTTAATCTGCTTTACCTGCTTTACACTATCTCCACACACCTGTTTAACTATTGCATGCATATTCTAAGTCTGGATCGGTTTTGCACCAAGCAACTAATCTTGATCAGTTTGGCACTTTGTCATCTGATCCGAAACAGATTACTTAGAATCTGATTTGAGTAAACTGGTTTTTCACACGGGTTAATCTTATCTTCCGCACATTAGTTAAACTGATAGACACCAAACTGATCTTTCCTCAGGCGATAAGTAAGTTAGATATCAGTCCAAACTGATTCACACGCACTCTGATCAGGCATACTTGCTATTCACACCTGATCCCACGAAAAAGTTGCAGAAGTCTCTATTCACCCCTCCCCTCTAGATTTATGTCTCACTAAAACTCATTCGGGACCTACAAGTGGTATCAGAGCAGTGGTTCTACGGACCACTAGCTTTGAGTATCATCGGTTCTAGAGGAAGAACCATTGTGGTCACTTGAACAGATCTTGAAAAACCTGTTTTAAAACTCATCTGTTTTCAAAACTCACATTCAGCATGGATAACACTTCGGGTATGTATCATGATATGTCTAAGTTTTCTATTGATGAGTATGTTGACTGGACCATACTCATGAGCAACCATCTGGGTGCGATAAGCAGCGGAATGATGGAAGTTCTTGAACAAGGACCCATCATCATTTATTACAACAACCCAACTGAAGGAGGTGATCCAGAATATCCAACTGGAGCAAGAATCAGAAAGAGTCCCTTCACTGATGGATGCCAAGGAAAGGAAATTGTCCAATTTGGATACTGTGGCCAGATATATGAAGACGATGGACAAGATAACACGTGAGAAGATCAAGTATCTCAAAACTGCCAAGCAGATGTGGGATACTCTTGCTGAGATTTGCGAAGGAAACGATCTGATTAAGGATGATGAGACATAATTTGAATGGTAAAGTTTGAAAAAATCAAGATCTTTACCAAATGAAACCATAAATCGACTTGATGGAAGAATCACCACCATGTCAACAAACAAGCCGTGTGAATCTGGGGAGAAAATGTCGACAAAAGACATCAACTACAAGATCTTGAGGTCCCTGACCAAGAAATGGGACATGAAAGTAACGGTGATAAAGGATTGCCAAGATATTGCGAAGATGAAGTCAAGCAACCTGTTTCTAAGTTTAAAGGCTCGTGAATTCTATCTGATTGAAAGAGGTCAAGAAGAAGAAGACGAGTCACTCTTTGAAAAGCTACACGCCACATCAAAAAGCGGTTGCATTCAAAGGCGACTATGAAGATTCAAGTTCATTGAACAATAAGAAATATCATGAGTCAGACTGAACAAATTACTTTGCTGACCAGAAAGCTTGAACGATCAAATGTTCAACTAGGAAAGTATCAGAAATTCTATAGAGACTATCAGAAGAACAAAGGAAGAGATAGGAGATCTACTGACAGATCACAAGAAAGGAATCGTTCTGATAATATAAGAGATGATCATAGAGATGACCGAAGAGAAGATAAGAAGAGAGATGATCGTTCTGATGATAGAAAAGATAACAGATCAGACATAAGAAATTTTGATTACAGGCAATCTGGAAAGTCACCTGACAGATCCTATAGAAGAAATGATTCACCTGGCAGAAGAAATTCCATGAGAACACGGAGCATGTTTCAAATCATAAAACCGGTCCTTATAGTGCAGATTGCCCTGACCTGACTCCAAAAGAAAGAGAAGATAAGTGGAATGAATAGAGCAAAGATATAGAGACAGAAAAGCCATGATTGCTGATACATTTGGGATAGATGATTCCTATATGCCATCAGATGACTCTAGTTACTCATCTGTAGAAGACTTCTGCCTGATGACCACTACTGATGATGTTGACGACCTCGACGATCTGATGTTCTCATCTGATGACGACATCTGTCTCATGGCCAAAGATGTTGATCAAACTAAGGTAACTTCTAAACCTTCTATGTTTTCTGTTTCCACACCTGTTGTGCTGAGCACACCTGCTGGAGAGATTGACATGCAGCTCTACAATGAGCAATTGTTTGATGATCTCTCTAATGCAGTAGACACTTATACAATAGTGGAAGCTAAGAACGATAAGCTAAGGGCTGAGAACATTCAGCTTGTCAAGGATAATGCTATAAGTAAAAGCTATGAATCGAAATTGTTGAGATCGTTTTGGGAAGATGACTCTGAAATGGAGTTTCGAAAAGTCGACTCTTACGATCGAGTAAAAACCGGTTTAGGAACAACAAGCTATCAACAAGCAGCAAGTTGATGATCTCAAAATCCTCCAAGCTAAGTTGGATGAACTCTTTCGACTGCATGGGAGTCTAAAACAAAGTGAGGACAGTTTGCAAAAGAAAGTAGAGATTTTTGGAAAAGTTTCTAAAAATGTTGATGAAATAACAAGCTACTTTCGGAAGCCAACTGATAAGAAGGGTATTGGGTTTGATAGCCCTTCTGGATCCTCATATGTCCAACCTGGTTCACATTCCAAAAGTGAATTTAGGAAGGTTTCTAGACAAGATACACGATATGCTAAATCTGTATCGAAGAAGGGAAAAAGACCTGCTGAACAGGAAAGGCGAATGCCTGATCAGAAAGGGAATAGAAATGGACCTCACCTGATCAAGCATCAGCCGAGGAATCAACAGAAGAATCCTATTCTTCTGAAGAGACCTCAACCTAATCAGCAGATTAGGAATCAGAAAGGACAATTTCGCAAGAGAAAGTCTAATCTGAGACCTAATCAGGTCAGGCTGCCTAACTAGCATGCTAAGGGTAAACTGCATAAACCATTTGTGCAAAAGAGATATGAATCTTTTGATGGTAGCAGTCGTACTTATCCCTTCAACCAGAAATCCAGGACATCTGCACCTGAACCACACTAGATTAAAAGAAGACAAACTAACCAGAACAATCCCAAGTCTTCTAATTTATCCAAGGTTCACACTCATAATCATACTAACCAGAAAGCACATGAAGAGATGTATGATTATGTAGATGCTTATGGGAGACAAATTAGGTCTTCTGATCTTGATGATTACCATAAAAGTGACATGTTTGTTTGGATCCCGAAAGGTAACACTAACCCCTCAGGACCCAATCCTACAGGGGTACCTAAAGCCTGATTTGATTGCAGGATCGCGTGGGTTTGGCCAATAAGGGAGGTGTACAAACAACTATCTGGTACATCGATAGTGGATGCTCAAGACACATGAATGGCAACAAAAATCTCCTCAATTCATACATAGAATAAGAAGGCCCACGTGTACTCTTTGGTGACGATAATTTTGGTTTTACCAGAGGATTCAGAACCTTAGTGAATGATGATGTACAGGTTATAGGAGTCTCGTATGTTGATGGTTTGAAGCACAACCTCTTATCGGTTTCACAATTCTGCGATAACGAATTCATTGTTGAGTTCTCGACTGATCAATGCACTATCAAGAATCGAGCTACTCAACAGATTTTGCTAACTGGTTCCAGAAAGGGAACGATCTACACTGCAGACTGGAATAGTTGTCCAAGAAATGCATGCCTAATTGTTAAGAGTTCCAAAAGCAGCAGTTGGCTCTGGCACAAGAGAATGAGGCATCTGAACTTTAAGACTCTTAACAAGATAGCAAGGATGTCCCTGGTTGAGGGTCTTCCGAATGAGGTATTCTCTAAGGATCAGACATGTGTCGCATGTCAGAAGGGAAAACAGGTTAAAGCCTCATTTAAGGGGATCCCAGGACAAGCATCCAGCAGAGTACTGCAACTGCTCCACATGGATTTGTTTGGACCAGTTACATCACTTAGTTTCAGCGGATGCAAATACACTCTGGTGATCGTGGATGATTATTCCAAGTTTACCTGGGTTGTATTCTTGTATAAGAAGAATGAAACTACAACAAAGATACCTGAGCTGCTCAAGAGATTACAGAATGAGAAGGGTGTCAGTATTGTGAAAATCAGATCAGATAAAGGTACATAGTTTCTGAATTCTTTTATAACTGTTTTTTGCACTAAGTTTGGTATACAACATGAAACATCAGCCGCCAGAACACCACAACAGAATGGCGTAGCAGAACGAAGAAACAGAACACTCAAAGAAGCTGCTCGCACAATGTTGGTTGAACATGTAACTCCAAACCGTTTCTGGGCAGAAGCTATCAATACTGCATGTCACACTCAGAACAGATGTTCTCTGACTAAGATTCACTTCAAAACACCTTATGAACTGTGGAAGGGCAGAAAACCTCGTGTTTCTTACTTTCATGTTTTTGGGTGCAAGTGTTTTATTCACAACAATGGGAAGAGCCAGTTGAAAACCTTTGAAGCTAAGTCAGATGAGGGTATATTCTTAGGATATTCCTCAACCAGCAAAGCCTTCAGGGTGTTTAACAGGAGAACCCTAGTTGTGGAGGATACATCTCATGTGGTTTTTGATGAGACATCTTCTGAACAAGAGAAATCTACCTCAGAACAAGCAGTACCAAATCAACCAGTACCTGATGCTCAGAAAATGGATCAGTTAAGTATCAAAGAAAATGGATCAGATCACGTAACAGTATATGTTCCTAACCTTGATCTTAATGATTCACCAGGTCAATCAGACCCTAAGGTACGTACAACTGTCGATGAAGAAGCTGGTACAGCTGAGACAGTAACAACTGAACCATCTGGTTCAGGGGGAACACCTGATGTTCCGGCGGACAGACATCAGCATATGATGATTCCAACATCAGCTGAGACTTGTCCATGCCACGTGGATCCTATTATTGTGCCACTCCCAACCTCTAGTGACTCAATATCAGAAGAGGATGACAATGTCCAAACTGATATACATCAGAAAAGAAGGACTTGGTTGAAAGACCATCCTACTGATCAGATAACCGAATCCTAATGCCCGAGTCCAAACAAGACATCAGGTTGGTGAAAGTGTTATGTATTGTTGCTATATATCTTTGAAGGAACCTACCACAATAGAAGAAGCTCTACAATATGCCAGCTGGATTCTAGCTATGCAAGAAGAATTAGAGCAGTTAGAGAGGAATCAGGTTTGGGAACTTGTAGACAGACCAACTCATCAAGACGTGATAGGCACCAAGTGTGTATTCAAGAACAAGAGGGATGAGAATAATGTCATCACCAGAAATAAAGCAAGACTTGTTGCGAAGGGGTACTCACAATCAGAATTGATTGATTATGATGAGACCTTTGCACCAGTCGCTCGCCTGGAAGCCATTCGGCTATTTCTGGCATATACTGCCCACAGAGGGTTTACTGTGTATCAGATGGATGTAAAGAGTGCATTCTTAAATGGGGTACTAGCGGAGGAAGTTTATGTCGAATAACCTCCTGGCTTTGAAAAAGGTAACTAGGTGTACCGTTTAAGAAAAGCTCTTTACGGACTGAAACAGGCTCCTCGAGCTTGGTATGATACACTATCTCGGTTCTTGATAGACAGTGGATTCACTAAAGGAGTCATAGACAGAACCTTGTTCAGAATAGAAGATGGTTAAGACATTCTGATGGTTCAAATATATGTGGAAGATATCATCTTCGGATCTTCAAACAAAAGCTTATGTGATAGATTCAGCAAACTAATGCAAGGGAAGTTCGAGATGTCCATGATGGGTCAGATGAATTACTTTCTTGGTCTTCAAGTTAAACAAAGTACATAAGGGATATTCATCTGTCAAGCAAAGTACACTAGGAATCTATTGGCTAAGTTTGGAATTCAGAATAGTAAGGTAGCCAAAATTCCTATGATGACTGGATTCAAGATGGATCCAGATGAAAATGGTAAGAAAACTAATCAGAAAGAATATAGGGCTCTCATTGGATCATTACTATACCTGACTGCCAGAAGACCAGACATAACCTTCGCAGTAGGTGTATGTGCCAGATTTCAGGCAAATCCGATGCAAAGCCACCTGGAAGCAGCTAAGCGGATTCTTAAGTATTTGAAGGGAACAATAAACCTCGGTTTATTCTATCCATCAGATGATAATCTAGAGCTTAGTGGGTATTCTGATTCTGATTATGGAGGTTGCAGAATAGATAGAAAGTCAACCTCAGGTACATGTCAGTTCTTAGGAAGTAAACTGATCTCTTGGTTTTCAAAGAAGCAGACATCTGTTGCCACATCTACTACTGAAGCAGAATACATGGCCGCAAGAAGCTGTTGTTCCCAACTGCTCTGGCTTAGTCAGCAGCTGAGGGATTATTGTTGGTGTATACTGTAAAGCAAACTTTTAGTGAGCTTTTGTGGATGTATATTCAATTTCCTTATTATCTGAAATAAATGGTTTTTCACATTATTGCATTGCTTATGTGTCTGCTTATCTTATATTGTAGACAATGTGGTGGGTTTGTAGTCACATAGAAGATCACATCGTCAAGTTCCTTATAAGATATAAACAGTATGCACAACTGAGATAGTTCTGGACATAACTATTGGTTTAATTTGTAATATAAACTTGTTGGTGGCTTGTCTTGGTCATTAGTTTATACTAGTGTGTTATATCGTATTGAATGGGTCACAGATAAGACATGTTCTTCTATTCTGACTGTTATGAAGAACTAGAGGTCTTGGTGACTTTTATAATTCTCAACCCTAAGTGTGGTATTTAGATATGTGGGGTGCTTGTTCACTACTTTGATTTACTATAGGTGAGAATCTTGGTAGATCTCTCATACTTCGTATTTTGGGTAGTGACATCGCTCGCATGATATCTATTTATTGTCATTGGGGCACCGTGTCCTGGACATCCAGGATGATGACGTCCCCTTGAGGAAACTCATAAAGGATTGTCGTATTAAACCCTGCAGGTGAATTTAATCCGTACGACAACAAGGTTGAGTGGTACTACTCAAGGAATAATAGATATTAATTAATTAAAGCAGTCAGAAGCTTTAATAATTAATGGACGTGCAATATCTTTAACATGGGGAATTATAAAGTCTAATAGAAGCCCTGGTTCGATTCGGGATAGGACGGGAGTTCAACATTAATTCTCTAGTGGGATGAATTAATGTTCTTGGGCCAAATAATGTTCTGGGCTGAACATAAGAGTATTTGGGTCCGTGAGAAGCTCAAACCCTATACCTTCTAATGGATCCCTAGTCTGGCCCACGAAACCTGAGGAGTATAAATAATGGATACTGATTTCGTCTAAAACCCTAAGCACACAAAATCTAAAAATGCAGCAGCCGGACATTAGGGTTTTACAGAAACGAAACAGAAGGCACCCTCTCCACGTTCGATAGATTGCTATCCACTCGGTATTCGGACGAGGTTGGGAAACAGACTAGAAGATATGTAGTGGAATCAACACCTCGATCTTCAAGGGTAAGGAATCTAAACCTTGCTTTAGATGCATGTTTAGGTTTTAATTTTAATACGTGTACGTTTGGTATCCAGTAACGATTCTGGGTGACGGATCGCCTTCACCTGCGTGATCCATCAATTATAACATCATAGCTACTAATGTGCCCATATTCTTTGACAGTAATAGTGCTATTGCAATCACTCAAAATCCAGTTCTACATACAAGATGCAAGCACGTGGACGTCAGATATCACTTCATAAGAGATCATGTAGAAAAGAAAAATATCAGAATGGAAAAGATCCATACTGATAAGCAGAGGGTTGATATCTTAACCAAGCCTCTAGCTGAAGTCAGATTCAGGGAACTATGTAATGAGCTAAGACTTCTGGACTTAGGAGAAAGTGCACCAGAAATATTTGGTGGACTGGTCTCCAAGACCAGTTGGTTAAGAGACTGGTCAGAAAAAGAAGTAACAGTTGAAGGGGGAACTTCAACTGATAAGAGAGGATCAGTTCGAGACTGATCAGGAAAGGAAATATTGTTGGGAAAATTGTCAAGGATTAGGCAGAAATTAAGATCAACAGAAATCAGTCAGACTTGAACAAACTTCATGTGGTATTGACTGATTACAATATTGGTCAATCAGATACGCATTTATGTTCCTTTGTCTTTCTGTTTACTCATATGCAATTATCTGATCTTATTTGTTTTTACTGTACACATAATTTTATGATGCACGCCCTGCAAAGCATTTAATGCGGACGTAGGGAATGTGTATTAATTGTTATTTATTGCATTTTTAAATCCAAAAAGCTATCGTATCTGAAATCCCTGACCGCACGATTATATTTAAAATAAACCGCCTAATCTCGATCGCCCATCTTGATTAGACTCTTCGGTTTCCAATCTCGATTTTCTAAAAGGTTTTTTCCCTCCAATTCTAGCATCCGAGAATAACCTAGTAATCCTTTCATAAAGTGTCTGCCTCTCCGAATACATTCGAGAGACGTGTGGAAGGAATGGTTATCAAGTGCGTCGCCAATCTGCTTTGAGTATAAGTGGGAGAAATGTTATTAGGTTCTTGTAGGTGACATTAGATGTCACGTAGAACACGAGATGTGCTGTAGAATACTAAAAGCAGACTTTGAGTATAAGTGAGAGATTGTTGGGGTTATACTGGAAAGTATGCTTTTTACTTTATATAACCAGACTGAATTTCTGTCTTATTTACTGAAATTAAATTATTTATCAATGTTGCTTTAAATATGAATGAATGTTATATATATTTACTGCATATCTGTTCAATAAATAGTACGTGTTACATTGTAGTTAATTTGATGATACCAGATCACAGAAGATCAAATTAACAGTTTCTTGTAACCAAGTACAAAATTCACAACCTAGATGGAAATAAACAATCCATCGTGAAAGGTTGAAGTGTAAGGCTCAGATTGGTCTGTCTTGACCAAGAGATTACACTAGTGCATTATGATGCACTGAATAGGACCTACATCGAGGATAAATTCTTCAGTACTGAATGTGGAAGAAATAGACCTCAGTGGTTCGTTATTTCTTGATCTCTGCCCCTTAAATAGGATCGTGTGTAATTAATAATTATTGCTTTGATTCATGTTGGGTAGAGAATCAATGCGATTCAATACTTTGTGCTTTGGGCAATATTATTAGTTATATGATGATTGCTAAGATTTAATACAGAGAATCGTGTGCAAGTACGTCTTACGTGATTTGTCCCCTTGGTGGGCTCAGAAGTTTTATCATACTAAATCTTGCAAGTGGAATTTGTTTCTGGTATGGATAATGTTGAGTTGTTCTTACTCCAATGGAAAAAAATATTAATTAATATAAAGCTTTTCAGTGGCTTGAATTAATTAATGGACTGGGTAATCTTAAACACGAGAAATAATAATCGGGAGCCATATAACACGGGAAATTAACTAATGGACTGGGTAAGCTTTTCAGTGGCTTGAATTAATTAATGGACTGTGTGGATCGCTTGATATTGTTAGTGACGTTTTGTATATATAGTGGCATGAAAACGAATATTTTCGTGCTACCGAAAAAGTTTTTAGTGGAGTTTCGGTCTCTATATCGTCCTGTGATCTTATGATTTTAAATTTTATTTTTCTTTACTTTATCATTCATTAGGACATACTATAGAAGAGGGTAATCTAATCTTCATGTTTAAATCCTTATATAAATAAAAAAAGACCTGATGATAAAATATTCATACTTGTAAATGGGGGTGGACACAGAACTTTTGTCCAGCCAAATTTTTGTCTAGCCAAGACACAAGCAAAAAAAAGGTTGTGTCCCTGTGTATATCATATGAACGCGAAAATAATTTTAACAGTTCTAAATGCAAAAAAATTATTTCTTCAAACTTAGCGAATGGTGATGCATATCATATGAATGCGAAAAACATATGAATTTAGTAGTACTTATGACGGAATAGTGGTATATAATAGCAACATATGAAAATGATTTTGATCGAATATGATTTATCGCCACTACTAAATTAAAATCAAATTCAAATTTCATATAATAATCCACCAAAATTAGAATTTTTCTATTCGGGCGAACTTCATCTGAATATATATGGGCAGACAAATCATGGGCTTGAGCAAAAAATTAATGGGCTTGGTAATAACAACAGTAGGAGTCTGAATTGGTTGAGTTGAAAATAAAATGTTCTATCTTAATATTAGTTGGTGTTCACTAATTTTAAAGAATATATTTAAAATTAAAAATATGAATATATATATATATAATATATTATAAAAAAATTAATATATAATACATTTGCCTTGCCTCTACATAAATCTGCCCCCTGCTTGTAAACTTCTTCAAATTTATTTATTCTGCACAACCAATCTCCACCACAAATGAGTATTTCTCATGTCTCTTCTCTCAACGGGAAAATGTATTAGTCCGATAACTTAGAGCAGGTTGTGATTTTAGAATAATATACAAAATTGTGAATATAGAACGTTATATTTTAAAATATGTAAGTATATGACAATTAAATCCAAATAAGCTCAAATTGGGATGAAATTTTATGTGAGTTGCACAATTATCTTACACTTACAGGTTTTAAAAATATAGTGTCCTACTCCATCCGTCCCACTATATTTGTCTCACTTTCCTTTCATGGACGTCCCACTATATTTGTCTCAGTCCATAAAAGAAAAAAGTAACACTCCATTAACTATTGTTTTAATATTATTCCCCCCACTTTTCATCCCAACTACCCGAAATATTTTACTTTTCACTCATTAAATACTATAAAAGTCCATTATATATCTATTATTTTAATATTATTCCTTAAACAATTCAACAAAAGGAAGTGAGACAAATATACCGGGACGGAGGGAGTACATTGCATGCTCGTATATCTGTAAATATAGAACGACCGTATAAATTACACGCGATTTGAGCCTAATATGGACTAATTTGGGCCCCGATAAAAACATAGTGTCCTATATTTATATATCCGTAAAATTATTATCATTAAAAGTCAAACCTCTAAATTATGGGGGAATATTTTTCCTCTTTCCTCAAAATTATAAATACACATTTCGTAATTATACATACATGCATGTCATAGAAAAATCCATAAAATCTTTTATCGCAACATCCTATAAATCCATCAATCTTTATCGTTAACAAATGCAAGTAAATAAATGTAGAGCATACCGTGGAGAACTAGAGAACGCGAGCCCACACAATTGAAGTGCACATATCCTGGAATTCATCCTTGCTACCTGCCCTTCAGTGCTTTAATGTGTTGTACAGTATAATATATTAACAAATGTATTGTATTATACAACACATTAAAGCACTGAAGGGCAGTGCCCTGCAGGGTAGCAAGAACAAAACCCATATCCTAATATCCGGTCCTTTGGTTCAATTATTTCCGGGATAAGATAAAAATTCACATGTATGAGATCGGGTATAAATTAGCATAAATCAACATTTATTAATTTTAAAGTGTTAAGCGTCATACTCAAGTTAAATATGTTTCATCTCACCGTGAAATCGTCTCACACATGTGTGTTTCAACCTATAAAAACCTCAAAGTTCTTGCTAGTTAAAATTTTCATTTCAGTTCTAAGCTGTGTTGCACGGGTATGGATGCGGGGTGCAGATGCGATACGATTCGGGTGCGGGGATCCGAAGATTTTCAAAATTTTAGGATAAAATACAGCGAGGCTACGTCAATTTTTTTTTTATTTAATTATATATAGCACATGTAATAATAACATAGTAGTTAAAACACATGTACATAATATTAAGAGTAGTTGTTTGATTAGTTCATTTAATTGATTTCTAATGTTAATTTATTAGTTATTTACATATTTAATATTTAATTTATTAAGAATTTTTTTCTTGTTAATGAGTAGTACATAGTACTGTTCCCGAATTGGCGTAAGTTTGGAGTTTTGGATTTGTTATTTAATTTATTAATAAATTTTAAAATATTACAAAAAACTCCAAAAGTTAATAAATTTTACAATAATACACCAAAATGTAATCGATACGCGTATCCGAATTCCAAAAAATAATATAAAAATTGGGATATCGAGTATGATTACAACTGGATGTGTTTTCTGTTGATATAAAATACTCCGATTGTTATTGATCGTGTGCATTTTTTACCGAGCGTGTGCATATTACCGAGCGCGTGTTCAATTGTTCTCGAGCATGTCCCAACCAAAAATGTAAGAGCCTGAACAAAGTTAAGATCCTGAAAATATTGAATTAATTTTTGGTTTGGAAATGACAAAAAAAAATCCGGAAAAATGCAACTATATGGGTGTATTCAATTATTCTCAGGGTTGTGCATTTCTTATCGTCTACGGGCCCGAAAAAAAGGCCCAAAAAAATGCAATTACATGAGTGTGTTCAATTATTTTCAACGGTATGCATTTCATACCGTCTACGTGCCCGGAAACAAGGCCCAACAAATGCAATTATGTGAGTGTGTTAAATTGTTCTTAAGGTTGTGCATTTCTTACCGTCTACGGGCCCGAAAAAAAGGATCCGAATAAAAGACCCGAAAAATAGTGATAAATCTACATTTTATTGATGAATCTACCTTTTGTATGTATGTGTACATATTTATTGAATGATAGACATGACATTTGGTGGGGTGCATGTTCAATTTTTTAGTTTGCTCCCTTGTATTGACAAGGGCTTAGCAAATGTTGTTATTCGTGACAGTTATCCTTCGTTAACACGAGGACTGCAAACCCTTGTTATTAGCGTGGCTATATGACTTCGATGAAATTATACATTTCTTTATTTTATTAATTTTGAAATTGAGAAAAACACTTAGTAAATCCTTCGTAACTAATAAGGGGCACCGTGCCCTTGGTAAATTTTAAAATTAATTTTTTTAGCGTCTATGTATCGAACCCGCGACACTACAATAATTAGTGGAGGTGCCCACCACTCGAGCCTCTGCTGATTCCAGCAACTGTACGGACTTTGGCCATATTTATTGCATCTTTTTAGATTCTTATATGTTGGACCTTGAATTGAGACAAAATAATTTAAATAAAACACTAAATTGAGAAGACTAAAGTTAAAATTGAGCTTTGAGGTTGAAATACTTGTAAAATGAGAACTTATAATGAGACTCAAGCTAAATTTGAGTTTTTAAATGAAATTCGTCTTTGTGAAACTCTATATAATAATATTATAATATATAAATTTTGTCCAACTAAAATAATTTTTTAGATTCATCCTCGAATTCAAATAAAAGAAACATTTTCATGTACCATTATTTTTACAACTTATATTAATATAGGACTTGAGAGATAAAATAACTATCAAATTCAAGACTAAAATAAAATAAAAAATCATTTAAATGAATCTAAACTTATCATTCAAATACCCATAAATATAACCCTTTTTTTTGAAATGTTGTACTCTCATAAATCAATTATATTTTAGTTATTTTATCATGTTCATTCTTTATTTAATTCATTTATTATAATTTTATCACTTATGATTTTAAAATTATCTTTAGTTGATAATTTTTATCTTTCAGATATTTTATTGATGTTTTTTATCGTTCAAATCCCAAATTAATAGTTATTTATCTTTAATCAATTGAATTGAAAAAAATATTATTTTTATATTCTTCTTTTTATGAATTTACTTTTATTTGAAATTTAATTTTTTAATTATATTTAGATAAATTGAGTTATTATTAAAATTAAAGAGATACAATTGTAAGAAAGTAATTATAAAGAAAGGGTGTTTGCATAAGATTATATTTTGAGGAAGTGATTTAATTTGGCAACTGTGAAAAAAAAATTGTTTAATAATGAAAGTGGAGTGTTTGCAAAATTTGTATAAATGTTTGATGAAAGATTTAAATAGAATAAATTATTACTGAGAAACTATAATCGATGAGAAGCTCACCCTTCCCAACTTTTAGATTATGGATTCTTTCATTGAATTTGAAAATACTCAAAATTACTTCTATATACAATTCAATGTGATTATAAATATTAATTTTATTTAAAAAAAACACCCCTATATATGAAAGAGATAATTAGTTGATTATGACAGTTTTTCGATTTATAACAATCAAATCGAGGGTTTGAGTTTTACTGTTTTTTCCTCCCTTTGCCACTTGCTTTACTTTCTATATGTGCCTCAACATACGTTATATTCTACGCGTGTTCAGTTTCATTAATTTCAGATTGATAGCAGGTAATCCAGGGTTAGAGATTTGGTCTTTTTTTTCTTCTTCTCTCTTTGCATATTTTTTATGTGAGATCTCATTTTATGTTACTTACTATATATGCTTCATTTTAGTCAACTTCCGATCAACAGAGGCAATCGGAGATTTGAGATTCACCATCAATTTTATTCTCTGCGTGCCCTCGTTTTCGTCGGTCGCCGATTGACACCAGGTAATTAAATTATTAATGTAATATAAAAGGTCTTCACAAGCCAAATCATGTTTGAAGTTTACTTCGCTTTCCCCAATTTTATCTTTTACCTCTCTCGGCGTTTATTCTCTTTCCTGCGTGCTCTCGTTTTTAAGATCCAAAAAATCCGACTTAAACACCATTGCTTGTGTTACTTTATGTTAAAATCAAGCATTTAACAATACTCGACATTAAACTCCACCTCAACATGGTATTTTATATTGAAAACATAATATTAGTGTACAAATCATCTAAATAAATGTGAAAATCTTGTAAAATATGGTTTCTTATGTTGATGATTTTACAGGATTTTGGTAATTAATTATTTTTGGGAAGCGAAAGTAATCAAATCATTGGGAGGGAAGAGTGGAAAAATTGGGTTTTTCAAAAGGGGAAAAAAAAGAAAAAAAGAAAAAAAAAACCCTAGGGCTTTGCAACTTGGGCTTTTTGGTGGCCACAAAGTCATTTCGCCTCGTTATTCAATCAAAATGAACGGCGAAGCTGTGAATACAAACCCCCAAACACACCAACCCCAGAATATCTCTCTCCAAACCCGCCGTCGCAGCGGCGGCGTTACTGTTGATTGCTTCCCCGTAGGTTCCTCCGTTGAAGTACGGACCGATGAGGAAGGGTTCAAGTTCGTCCACTTCACTGCTACTGTAATTTCACCGCCAGCGCCTTCGAAATCCCCCAAAAAGGGCAGCAAGAAGAAATCTGCCAAAAAGAGCGGTAAAGACAAATCGATTTGTATCGAGGTGGAGTACCACAATTTGTTGGCTAACAACGAATTGGATCGGCTTAGCGAAAGCGTCGACATCTCGTGCGTGAGGCCTCAACCGCCATTGCAGGAAACTGCGAAGGGTTTCGAAGCGGGTGACGTCGTCGACGCGTTTTACAGGGACGGGTGGTGGCCGGGCGTCGTGTCGCAAGTGGTGGAAGGTGGCGAGAGATTCGTTGTTACATTTGAGGACCCCCCCGATGTGCTCGAATTCGGCCTCGAAGAACTGAGATTTCACTGGGATTGGGATAACGGCAGCTGGACTCGGTCACAGAAGCAGGTACAGCAAAATTCTATGAATTTTGTATCACATTTCAGTTTTTTTTCTTTGTCATCGGAGTACTTTTAAGAAAATGTTTCTTAACCCTGGGGATTTTCTGGGTTCTATTTGCATGCATTTTCTTTGTAAGTTTTGTTAATTTTTCAAATGGGATTATGTTTGAAATTTTTAAAATGTTAGTTACGAAAAATTCGCAAAATTTGGCCAAATTCTGTCCAATTTTCAATTGCATTTATATCTTCTAAAGCTACAATGTCATGCACAGACTATTTTTTTTTTCTTCAATTGCAACACCTTGGGAAATCTCCATGGCAGACTGCTGTTCACTTCATTGCAGATCTGTCAAACGTTCTTTAAAAAAATATAAAGATCCACGTAATCTCTGTACTTATATTTACTGTTTTTCTAAAGGGGCCTAAAACTCATCACCATGGCTACGTTTGCCTCCACTTGTGCAGTGGATTCGTCCTCCACGAGTTTTCTGGAAATTATCTGGGCTAAAATTCGTGAAACCTTTTCTAAAATTCATGTAAATTCTTTGCAACATATTTTCTACGTCTCGTAGAGTAGATAATGATGGAGTAAGAGAATTACCCACCTGAAAAAAAAAAAGAGAATTTAACCCGCGAAGGGGAGTGTTAGGAAAATAATACATAAATGAATTAATTTCGCACTTATGAGGAGGCCCATCTAGTGGACAATTCAATATGTGTGGAGTTGCTTTCAGCGGGAATTGAACCCATTACATGGGCGTGAAACTTTTTGGCTTTGATACCATGAAAGAATTCCATCTCATCTAAAAGTTCGAACTTGTAGAGAGGTGTGGGATTAATCGTTTATATTATTTCCCCAACAGTTGCCTTACTACCAGGTATTACTTGCTGATGCCCTTTTATTTGGGAAATGGCTGTTCTTTTTTCTTATAATATAGCAACAAGATTTGCAATTTGTGAGTAGGTGTGCATCTTAGAAGTTGTCTTACATATCGTATTGATCTGCTAGATTAACAGGTGGCATAACTGTGCTCATATTTGGTGCGTTCAATGGTAGCTTGTGCTTATTCAGTAAATGTTTATCCTTAAAATTCTCTGATTTCATAAGAAACCTCGAATGAGGAGATGATGTATGCTATTGTTTTATATCCTAATTAGTTTGTTCTTCCTTTTTGTACATTGTAAAGAGTATGACAGGATTAATGTTTGACGTGGGACGAAAGGTAGAAGTCTCATTTGACAGAGAAGATTCTCAGGATGCTTGGTTTCCAGCCACAATTCAAGATGACTTGGGAAATGGAGTGTTTCGTGTGGAGTATACGGATAAGAAGGGTAAGGCTGTTATAGCGCCAGTTGATTCCCGTCATGTCAGACCTTGCCCTCCACTTCTCAAGGATAAAAACTTTGTGTTGTTGGAAAAAGTTGACGCATTCGTTGATTATTGCTGGTGGAGTGGGGTAATTACCAAAGAGCTTTTGAATAGCAGATATGTTGTTTTCTTTAAGCCAATGAAACAGGATATGGAAATTGACCAATCAAAATTAAGACCACATATGGATTGGAAGGATGGCAAGTGGTTTACTTCTTCCCAGGTTTTTCTATTCTCTAAAGGATGTCCATTTCATTTGTGCAAATTAGTATTTGTTATGTTTTTTTAATTTTTTGCTTATCACATCCCTATGATTTCCAAATTACTTTCACCTGCATCACCTGCATCTAGTTTCAAAAAGTTGTTTATGATGTTCTGTATGTCATAGTGACAAAAAACCTTGCAAGAGGAAGGAGGCAGAAGGACTCTGACTTTCTTATCATGTTTGTACTCCTGGTTAATATAGAGCTGAATGGGATGATTTACTGAGTAAAACTGTAATACATGTTTATTCCTAGAGTGATGATTTATAATCTCTATCTTTCAAGTTATTGACAAAGAATTCACCCTCTCACACCATCACAGAAATTAAGTGTGATAAAATTATAAATTCAGGGAGGGGCAAGCAAGGGACGTGGTTGTATGGGTCCTTTTCTTTCATGCTCTCAGTTGATAAATTTTTTGTCCAATTTACTTGTGTATTTGAATCTTTCTTATATGATGAGTAGTATCATAATTTGGATTTGATAAATTTAGGCACGTCTATGGAAATGGTTTGTCATCAATTTTAAATTTTGATGTACAGGCCATATTTTTGTACCTTTTATTTTCTAATTTATGTCATTTGATTTGTTTCTTTTGGGCATCTGTAGTGTGGGCATATTGTTGCTAAGAGTGTAAAAGTTATCCATGGTCTAGTGTGTGGTGTTGTCTTTTTTAAAAAAAAAAAAAAACTTTATCAGCTTTTTAGTGAGTACTCAAAGACTGACTTCTTGGAAGCTATCTCAGGAAGCCTCAATACAGCCCTCAGATGATAAAGTGCATGAATATCACATGCCCGAAAACCCTAGCGTCATGGTTGCAACTGCTCCGACGAAGAATTCTGGTGATGGAAAGGGCCCTCGTGATGGAAAAACTGCCACTTTGTTGACCGCAACGAAGGGTCAAGTTGAGCAATTAACTCCTGATAATCAGAAAGTGTCACACATGACTAAATCCTTGAAAAAAAGAAGGCAGTCTTTAACTGATCCAGGGACCACTAATTCTCAGCCTCCAAAAAAGCTCAAGGAAGGAAATGTAGTGGGAACAAAACCCAATAATGGAAAGGAGGACAATGGACAAGTTAAAGAAGTTTTATGCGGTTTAGTTAGCCCTGATTCTGCAAGTAATACAGATTCCGCTGCAATACAAACTACGGAAGATCTTCCTTCTTTTGATCATCCATGGGATAAGAAAATTGTAAGTCGCACATGCTGTTGGATATTGTCTATCTTTAATTTTGTTGCATTTTAGCTCAAAAGAGAGTATGTCTACGTGTCTTCTTTGGTCACTAGCAATACTCAAGTGGTTCCAAAAGAAAGGCAATAACATTCTACATTCTTCCTTAATATTTAAAGAATGAAGCTAGAGAAAGCAGATTTCACATCATGGGTGTATATTATCTTATATCCCCATGATATCTTCTCTAAGATTAATCTGTAAAGATCTTAAGCTTGTTTCCAATTGAAGTTCCAAAATTTGAATTTCCATATTAATTTGCAAATGTTATGAATTTTTATTCTGGTGGAACTTATCGAACACTTAGTACAGATTTTTTAGGATTATCAATTCTGCATCTAACAATTAAGTAACTGTTAGGAAACATCAGGACTGAAAAACACAAATATTGATTTTAGAAAAGAAAAACAATGATTATAATTTGTTTACCTCTATGTCCCCTCATCTGTTTCTCTTAAATAATTCAGCAGAGGAAGCAAAGGAACATTCGTTCTAAGCAAAATTCCGGTGGAATGATTACGTCACCACCCAGTTCTTTGAAGAACTGCATTACAACGTTGTTTGAAAGTCAGAGTCTTGATATCAGAGGTATAATTTTTCCTTTTAACGGTTTAACCATCTGTACATCTCAGTTTGGCTGTTGTTTGTTCGATTAACAAATTGAGGAATAAATTTTAAGGAGAGGTACTAGGTACAGCAGAAAAAAACTCGGAAGATGCTCAAAATGAGCGTGCGAATGAAGGACTTGAAATTCCTATCATTATAGGTTTGCCATGTTTCGAAGCTGGGAGCCCTGGAGTATCTGGAGGTAGGAAGAGCCAAAGCTTCAAAATCAAGGATGTTGCGACTATTGTGAATGACCAGGAGCATCCACTCATTAATTCCTCAAATCAGAAAATAAAGGTAGTTTAGAATGATGACGAGTCTGATATTTATACAACATATGAACTTTTGATGTGGTTTGAGAACACAACATATGAACTTTCGGATGAGAATAAGAAAGCTAGTTATGTGCTCCAACTAGAGTTAAGTTTTAGAGAACATAAACACCAATAGGGTCTAAGTTTACTAAATTGTCCTAAATATATGTTTGTAATTTTTTAGAATTATTAACATATGAATTCAGTGGGACCATTAATTTATATAAGGTTTTCTTAGAATATCTTTTATCTTACTATTTTATCGAAATTGATGATTTTTACTACTGGCCCAAGTCAGGCCCGGCCAAATTATTATATTACAGAGTATTTTTTAACCAAAACTTAGAGGATATTACCATACCTTTTCCTACCTTGATTCATAATATGTGTTGGGCCTGCTTATTGTACGCCTGTCCCGCCTGTAGGATAACACACCATCAGGAACTCGAGAATCAAGTGAGAGAAGAAAGAGGGGAAGGCCAAAAAGAGCATTTGTTGAAAGCACCCAAGTGTCAGGTTTAACAATTTTCTCTTAGCTGCCGTTTTTCTTTTTCGCTAAAAAAGTACTCCTATTTTCCTTGTGCTTTAAATCTTGATTAAGGGAAGACTTCATGTTTTAGGAAATGCTCAAAATGGAGATGTTGGTTCAGGTGCTTCAGGTAAAAACGACGATTTGCAGAAAAGTCCTCAAGCGGAGGTGATAGAAAGTGAGGGAATGATACCTGATCTGAACAAAACTGATGAAAGTCAGGAAAAAGTAGCTGATGGTCTGTCATATCCCAAAAATAAAAGAGTGAGAACGATGAAAAGAACATCTCCTAGCGCGCATAAAGAGAAAGGTAAAGAGTCTGTTGAGCTGGGAGAGAATCTTCTGTCAAAGAAGAAAGGAAGAAAATTGACTGCCATCCCAGTTCAAGGTGACACTGGGCATGGGCTATCCGCTAATGATGCTTTTGTACTCTTCAAAGTTAAATGTGCTTTTTAGCAGTCTGGTGATATTTTTCCTTCTGTCTTGTATAGATTCCCTCGATGCATCTAGAGAGACAATGATTGAAGTTGACCATACAGTCGAAGTACCCAGTACTGAGTTTGATAATGAGCCACTTTCTAAGTGGATTGTGGAGTTGAATTCACCATTGTTGATTGATAGCTCAAGTATGCTTATATCTTTGTTAGTGCTTCCCAGTTTCTGGAATCTCAGCTAATGATAATTTTTTTGTAGGACGGTCTCCTGATACTTCGGACCATTGCAGAGTAAATGGCGAAAAACAAAGAGACAGTGCTGAGATTAATGAGGGCAGTGAGAAACAGCTTAAAAGTGGAAAACAGCCCTCTTCTTCGGTAGATAAAAATTCGACTAAGAGCAGTGAGAAGCAACCAGAAACTGGCTCCCAATCTCTGGCTTTGGTTGACATAGATCTTAGAGAAACAAGTGATACGCAAAGCTTGCCGTTTGTTAAAACCATTAGTCTCTGGAAAACTGTTGAATCAATGGAAGTCTTCCAAAAGATACCACAGAACCCGCATTTCCAACCTTTGGAACAAGTTGGAGAAAGCTCATATCGTGAGAGCTTGGCTATAGGTTTAATGGTTGCCTTTGCCAGTTTGGTGGAGACAACCTCCAAATTACAGGTGAGTGACCCCAAAAGCATGGTAAATGAGATGATAGCAACAGTCGAAAAGCTGGATAAGCATGGATTTGATGTTGGAGTTTCACAAGGCCATATATCCGAGTTTCTCGAGGTGAAGGACAAAGAAGAGAAGCTTGTGGAAGAAGTTAACAAACTGAACGACCAAATTGAGAATCGCAACAATGAGAAAACTAGGATTGAGGAAGAGATGCAGGAGATCAACGAGCAGATAAGAAAGTTGCAAGAAAAACATTCAGTCGCTGAGTCAGTGAAAGGAAAGATAGCTGATGAAGTTACCTCCCTGAAGGATCTTTTGAAGGAAACCGAAGGAAGCATCGAAAATCTGAGGCGTAATTTCAAAGGTGCGATTTCTGGTAATGTGCCATAAATTTGATATTTATTGGCAAATGTGTTGCCTGTTGTTATTGGAAGCTGTAATTGTAGGAGGTAAAAAATGGTTGTAGTCTAATCCTAGGTGTTTGTTTGTTCTTGAGCTTTTGTGAAGATGCTAACTGTACCTTCTGAATTCGGTCTGTATCACACTACTATCTTCGGTTTATTTTTCTTGCTGTAGTAGTTGCTGTTGATCTAAACAATGTCTTTGTAATGGCTTTGATTATTAGGCAATCGACATATTTATCGTGTAATGGTAGACGGGTCGCGGGACCTTTTTCAAATGTTAAGGCGCGGCAATTTACATTCGGATTTTTGCTGAATACATTCATATGTGTACAATGTTTTTGAGGACTCTGCAACATGAGTGTCAATAGTTGCAACATACTCCCTCTGTCCACCAATTTTATGTCTGTTTGACTTTTTAACGTGTTTTTGCGAGCAAATTTTGTACTAGTAATTGAAATGATAAAGTGATTTTTAAGGAGGGGAACTTGTCTATCATACACCTTCTTAAAAGTTATTTTATCATTATAATTACTAGTACAAAACTCGCTCGCAAAAACGCGTTGAAAAGTCAAACAGACATAAAATTGGTGGACGAAGGTAGTACATATTATTACTCTTATTTTGATTTTTTCTTTTTCAACCTAATTGATTAATTTTGATGTCCAATGTGATGTTGTCAAAGAGTGGTAAAAACTGAGTCGAGCCGAATAGAAAATGCAGTATTACAATTCAATTTCCATTTTTATTTTTTTTTTGGAAATTTCAATTTGTTTTTCAGAATGAGAAACCAAATATGGTCGAACCAAATTGGTATATTATAGTGTACTTTTCCGTTTCACTTTCATATGCCCCATTGCAATTTGCCCATAATTTGTAAATGTTGAACTCCATTGATGTTAATTTGTGCAAAATTAAAAAAGCCCCAATCTACAAAACCCAAAAAAAAAATAAAAAATGGTTATGTTCGGTTGGAAACAATTTTAAATATATCCATAGATTATTTAAAATAATTTGTATATTTCATTGTAAATAAATTGCATGGTACATTCGGTATACAGTACTTTGTTAAAAAAAGAGATCATGATGTGAAGTGATATCTAGACCCGCCCCATCTACTCTCGGACACAATTTATTTTTAAAAGACTAAAATATAAATAAAAATTATTCAAAAAACGTCTAATAATTACAAATAAGAAGAAATATTTTAAATATGTTAAAATTAAAATCTACAAATCTAAAAAATTTTAATTATAAAAAATTGTTGAATCAAAAAGAGATTTACAATATATATTTTTAAATGATAATTAAAATAAATTGGATAATTATTTTATTTTATACTCTTATATTTCGATACTCTTTAAATAGTTTCATTTTTTATATATATTTTTAAAAAAAGTATATATTTCCTCCGACTCTTTCTTATTTGAACATTTGTCCAAAATGTTCCCGGACACAATTTATCAATTTATTTTTAAAAGACTATAATATAAATAAAAATTATTCAAAAAATGTCTAATAATTACCAATAAGAAGAAATATTTTAAATATGTTAAAATTTAAAAATTAAATTAAAATCTACAAATGTAATTTTTTTTAATTATAAACAATTGTTGAATCAAAAAGAGATTTACAATATATATTTTTAAATGATAATTAAAATAAATTGGATAATTATTTTATTTTATACTCTTATATTTCGATACTCTTTAAATAGTTTCATTTTTTATATATATTTAAAAAAAAAGTATATATTTCCTCCGCTTAATTGAACATTCCTAAAATGATTTTAAAATAACTTTATTTTTTTTCGAAACAACTCTTCAAACATCTCTATATTACAAAATATGTCTTTTTTTTTCTCACATTAAAGTCAATTTGATCTCGTTTAATTTACAGAAATGTCATTATTTTGTCATTCAACCCTCATAAAAAAGTAACTCAATCATTTTTAATACTAATAAACAATAAAAGAGAGAAGGAAGGAGTACTTTTTAATTTTTTTTAATGAGCCCCCTGTATATTATGCACTTCATAATGTATTTTAAAAATTTACAATTTTTCATACTAAAACTTGCAACTTGTTACACTGAAACTTGATATTGTACAAGACCTAACCTTCTTTTTTAGAATACAAACTAGTGTAAAATCCGAGTAATACACGGTGTTGAAGAGAAAAATTAAATCATTATTTCTACGAATATCTTATTAAATAGGACTGCGAAGATATTAGCCTATTATTTTTATTTGCACATTTTTTGAAATAATTTAATGAGATTTAAGCATTCTACAGAATCATGAACATCATCAAAATCAATTCAAATGATATCGTTTATAAGTTCAGTTGAAGAGTCGAATTAAAATATCAAAATGCAAGCATATAGATATAGATGAATTAGAATTACACTCCAGAAAACTTTGCAGTCAAATTTGGCAGCCCTGTATACTAAATCAAGTTGAAATCATCAGACATTAACACACTTTGCACGTTTGCACAATTTTATGGTTGATTTAGTAGTAGCTCCTTCATCGATATGCATTACTTCTACTTGTGGATTGAGCAAGTACGGTGTGCAGATTGAGGCGGAGTTCGCAAGAACAATAAGCAGCGGCGAGAATGATGAACAACGGAGTGGACAAGGATAGGA
Organism: Stenogyne calaminthoides; assembly: GCA_037126765.1. Taxonomy (NCBI): domain Eukaryota; kingdom Viridiplantae; phylum Streptophyta; class Magnoliopsida; order Lamiales; family Lamiaceae; genus Stenogyne; species Stenogyne calaminthoides. Next base: position 5,135,667 of record JBBCBC010000039.1, on the reverse strand, counting down.
ATTTCGTTACAAGTGAGATTTATAATGGCCCTCATTATATTATGCACTTCATAATGTATTTTAAAAATTTATAATTTTTTATACTAAAACTTCCAACTTGTTACACTGAAACTTGACGCAGAAGACCTAACATTCTTTTTTAGAATACAAAAGGGGTCTCGCGAGCTGAAGCGTACACCCAAAGGCAAAGCTATACAGAGTTTCGATTCCCATTCTCAAAATCCCTTCTTCACTCTAAATTCCACACTTTCTCTCTCCTGTCAGTTGCAAAGCGGTTTCCCTCTCTCTGCATTGCGAACAAGAAATCCATGGGCCCAAAAGTTGGAGAGTCGTCCTCCAACGATCCATTCAAGGCTGGGTCAGAAGTGGAGGTGAGCTTCGAGGAGGAGGGTTTCCGCGGCTCCTGGTTCTCCGCCACCGTCCTCCGCCGCTCCTCCACCAGGCTCAACAAGAAGCCCCGCATTCTCGTCCAATTTCACAACCTCACCGCCACTGAAGACGACGGCAAATCCGTCCCCAAGCCGCTCCGCGAGACCGTCGATCTCGTCCTCGCCCGTCCCGTTCCACCGCGCGAATCGCGCCGCCGATTCCACGTCGACGAGGACGTCGACGCCTTCCACAGCGACGGATGGTGGGAGGGCGTCGTGATGTCCGTCAATGAAGACGGCAGCGGAAGCAATGGCGATGGCGGCGATGTGACCTACTCTGTGTTCTTCCGATCGTCGCGCGAGCAGCTGCCTTTTCAGGAGTCTCAGCTTCGTCTCCACCGTGAGTGGGTCGATGGAGCGTGGGTCCCGCCTCTGGAGGACGATTCTGCGGCTGGTGAAGGCTCTTCTGCTCCGCCTGAAGGGAATTAGGTTTGTGATCCTTTTCTTTTTTTGCAGAAAATTAATTCGTTTGTGGTTGAACATTTTGAGCCGTGCTTACAGGACAGAGTTGTAGAGTTTCCGTTTTTGTGACAATTGCTGTGTAAATCAGTATATGCGGAACATTATGCGTGTAAATCCTGATTGATATATGATAGACTTAGAATTCCACAGTAGAAATCGCAAATGCATAATTGTTCATAGAAGATTTGACTAACTTGAGATGGCAAATGGCTGAAAAATTATAAGAAGGTCTATCTGTATAAGACTACTGCAGGTCTGATTTGTTTGGCAACAAATTAAGAACTTAGATGTTTTTACTCAATGAATAGGAAAATTTTGACGGAAGAGCTAATACATTGATTGAGACCATATTGGGAAGGAGTGACTATTGAGTTGTGTGATAACTATACCCTGTTGGGGGCAGAGTTATGAATTTTGAATGGGCTTGCAAGATTGACAATATATGGGAATTTGACCTTGATGATATTGGCTTGAATTATTAGGATCAATTTCCAGATATAGGCCTGCAAATGAGGACCTGTTGGAAATGAAATCAGAAAATAATGAGGTTATGCTTAATCCTAAAAAAGAATAGGATCCGGTGCATAATTCATCTTGGTCTAATTATGGATAGCCTTCTGGGTTTAGTGATAAGGATGAGTAGATTAGAAAGTAGATGTTTTTAGGCTTATTTGATGTTTTCGTTTAGTTACTAATTTAACGTTTTCGATGTTTCCCTAATTCTCCAGAATATGTTGGTTCAGTTAAAGTGTTTTTATAGTAAGAGTTAATTCCTTTTAACTTCAGCTCTTTTGTGCCTGTACAACGATTATATGTTTATCTTTTCTTTATGCTTAACCGATTGTTTGATATGCTAAGTGCAAGTCTAGTTTTTAGGATAGGTATATTAAGAATATTGGGGTTTAGTAGATATAAGGCTTATATTAAGTATGAAGAAGGAGTCATAATGTTGGATCTCAGGATCTGTCAAGTTAAAAGAGATTATTTTCTACTGGGAAAAGTCTAGTACTATACCTCAAGTTATGACAACAAAGATGTTGAATATACTACATAAAAGAGAACTGTGTAAGGTTACTTGGTAATGTAGTGGATACTGAGACTGTATAGAGATTGTTGTAGATGTGTCAATCGTGATGGATTGCCTACATATTCTCCTGAAATTTCCACAAGATACCATTGACTCCACCCTGGGGCAAAACTGATATCTAAGGCACCTTATTTGATAAAACGTGATTTTAGGGGACGCTTGGTTCAAATTCTTTAATGTGAATGACAGTGAGAATGATTGAATGCTTAATTACAATGTTAATGGTTTGACCATAATCTTGGCATAGGTAGAGACGAAATGATTGTTGGTTGATGAATAGTGAAATGATTGAGGGATTTGATTTTAGGATGTGAGATTGTTAACTAAAACGGGGTAATGATTAACTTATTTTGAGACTCATTGCCCTTTACGAAGTATGGGAATGTGAAATGATCATCTTTTATTCTCATTAATCACTCAAGTACCTCTTTGTTAATGAAGTGCACCTCTGCACGCCGTTTGCCGTTTCTTAGTTTTGGTGATCTATTATCAAAAATAGCCATTAGTGACTTGGTTATGTTGGAGCCTGATCGAAACCGGAATGCAGGGCAGCAAGACTCGGGAGGCGCTCGACCTGTGCTCGTGGTCGAGCACTTATGCTCGGTCGAGCGCCCCCCATGCAGCGCCCGCAAGGCGCTCGACCAGTAGGTGAGCTCGTGCGGTTCTGCTCGACCAAAGCCTGAGGTCGAGCAGTTCCGAGGCCTGTGCGCGGATTTAGGGTTTTGGCCCAGTTTCGTGCAGTCTAGGTTTTTTGTATAAATAACCCCTGATTCCCCCATTGTATCTTGCACTATCTTGTATGATCATACAAGAATACTAATAGATCTCTCCTAGCTTGGTAGTGCCCCCAGACGTAGTCATTCTGACGAACTGGTTAACCAAATTGTTTGTCCTTTAATTCGTTGTTCCATTATTTTCTCCCATAATTGTTTGTTTAAAATCCTAACAGGTTAACTGCTAGATAATTTTCCAAGAACTCAATCACAATATTCGTACCAAGATAAATATCGCTTGTGTTTAAAACAAGATCTCAAATGCTTGTGTTTTGAACTTTAGATGCAATACTGTGAAGTAGTCGCCTAAGCTTTAACGCAGTGCTACTAATGAGAGTAAGTTGTGACGGTTTTTTTTTTGTTCTTGATTGAACATCTTTTAAAAAAATGTATACAAATCAAATGTAAAAAATCGATGATTAAGAATATTAGATAAATAATTATAGATGTAAAATTTAATGAATATAATGTTCAATTATTAACATATAAAAAATATTTTTAAAATAAATAAATAAATATGTATAAATAATATTTCGCATACTCAGAATCGAAAATGGAAAACTCAATTTTAAAAACGAACCGAAGTTTTAATAAAATTAACCGAATTTCATGAGTTTGGTTCTATAAATTTGGTTTTTCTTTCTCAATTTTATGGTCACCATACATGTTAGACCCCATAAAAGAAATGCCATTAATGAGATTAAATGATGGTAGTTGGCTAGTACATTAAAATCTTAGAGATGATGAACGTGAATCTATGTATTGTATAAGTTGAATTCTACATTACTATAGGGGGAACCCTTTTGTACACAAGCATCATATGCATGTGGATTTTGGGCCGATGGAGTTACAAATATTGTTTCATCACGCAACATTGAACATACACACATGTTAACAGGATACTCTACTTAATTGCACACCACTCTGCTCTGCCACTAACAGATGTATAGTTAGTGACCCAATTTACTTTGACAGGATACCATACATGTTTTTCTTTATTTGAGTACTCACACTAGATTTGTCAAACTTAAAAGATGGGGAAGTTTAATGATAGGTAAATTTCAAAATTATAACTTGTTAATAGGTACAAAATTATTGTATATATGTTGATACATTTGTACCTATTAGTAATTTTGCATAAAAAATTTGTACGTATTAGTAATTTTCCTTAAAAGATAGTGTCCTAATATTGCAAGATCATAAAGATAGTGTTTTAGTTTTGCAAACTGCAAAGATAGTGTCCTAGAGTGTCCATAAAATTAATTTTTACCCATGGTTTATTCTACCCTATCCTACAGACACTGCCCAATCATGTTTTAATATATTGCACTTTACAGTAAAGTACATATGGTAAAATACATTAAAGTACAATTTGACAGTGTCCAGCAAAGTGGGAATTCGATTCTTGCCAAAAACATGAGGTGAATTATTTGCTGTTTTAATAAAATAATAACAAGTTCTCAACTCTGCTCTCCTAAAGCACATTATGCGATTTGCCTTTTCTATCATTCCCCAAAACAGGGCGGTGGGCAGTTGCAAACTTTAAATAAGTTTTTGTTAGGGAATTCTAACACAATTTTGAAAAAAAATTATAAACTCTTAATTCAATTGAATTTCTTTTGGCATAAATGCCCCTTCGCTTTAAATAAAGTATAGTAACTTATGTGCCAAATTTAATCGTTTGTAACTTTGTATGTAATGATACAAAGAAAAATAGTTTGGCGATTTAGATGTAAAAACAGTGATAGCACAAAGAGCACAATACACTGCATAGTATATTTTAAACCATGCAACTTGTTGCACTGAAACATGCAATTTATTTACACTGAACCGTACAATTATTAATATGAAAAATACGTTGCATGTTTTAGTACAAAAGAGTTGCATATCCCACTACAACAAGTTGTATAGTTTTAAGATACACTATGAAGTGCACGGTGCACCTGGTGCACATGAAACCTACTCATCGATCTATAAGCTGGAAACTTAATTAGTTAAAAGTATAGAATGAGAACTGGGGAAGGTCACAATTTAGAACTAGTAAAGGGGTGAAAAGAATTTGACAAAAAAATGTGACATTTCCTTTTTAACAAGAAAAATATACTACCTATGTTATTTGTCCCATTTTTTCTATTCATACAAATCATTTTTCACATTAATTAAGGTATCAAAAGAGTTTTATATTCTTATATTTTTTGTTAGATGATTAGAACTTTAAAGTCATTTATTAAGGATAATTTTAAAGAAATAAAAATAAAATTATACTGTATTATCAAAGTGATAAATAAAAAGTCATTATGGATAAAATGGGATGTTTAAATAAGAATGGAGGGAGTATATATGTATATTATTTATTTAACTCATATGTATCACATATATTAAAAAAAAACGTTTTGGGAGCACTTCTTAGACGAATGACAATTATGTTGTGCAATTAATCACATATATCATCTTGCGGTTCCTATTTAACTACACTGTTCATGTGTCATTCATCTAAAATAGTGAAAATAAAATATTAATCATTGTGTAACAAGAAATCTGGGTTCTTGTTTGAACTAAGGACCACTACATCATGGTCTATATTAATATGATCATGGCCCCTTGAAATGTCTCTGTCTTTCTCTGTTAATATTAAAAGATCTTATCTGCTGCATGTTATCTCTAACATCTCACAAGCCAATTCATATGACTAACTATTTAATGCTACCATTTTATTTTATTTTTAATGTTTTCGGATTACTATTATGTATGAGTAAATCTGAAAATGTACCAATTTCTTGGGTTTTAACTATACATGTATCCGTAAATCTGTCTATGTACCAATTTCGAATGAGGTTAATTTTGAACCCAACGGTGTTTTATTTATCATTTCACTCTCCGACTTTCTTCTATGTATCCAATCCAACTTACATTATATCCCTCGATTTTGCTTCTGAAATCAGTCAAAGTATGCCAAGTAATGCCTTTTTAGAAAGAGCACATTAAGTAATGTTAAATGATAGACTAGGTAAAAGATACTCCAGGTGCACTGTGCAATTCAAATGCATTCTTGAAACGTGCAATATGGTTCATTAAAACATGCAGTTTTTATGATGAGACATGCAACTTATTTTCAGTACAAATAAGTTGAATGTTTCAATGCAACCAGTTTTATGTTTTAAAAATACGTTTGAAATTAACTGCACTGTGGATAGAAAGAAATCCGTCTCTCAGCCTTTCATGTCTCACGTTAGTTGTTAGTACACAAAGCATTTAAATACTCCACGAAATCGTCAATCTACCTTATAACTCCTATAACTCCAAATTTGTTTCCAGAGGGAATCGAACTTGGGTCTCCCACTCAAATGTGGAGCCTAGTGCTCAGGTGGGCTAAACCACCAGGTTAAGAAGGGCTAAATCTTATTTGCTATGTATATTGTATAGTATTAGTATGCACATTCACTCGTGCAACTAACTTTGAACGGCAAATCTTCAATCACTTTGATGGTCCCGAAAAACCCATTTTGCGCGTGTGGAAGCAAACTATGTCATGTGATGCATATAAAACAGGGGTGAGGGCAGAGTGATTCCAAACTTTTCGCTTTTAAGAACATGTGTGTTGTTTTGCTTATAACTGAATGCATATGACAAGTATAGACATAAAACAGTAAAGAACACACAAGATTTTATAGTGGTTCAGACGAAACCCGTCGTACGTCCACTCTTCCCTTAACAAAGGGGCAACTTTAACCGAACTTAACCTGCGGGACTTATCACCCTCACGGGATCGCCTATAGATGTTTACCGAGTTCACACTCAAACGGGACTTATCACCCTCACGGGATCGCCTATAGATGTTTACCGAGTTCACACTCAAACGGGACTTATCTCCCTCACGAGATTGCCTACCCTCCCTTTCGGGATTGCTAGATGTTTACCGAGTTCACACTCACCTACAAACTTAACCTAACTCAAACTGATTTGGGTAAAGGTTTGTTTGGTTTCCAACTAGGTTGAGATTTTTCCTTACATTTGTTTAGCCTCAATGCTAAGGATGAGAAAATCTCTCTAAGCTTATGATATTACATTTGTGCTTAGATCTAGGGTAGAACACTCTTGAATATATGCGTGTATTTCTAGCTCTGTGTTCTATGGTGGAAATGCTACATGATTTGGCTATGTAGCTTCAATGGTGTTTTCACGCATTTCTCCACACTTCCACACTTGATAATGAAGGAAGAACTTGTATTTATAGTGTGGATTTGAATGTTCCGATTGGAAGAATCACATTCAAATTCATACTACTCTCTGTAGCTTTTTGCGGCTTTTTTCGATCTTGTCGTCTTCCTCTCATTGGTCCGTCCAAATTTGAATCTAACGGCTATATTCTTGATTTCTTCCCGAGTCTCGGGATCTTGATTCTATCGGAGCCTTGACTTTATCGAGCCTTGAGTTATCGAGCCTTGAGTTATCTCGAGTCTTGAGTTATCCGAGCCTTGATTTATTCGGGGTTCTTGATTGGCGAGACTTCTCTTGGTGGACCTTATACGTCGGGCATCTTGACACTCGGGCTGCGAGTTGAGTTCTTGACTTCGAGACATCGACCCTCATGTCACATTGACTCGGGCTATCGATTTCTTCTTCTTGCGATCGGTCGGCTCGGATCGGTCGATCAACATATCTTCGAGGATCATCTCGGGATAGCATCGGGTCATCGCATCGAGTTAGCATATCAGTTATCATATCGATCTCGATCCGTCGATCTCAATCGGTCTCATCCGCTTTCATCTTCATATCTCGATCTCTATCACGTCGATCTTGATCGGTCTCTTACGCTTTCATCTTCGATCTGCAACCTTCTCTTACGATTTGCTAGCTTTAGCTTTTCTTCACATCGGTTCCGACGGCCTGACTCATCGGTTAACTCTGGAACTCATCTAACTTCATCGATCTCGATCGGTCTAAATCTCTGACCTCGTCCGAACTCGATCATCTTCTTCGATTTCATGAGTTCCCCCTCAATTTGTTCTCTCGTTCCCCCTAAACTTGTTATCTGTAAATTAGCTTGAATAACACAAGTTAATAATATTTTGGCATAAATTATCAAAACTAAAATATCCCAACACACTTTAATGTGTGTATTTGACAATTTGTTGCCAAGACGCTGCCAATATTGGTATTCTGGTGGGTGGGTGCATGATAGCGATAGGTCCTTGTCTTTTGCTCTTTCAAATCATACTCATGAATAAATTTGACTTCATTTCAAACAAAAAATAATACTCCCTCACATTTCACTTGCTTTTTTATTACTACTACTTTTGAAGTAGATTTGCAACAAGGCTTAACTGCACCAAATTCACTAAAATTTACTAGTATAACATTTTCTTTTTTCTTTTCATCAATCTATACAAACTATCAATTTTTTACATGTAAATCACTTAACTAATTTTTAAAGCTAAATTATCTCGACTTTTTTACATGTGCATCACGTGATTTTTATAAAGATATTTCCGTCAATTTTGTATACTCGAACACTTCTTCCACACAGATACTGCAATTGATTCCAAACTCTTTCTTTCCCAACTCACAATATTAAGGGTTTAAAGAAAGGCGAAGAAGACAAATCAATACTGAGTCTTTGAGTCGTGAATCAATTGCAGAACATGTGAAAGAGAAAGAGTATGTCCTTAGTATACAATATTTGAGGGAACAACTATTTAAAAATCACGTGTGATGTACATGTAAAAAATATGCAATTTTTTTGTCAGAAAATCAAGTTAATGATTTACATGTGTAAAAGATTGTTAGTTTATATAATATGATAAAAAAATTAGTTCTGTCGTGATTTAGATGCAATTTTGATCTTATAATAATAATAATAGTGTCTGACTGATCACTACAATTGACAATTCAAAATTTACTAAATGGTACATAGATACAAAAAGATTGCACATAAGTAAGTATATTTGCATAATCTGTGCAACTTCGACTGCATATATGTAATTATTTTGTACATGTTAATAAGTTTATACCTATTAGTAACTTGATTTAAAATTTTGTATCAACAGTAATTATTCTTAATAATAATGTTCTAATAACTACATCTACATTAATTAATGTTCTAATAACTACATCTACATGTCTTCTTGCGTAATGACAGAATTGGCCCTCATTGCATGAATGCAACTTTATTATGCATTTAGTAGAATGAGAACACTCACATGCCCATGGTAGACTATGCTAGACTAATGTGTGAGCCACATAATTTACCCTTTATTTTTTACACATCAAATTTTGACTCTCTACCTTAGTATTTTTTTTTTTTAATCTTGCAAATTAATTTTAGAATTAATAACTCTAAGGTACAAAAAATAGGGAGCAGTGACTCTAAGGTACAAATGCAATTTTTTTTTTTACTCTAAGGTACAAAAAAAATTGCACTTTCTTTGAAAAAAGAATTGCATTTTGTACAAAAAAATTGCATTTGTACTTTAGAGCTTTTATTTAACATTATAACACCCAGCAATCCCATTATAACATTTATTTAATATTTTTTTCAACATATTTTTGCCTCTCCTATATTAGGTTTGACTCTAACCACCCCTTTTTCAAGCTAAACATGATAGCAAATATGAGATAACACGTCCTTATTTTTTAATGTATTTTATAATTGTATTTTCTTTTTTTGCCCTCGTAATGAAAAATTTCTGGATCCGTCCCTGTATAGTGTTGTCTGTAAAGTTACATAAAAAGTATGAGAGAAAATCTCTGATAAATTTATATTAATTCTTTCAACAAACATGTGTTAAAATTTTAAAAACAAAAATTTGTAATTTGTAAGCTGAAAATAAACATGCACGCAGTGTTTTTTTTTTTTTTTTGGCAAACCTCAAAAAGTCTTATTATAACTTACTCCAAAGTTAGGAAATTCTGTTAGCAAATTTCACGTGTTTCATTATTTCTAATTTTATGGCATTTGTATGGTCATATTCTAAAAAGAAAAAGAAAGAAAGAAAGAAATTCCTCCAAAGAAGAATCATGAAAATAATCACATACCTCCATCAAACAAACTCATGAAGTTTAGACTTGTTGGGTTGTGGAGCCTGAGTCGAAAAAGGGATCCAGCAAGGGCGAGGCGCTCGACCATGGTGTTAGGTCGAGCACTACGCCGACCAAAAAGGAGGTCGGCCTTGACGGGAGACGAGCATTGAGGCGCCGAGTGGCGATCGATCGAAGCGGGGCAGCTTGACCAAGGCCCGTGGTCGGCGGGTTCGCATGATTGTCTTGGCGTGAATTAGGGCTTTGGCCCATGTCTCATTTAAATACCTTGACTCATTGTATTTGCCTCTTTGTACGAAAAAATAACACACGAAAATAGTGAATCTCGGCTTGGTAGTGCCCCCCAGACGTAGTCATTCTGATGACCTGGGTAACCAAATTGTTTGTCTCTAAATTCCTAGTTCTATTATTTTCTCCATAATTGCTTGTTTAGTTCCTAACAACTGGTATCAAGAGCATCTGGTTAGAGGGATCTGTGGAGAGCAATTATGATGGCTGAAGGGAAATCGCCTGTTGAGAAGTTTGACGGAACGGATTTTGGATTCTGGAAATTGCAGATTGAGGATTACCTATACGGTAAAGATTTGTATCAACCATTGGATGAACAACCTGAAGATATAAAGGACGTCGAGTGGAAGTTGTTGGATAGGAAGGCGATGAATGTGGTTCGTCTGTCGTTATCCAGGAACGTCGCCCTACGGTGAAAGCAAAAACCACAAAGGAGATGATGGAGATATTGACTGAGATGTATGAAAAACCGTCTGCAACGAATAAGCTTCATCTGATGCGGAGGTTATTTAACCTGAGGATGGCGGAGGATACTGTGGTAGCCAACCATCTCAACGAGTTCAATATGATCATAGCCCAATTGAGCTGTTGAGATTGATTTTGATGATGAAGTTCAAGCCTTAATTTTGTTGTCTTCTTTACCAGAAAGTTGGAGTGGAACGGCGGCTGTTAGTGCTTCAGCGGGTAAAGTGAAACTAAAATTCGATGAGGTTAGGGATTTGTGTTGGGATTATACTGGAAAGTATGCTTTTTACTTTGTATAATCGAAACTGAATTTTCAGACTTATTTACTGAAATAAATTGTTTATCACTGATGCTTTAAATATCATTGAATGTTACATAGATCAGATCGTAGAGACTTGATACGTTTTTCCACATGATTCTCTGCTTGAGCCTTAAATTCTTAGAATTTCTCAAAGGTCTCAGATTCATGCTTCATAAGAAAAACGTACCTTGAGTAATCATCAATAAAATTACTCATAACCTCCTCTTGCTTTGGTTGACATTGAACTACACACATCTGTGTAAACGATTTCTAACACTTCTTTGGCCCTATTCCCCTTGGCTCCAAATGCCCTCTCGGTCATATTACTCTCCAAACATGATTCGCAGGTTGGAATCGGTTCAACTTGGAGAAAACCCTAGTGAACCGTCTCTCACCAACCTTTGGATCCTCTTTGGATTTATATGACCCTAATCTTAGATGTCAAAGAAGTGTCTCATTCACGTCTGATGAACGTTTTCTTTTCTCGGAAACAGTTGATGTGTTATAGGATACATTTCGTGAGTGGTGTGCACAGTTAATTGTATAGAGATCATTCAACAACGTTCCATGACAGATAAATTTATCAAAAATAAAATTGGTAACAATTTTATTAAAAAAAAGTAACAAATTATATCCATCATAAAAGTTTAGAAACTGAAAATGAATTCTTTCTAAAATTAGGAACAAAAAAAGAATATCTCAAAAATTAAAAACTTTGTCTTCATAAGGCGGGTGCACTTCTCCCATTGCTTTCACCGCCACACTCAGAAGCATCGCCCAGTGTGATGAGGACCTCACTCCCACTAAGTTGCCGGGTCCGCTTGAACCCCTGTAATGTGAAACAAACATGATTAGTGGATCCCGTATCCACCACCCACAAAATGGGAGGCATACGCCGCTAAACAAGTTTCAACAACTAGTGCGTGAGAATTACCTTTCTTTCCATCCCTCTTAGGTCTGGAACAAGCTGACCTCCAATGTCCTTTCTCACCCAGCTTGAAGCACTTCCCTTAGTTTGGCTTGTTCACTCCACCACCCTTCTTCACCTTATCTTTGCCATTGGCAACACTTGAGTTCACTTGCTTGTGGCCTTTGTTCCTTTTCTTGTTCTTACCAACCCTTGGTCTAGAAGAAGAAGAAGGTACGTTTGCCACCAAGGCTTGGCTTTTCTGCCCCAATATCGCCTCTGCCGAGACTAAAGCTTGCAACAGATCGGGCATCGAGAACTTCTGATTATTCATCTGGTAGTTCAACCTGAATTGTTCAAAGCTTTTCGGCAGAGAATGGAGCACGAAATCAATTTGGGTCTCGATATCGTATTCAGTGCCAAGTACCTCAAGTTTATTAAGGTGAGCCATCATCCGGAGAACGTGCTCCCCTACGAGCGTTCCTCCACCATTTTCATAGAGAGCAAGTCCTCATGGTGATCCGGACGAGCCACACGGTTACGATGTTGAAACATCGCTTTAAGACTAGTCATGATTTCGCTTGGCGGTCTCAACGCTCGGTGTTGGTGTTGCAACACATCGACATAAAGCCAAGATGGTACACTTAGCCATTTCGTTAGACCGCTCCCGGTCAAAGATACTCTTTTCTTAACCGTTTTAGTGGACTCATCTCGATGGTTTATCTGGGTTTAGGTGTGGTCGAGAACCGGTTATGGCTTTGTGCAAATGAGGACAATAGTGAGTTTTCGATTCAATCAACAAAATTTTTCCTCGGTGAGCAAATTGTCTTTTCAAAGATATTGAATAAAGTGGATTAAAAGGTTATGACATGATGAACTGAAATAAACAATAATATGCATAAGCACAAATATATCACAAGGTTTGATCACATGCATCATATTAAAATCTCAAAAAAAAATATGAACATGCATCAGCCAACATCTCCAAAACAGTTTAAATAAGCCACGTTGGGTGGGTCATTATTTAAACACATTCAAGCGGGTTACAAACAAGAACGATTTACAAACCCTTAATATCCAGATTAATAGTTGGCTCCCTTGACCAATATAAAATTGTGAGGGACTTGGGAGAATATATGCATATCAATTTTATACCTAAGTAATAACCATGATTAAATCTGAGGATTACTATTTCGCTTTTGATCGAGCCTCGTTGGAGGGTCATCGCCGCCACTAGTAATAACCCACAATCATCCGTTTGGAATTCATTCATGTGAAATCTATCTTTTGACCGTCTCCGTTGGGGAATTTCTCAAAAAAAAATTCACAAATAAATAAATCATGGAGGTCAAAATTAATTCAATTTTATTATCCGGAATAAAATTGTCAATTAATTATTTAAACATACTTAGTAATTTTGAAGTTGAGATTTTTCAATTTGGCAACCCTCATGCAAACACATTTAAACAAATTAAATAAAGCATAAGTTAGCACAAATAAAATCAAGCAAAACAGAAAAATAAACATATTGGGCACAAATTATCCAATTGTCATGGTTTGATTTTTCTTGGCTTGATCTTGAAGAAACACGTCTCGAATTTCTCCCACTCGTTCGTCTCGAACCGCCACGCCAAGCATTTCGCAGGGATGCACGCCAAGATCCCGCCCGGCCGCTGGGTTGGGACATCCTCGGCGGCCTAAGCACGCCCGGCGGGTCCGTGCCTTTTTAAGATGCCTAAGACGCGCTCCAGCGTGTGTCGGCGGCGTCAGATCTCGAGATCTCGGCAGCGTCGTCACAAGATCCGCCTTCGCCCACGACCTTCGCCATCTCATCTCATACATACCATCGCTTCGCCCGTCCGTCTTTCGGCACGGGCGCGCCGAGCCCGTGCATCTTTGCCCTCATCCTCGCCCCCGCCTTTCGGCCGCCCGCCCACCGCCCGCCCCTCGTCTTAAGCCTTAGCGCCCGTCTTGCCCACGCACGCGGGTTCTAGATTTCGTTATTTAATTTTTTTGTTTTTCGTTCCGATCCGGTTATAATTTATTTACAAAAAATAAATAAACCTAGATCTAGACTAGTCTATTACATTGATCAAATCAAACAAATCCTAGTCTACTCGTGGATTTTCTCACGAGGCAAAAATAAATCGAACGAATCGAATTAAAAAACCACGGTTTATATGCATGTAAAATAAAACATTAAAATCCATGACCATTAGATACACGCAAAAGCAGATCTAACGGTTCTACTATCAATTTCAAATTTAATGTCCACTTAATTAAATTACAATTTAAAAAATCCGAGCAAAACGGTGGCTCGATACGATTGTTGGGGAATGAGTTGCTTGACAGATCTATTCGCGGTGAATATTTAAATACAAATTTAATTCATTAATTATTACTAGCATGAATTAATACTATATTAATTCAAATAATAATTGCAACAACATATCATGCATATAAAAAGCCACGTAAAACCTACACGACGGAATCTACGGGTTTCGTGAACGCACCTCTCGGGATGGCAAATTGACTTCGGTCGGACGGACTAACCAAAAGGACTTCCCAAGTATTCCCTTAGCCCTTGCTCGACAATCCGGTGGAAGGATACTCGCGAACAATTAACAAAAGGAAAAAATAAACTTGGTTGCACCACTTATGTGGATTTGCTAATATTTCCAGCACATGAAATTGTACTTGGGAATGAACTAATCATCCCTTATTTATAAGAGGGAGGGTGGTCGAAATTTTAGTGATTTTTCAATGTGGGAAAAGACTTTTCTTGGTCACCAAGAAATCTTGAATATATCCCATATATTCTTTTTCCCATAATTAAAATATTTCACAAAATTCCACCTCATCTATTTTATGGCATTATTTTCGAAAATTTGATGAAGAGAGAATCCAAGATTTGGATCTTCTTGAATTTATGAGATATTCTTGTATTTCAAGAAATACATATCTTCCATAATATCTTTTCAAGAAAATCAAGAAAATCTTTCTTGCCCTCTATTTTCAAAAATTTCGAAATTTACTATATAGATAACCAAGTGGGAGATTTCTTGAATTTAATGAGATAATCTTGTATTCCAAGAATACATATCTTCATTCCATAACAAAATTCAAAGAAAATCTTTCTCCCTCTTTTATCCATAATTTTCGAATTAATTAGAGAAATATTAAGCAACAATATTTATTTTATTTTAATCACCTTTTCAGTTATTGGACTATATGATGGGCTACTCAGGGGGCCTTTAGGAGAATTAAGATTGGACCTTCTAATGGATCTTGAATATCTAATATTGAGCCACAATATAATTCAAGCCCATAAATATTAATTAATCCCACTACATAATTAATATTGCACTATCCATCTTAACTCATATTACAGTCAATATGGCTCCCAGTCATTATTTCCCGTGTTTAAGATTATCTAGCCCATCAATTAATTCAAGTCACTGAAATAGCTTTCCGTTAATTAATATCTTTTGTCCTTGGTCGAGGAACGGTTCAACATTATTATCCATACCGGAAACTAATTCCACTTGCAAGATTTGGTATGATAAAACTTATGAACCTCCCCCAGGGGGGCAAATCAAGCAAGCGTGCTTTGCACACGATTCTTAAGTATTAAATCTTAGCAATCACATGTGACCAATAATATTGCCCAAGATAAAAAGTATTGAATCTCTCTGATTCGCTACCCATGATAAGTCAAAGCAATAGTTACCAATCCCACGTGATCCTATTTAAGGGACGAAGGTTAAGAAACAACGAACCATCGAGGTCTAATTCTTCCTTGTTCGGGTTTTGAAGAATTTATCCTCCTCAGAGGTCCTATTCAACAAGATCGGTCATGCACTAGTGTAATCTCTTGGTCAAGACAAACCAATCCGAGCCTTACACCTCAACCTTTCGCGATGGTTGTTCATTTCCATTTAGGTCGTGAATGGCTTACTTTTTTTAGTTACAAAGGGGATGTTAATTTAATCTTTTGTGATCGGTATCACTAAATTAACTACAAATGTAACACATACTGAATTATTGAGCAGTTATGCAAAGAAATATATGTAACATTCATTCATATTTAAAGCATCGGTGATAAACAATTTATTTCAAATAAATAAGTCCGAAAAAAATGGGTTTCGATTATACAAAGTAAAAAGCATACTTTTCAAGATAATCCCAACAATCTCCCACTTATACTTAAAAGTCGCTTTTAAGTATACTACAACACGTCTCGAGTAGTCCGTGACATCTAATGTCACCTACACGAACCTAATAATTTCTCCCACTTATACTCAAAGCAGTCGGGCAGCGGTCTTGACACCCATTCCTTCCACATGTCTCTCGAATGTATTCAGAGAGCAGACTCTTTTGTGAATGGATCGCTAGGTTGTCCTCGACGCTATCTTTGCCATATCTATATCTCTCTCTTAACGATGATTTCGTATAAGATGGTATTTCCTTTCAATGTGTTTCTTTGGCTTTGTGGGCTCTTGGTTTCCTTGAATTTGCAATCGCTCCGGCATTGTCACAATAAATGATGATTCTATTTGGGCAAATTCGGAACCACATCTAAGTCCACAAGGAAGTGCTTGAGCCAAACCGCTTCTTTCGCTACCTCGCTAGCAGCTACATATTCGGCTTCCATGGTAGAATCTGCGATGCATTTCTGCTTGACGCTTCTCCATGTCACGGCTCCTCCCCCCATGCAAAACACACTACCGGAGGTAGATTTTCTGGAGTCCATGTCTGATTGGAAATCCGAGTCCGTGTAACCAATGGGGATTGGACTTCCTGACTGATAAACCAACATGCTATCCCGAGTTCTTTTCAAATACTTCAGAATGTTTTTAACTGTCGTCCAATGCTCTTTCCCGGGGTTACTTTGATATCTTGCCACCATGCCTACGACAAAGCAGATATCCGGTCTCGTACACAGCATTGCATACATAAGACTTC
Organism: Stenogyne calaminthoides; assembly: GCA_037126765.1. Taxonomy (NCBI): domain Eukaryota; kingdom Viridiplantae; phylum Streptophyta; class Magnoliopsida; order Lamiales; family Lamiaceae; genus Stenogyne; species Stenogyne calaminthoides. The sequence goes on along the minus strand of JBBCBC010000039.1, from coordinate 5,118,953 downwards.
CGACAGCCGAAGCATAAGGAATGTCTTTCATGTCATCTATCTCCTCTTTCGTCTTAGGGGACATTTTCTTGGATAGATGGATTCCATGCCTGAAAGGTACGAATCCTTTCTTGGAATCTTGCATACTGAAACGTTTAAAGACAGTGTCTATGTATGAAGCTTGCGATAAGCCTAACATCCTTTTCTTGCGATCTCGAGTGATCTTGATCCCAAGGACGTGTCCGGCTTCCCCTAAGTCCTTCATATCAAACTGTTTTGAAAGTCATGCCCTTACGTTTGATAACACCTTCACATCGTTCCCGATGATCAGAATGTCGTCTACGTATAGTACTAAGAATACCAATGCAGTTCCAACACGCTTTTTATACACACAACTTTCAAACTCATTTTGATCAAACCCATAAGACTTTATAACATGATCAAAACATTGGTTCCAAGCTCTGGATGCCTGTTTGAGTCCGTAAATGGACTTCTTGAGCTTACAAACAAGATGTTTTTGGCCTGTTTCAATGAAACCTTGGGGTTGTTGCATATAGATCTCTTCGTCAAGACTTCCGTTAAGGAAAGCTGTCTTGACATCCATTTGCCAGATTTCAAAGTCGAAATCTTGCAAGAATCGATAAGAGAATACGGATGGACTTAAGCATGGCTACTGGCGAAAAAGTTTCGTCATAATCGATCCCTTCTTTCTGAGTATAACCTTTAGCCACTAGTCTTGCTTTGAAGGTTTCAACCTTCCCGTCCGATCCTCTTTTCCTCTTATATACCCTTTTGCATCCAATGGGTTTGACCCCATTAAGTGGTTCGACTAGCTCCCACACTCTATTATGAAACATAGAACCCATTTCGGCTTTCATTGCTGTTTGTCAAGAATCTGCATCCTTATCTTGGAGTGCCTCGTCATATGTCCATGGGCCTGATTTGTCTTGTCCGGGAATCAAGTCCGAGGACTCTCCTATTCCCATGAATCTCTCGGGCTGTCTAACAACCCTCCCACTACGACGAGGCTCCGGTTGTGAAAGCGTATCGTTTGGTATATCATCTAGTACAGTTGGAAATGAGGTTTGCCCTCTAAGCTCATTTAAGGTAATCTCACTTCTGGGTTTTCTTTGATTCATATAGTCTTCTTCTAAAAATCTAAAGTGAGTGCTTATGACCACCTTTTGATCTTCAGGACCATAGAACATACACCCTTTTGTTCCCTCGGGGTATCCTATAAACAACCTTAATTCTGATCGAGGATCCAATTTACCGGCTTCCTTGTCCAGCACGTAGGCCGAACACCCCCAAATCCTCATGTGTCTCATGCTAGGCTTGCGCCCGCTCCACAATTCTTTGGGAGTTTTGGGAACCGATTTGGATGGCACCAAGTTCAGAATGTAAGCCGCTGTTTCCAAGGCATGACCCCAGAACGACTTGGGAAGATCTGCATAACTCATCATTGATCTAACCATTTCCAAAAGAGTTTTGTTTCTTCGCTCTGCAACCCCGTTTTGTTGAGGGGTTCCGGGTGCAGTAAGCTGGGATACAATCCCTTCATCAGATAAGTAGTTCAAAAACTCATCGCTGAGGTATTCGCCCCCACGATCAGATCGTAGAGACTTGATACGTTTTTCCATATGATTCTCTGCTTGAGCCTTAAATTCTTTGAATTTCTCAAAGGTTTCAGATTTATGCTTCATAAGGAAAATGTAACCGTACCTTGAGTAATCATCAATAAAAGTGACAAAATACTCATAACCTCCTCTTGCTTTGGTTGACATTGGACCACATACATCTGTGTGAACGATCTCTAACACTTCTTTGGCCCTATTCCCCTTGGCTCCAAATGCCCTCTTGGTCATTTTACCCTCCAAACATGATTCGCAGGTTGGAAACGGTTCAACTTGGAGAAGTTCTAGTGAACCGTCTTTCACCAACCTTTGGATCTTCTTTGGATTTATATGACCTAATCTTAGATGCCAAAGAAGTGTCTCGTTCACGTTTGATGAACGTTTTCTTTTCTCGGAAATAGTTGATGTGTTATAGGATGCATTTCTTGAGTGGTGTGCACAGTTAATTGTATAGAGATTATTCGCCAACGTTCCATGACAGATAAATTTATCATAAAGAGAAATGGTAACAACTTTATTAAAAGTAACCGAATATCCATCACGGAAAAGTTTAGAAACTGAAATCAAATTCTTTCTAAAACTCGGAACGTACAAAACATCTCTTAAAATTAAAACTCTATCTTCAAAAGACAGGTGCACTTCTCCCACTGCTTCAGCTGCCACTCTCGTAGCATCGCCCAGTGTGATGAGGATCTCACTTCCACTTAGTTGTCGGGTCCTTTTGAACCCCTGTAACGTGAAACAAACATGATCAGTGGATCCCGTATCCACCACCCATAAATGGGAGGCATACGCCGCTAAACAAGTTTCAACAACTAGTGAGTGAGGATTACCTTTCTTTCCTTTCCTTTTGGGATTGGAACAGGCTAACCTCCAATGTCCTTTCTCCCCGCAATTGAAACATATTCCTTTTGGTTCTTTCTTGACACCCAACCAGCTAACCGTCTTTTTCTCACTTTTCTTAATGATGAGTTTGCTTTGGTTCTGACCATTTTCCTTTTCTTGAGACTTGCCTTCCACTGGCCTAGATCTCGAGAAAAGGCTTTTGATCACCAATGCTTCGTCTTTCTTTCCTAAATGCTTCTCCACTTTCTCCAAGACTTCTTGAAGATCATCCATGGTAAACATGTGATCACTCATCACAAAACCACAGTAAAATTCATCAAGCTCCTTGGCGAGAGTAAGCAATGTAAATTCGATTTGGGCGTCATCACAATACTTAGTTTAGAGATAAGCCGGTTTCAAAAATGGTTCTTGACTCGAGAACATGCTCCCTTCTGGTGTTCCTCAACCATCTTGACCCAGCCACGTCGCGTTTTTAAACCGATCGATCATGCGGGTTTTTGTTGAAAACATTTCTTCAAGACTTTGCATAATTTCCGCCGGACTCAACACCTTCATGGGCGTGTTTCAAATCATCGAGACAATGAAGTCAAGATTACACGTTTCATGGGTTCATTGCTTTGCTCCCAAAAAAATTATACTCATGTCTTGCCGATCGGTTGATTCATCAAGAGTATATCGTGGCTTGGGTACATCAAGAATCCAATAATGTTTTTTTTGTGCGGTAGGACATGCATCATATTTCGTTTCCAAACATTATAGTTTTCTCCAGATAATTGGTGTTCTTTGAGTGTATATAATAGTGGATTAAAAGGTTACGACATGATGTACTGAAATAAACAATAATATGCATAAGCACAAATATATCACAAGGTTTGATCACATGCATCATATTAAAATCTCAAAAAAAAATATGAACATGCATCAACCAAATCTCAAAAACAGTTTAAATAAGCCACGTTGGGTGGGTCATTATTTAAACACATTCAAAGGAAGTTACAAACAAGAACAGTTACAAACCTTTAATATCCAGATTAATAGTTGGCTCCCACTTGACCAATATAAAATTGATAGGGACTTCGGAGAAGTATATGCATATCAATTTTATACCTAAGTAATAACCATGATTAAATATAGGATTACTATTTCGCTTTGATCGAGCCTCGTTGGGAGGGTCATCGTCGCCACTAGTAATAACCCATAATCATCCGTTTGGAATTCATTCATGTGAAACCTATCTTTTTTTGACCCGTCCTGGTTGGGGGAATTTCTCCAAAAGAATTCACAAATAAATAAATCATGGAGGTCAAAATTAATTCAATTTTATTGTCCGGAATAAAATTGTCAATTAATTATTTAAAACATACTTAGTAATTTTGAAGTTGAGATTTTTCAATTTTGGCAACCCTCATGCAAACACTTTTAAACAAATTAAATAAAGCATAAGATAGCACAAATAAATCAAGCATAACAGAAAAATAAACATATTAGGCACAAATTATCAATTGCCCGTGGTTTGATTTTCTTGGCGATCTTGAAGAAATAAATCTCGAATTTCTCGCTCGTTCATGAAAAAATACTTCGTCTCGAAGGCCGCCCGTAAGCGGCTTCAGCGGCCGGGATGCGCGCGTCGGTAGGCAGCAGCCTAGAACGGCTCTCGGTAGCCTCGGCCTTTGCCGGTGGGCGGCGCCGGTGCTCGACCGCGCCCTCGGCGGTGTTGGCGGTGTCGGCGGATCTCGGTGGCGGCGTCTTGTAGCCAGCAGCGCTTCGCCAGCCTCCACCTTGCGCATCACCAGCGATGCCGCAGCGTCTCAGCCTTGGCCCGTGGCTATCCCGCTGACTTATCTGCCGTCATTTCACCGGCACGGGAGCACCGCCCGTCTTGTAGTATTCATCCTCGCAGCTTCGACGCTGACCTACTCCTGTGCGCTAAGCGTGCCATTGTGCCGCGCCGCGATACGCCGATTTTGGATTTCGTCCTTTAATTCTTTCGTCTCTTTGTTCCCGATCCGGTTACAATTTATTTAAAAATAAAAAATAAACCTAGATCTAGACTAGTCTATTACATTGATCAAATCAAACAAATCCTAGTCTACTCGTGGATTTTCTCACGAGGCAAAACAAATCCGAAGCGAATCGAATTAAAAAAAACCACGATTTATATGCATGCAAAATAAAACATTAAAATCCATGAAAATTGGATACCGCAAAGCAGATCTAACGGTTCTACTATCCAATTTCAAATTTAATGTCCATTTAATTAAATTACAATTTAAAAAATTGAGGCAAAAGTGGCTCGATACGATTGTTGGGGAATTAGTTGCACAGATCTATTCGGGGTGAATATTTAAATACAAATTTAATTCATTAATTATTACTAGCATGAATTAATCCTATATTAATTCAAATAATAATTGCAACAACATATCATGCATATAAAAAGCCACGTAAAACCTACGACGGAATCTACGGGTTTACGTGAACGCATTACCTCTCGGGATGGCAAGTGACTTCGATCGGACGGACTAACCAAAAAGGACTTCCCAAGTATTCCTTAGCCCTTGCTCGACAATCCGGTGGAAGGATACTCGCGAACAATTAACAAAATGAAAAAAATAAACTTTGTTGCACCACTTATGTGGATTTGCTAATATTTCCAGCACATGGAATTGTACTTGGGAATGAACTAATCATCCCCTATTTATAAGAGGGAGGGTGGTCGAAATTTTAATGATTTTTCAATGTGGGAAAAGACTTTTCTTGGTCACCAAGAAATCTTGAATATATCCCATATATTCTTTTTCCCATAATTAAAATATTCCACAAAATTCTACCTCCTCTATTTTATGGCATTATTTTCGAAAATTTGATGAAGCAAGAATCCAAGATTTGGATCTTCTTGAATTTATGAGATATTCTTGTATTTCAAGAAATATATATCTTCCATAATATCTTTTCAAGAAAATCAAGAAAATCTTTCTTGCCCTCTATTTTCAAAAATTTTGAAATTTACTATATAGATAACCAAGTGGGAGATTTCTTGAATTTAATGAGATAATCTTGTATTCCAAGAATACATATCTTCATTCCATAACAAAATTCAAAGAAAATCTTTCTCCCTCTTTTATCCATAATTTTAGAGGAAATATAAGCAACAATATTTATTTTATTTTAATCACATTTTCAGTTATTGGACTATATGTTGGGCTACTCAGGGGGCCTTTAGGAGAATTAAGATTGGACCTTCTAATGGATCTTGAATATCTAATATTGAGCCACAATATAATTCAAGCCCATAAATATTAATTAATCCCACTACATAATCAATATCAGACTATCCATCTTAACCCATATTACAAATCAATATGGCACCCGGTCATTATTTCCGTGTTTAAGATTATCTAGCCCATCAATTAATTCAAGTCCTTTGAAATAGCTTTCCGTTAATTTAATATCTTTTGTCCTTGGTCGAGGAACGGTTCAACATTATTATCCATACCGGAAACTAATTCCACTTGCAAGATTTGGTATGATAAAACTTATGAACCTCCCCGGGGCAAATCAAATCAAGCAAGCGATTTGCACACACGATTCTTCAGATTAAATCTTAGCAATCACATGTGACCAATAATATTGCCCAAGATAAAAAGTATTGAATCTCTCCGATTCGCTACCCATGATAAGTCAAAGCAATAGTTACCGATCCCACGTGATCCTATTTAAGGGACGAAGGTTAAGAGACAACGAAACCACCGAGGTCTAATTCTTCCTTGTTCGATTCAAGAATTTATCCTCCCAGAGGTCCTATTCAGCGCAAGATCGTCATGCACTAGTGTAATCTCTTAGTCAAGACAAACCAATCGAGCCTTACACCTCAACCTTTCGCGATGGTTGTTCATTTTCATCTGGTCGTGAATGGCGTACTTTTTAGTTACAAGGGACCGTTAATTTAATCTTACGTGATCTGGTATCACTAAATTAACTTCTGATGTAACACGCATTTAATTATTGAACAGTTATGCAAATAAATATATATAACATTCAATCATATTTAAAGCATCAGTGATAAACAATTTATTTCAGTAAATAAGTCTGAAAATTCAGTTTCGATTATACAAAGTAAAAAGCATATTTTTCAGTATAATCCCAACAATGAAGATATGTATTCTTGGAATACAAGATTATCTCATTAAATTCAAGAAATCTCCGACTTGGTTTATCCATATGTATTTTTCGAAAAAATGAAAATATAGGGCAAGAAAGATTTTCTTGATTTTCTTGAAAAGATATTATGGAAGATATGTATTTCTTGAAATACAAGAATATCTCATAAATTCAAGAAGATCCAAATCTTGGAATCTTGCAAGGCTATATTTTCGAAAATTCCATATTTGTAGAGTGGGTGGGATTTTTGTGGAATATTATGGGAAAAAGAATATAGGAGATATATTCAAGATTTCTTGGAGATCAAGAAAAGATTTTTCCACATTGTTTTTTGCCACAATTTTTGACCACCCCAGTATCTATAAATAGGGGATGATTCTTTCATTCCCAAGTACAATTCCATGTGCTGGAAAAATTATTAAATCCACAAAGGTGGTGCAACATAATTTATTTTTTTCCTTTTGTTAAATCGTTCACAAGAATCCTTCCACCGGATAGTCGAACGAGGGCTAAGGGAATACTTGGGAAGTCCTTACTGTTAGTCTATTCAGCCATACCGTTGCCATCCCAAGAGGTACGTTCACGTAAACTCGTAGTATTCCGCATGCGTAGGTCTTACGTGAATTATTATATGCATGATATGTTGTTGGATTATTATTTGAATTAATATAGGATTAATTCATGCTAGTGATAATTAAAGAATTAAATTTGTATTTAAATATTCACCCCAAATAGATCTGTGCAACTTATTCCCCAACAATTTGGTCATGAGCGAAGAAATTCGCAGGAAAGAGTTGGGTGTGGCCACATGATCTGCTTTGAATACGGGAAATAGAGGCAGATCTGAATTCAAGGGAAAGCCAAATCGGGGTAGATCGAAGTCAAGGGGCAAAGATAAGCCCAAAAAGGATAAGAGTATGGTTGAGTGTTACAAATTTCATGAGCTTGGTCATTACAAGAGGGAGTGCAAGGCACAAGGGAATGAACCAAACAAGAATGACAGCTCAGCCAATGTTGCCACTGATGAGGACTCAGATGCATTGATTCTGAGTGTAAGCAGTCCATTGGAGTCGTGGGTGTTAGATTCTAGAGCATCGTTTCATTCGTGCAGCAATGCTAACGTAATGGAGAGGTACACTTTCGGGAACTTTGGGAGAGTTTATCTAGCTGATAATGAGCCATTGGAAATCAAAGGGAATGGGGATGTTCGGATTAAGACACCAAATGGGACTGTGTTACAGTTGAAAGATGTGAGACATATTCCTGGTTTGAAGAGGAATATGATTTTAGTTGGGCAACTCGATGATGAGGGCTACAAGGTGACTTTTGGGTGTAACATATGGAAGATATCCAAAGGTGTCATGGTAGTGGCTCGAGGAAATAAAGAGGGGACGTTGTATATGACAGGCAACACCTGGGATAGCATTGCTCTTGCTAGTGAAAAAGAGAATGCAAGTTTGTGGCATTGTCGTCTAGGCCACATGAGTGAAAAAGGGATGAAAGTTATGTGCTCGAAGGGTAAACTGTCAGACCTCAAGATAGTTGACATTGGTTGTGTGAGGACTGTGTATTTGGAAAACAAAAAAGGGTGAGTTTTTCGAAGGGAGGCAGGGCTTTGAAGAAGCAGAAGCTGGAGTTAGTTCACAGTGATTTATGGGGTCCAGCACAAGTGACATCCCTTGGTGGAGCATCATATTACATGACTTTCATTGACGACTCTACGAGGAAGGTATGGGTTTATTTCTTGAAAAATAAGTCTGATGCCTTTAATGCTTTCAGGAAGTGGAAGGCTCTTGTAGAAACTTAAACAGGTCTCAAGGTGAAGTGTTTGAGATCTGATAATGGTGGAGAGTACGAGCTCCGTGAGTTCAAGGAATTATGTGAGGCGAATGGAATTCGGATGGAGAAAATCGTGAGAGGAACCCCACAGCAGAATGGCGTGGCAGAACGTATGAACAGGACCCTATGTGAACGTACTAGGAGCATGAGATTGAAGTTTGGGCTGCCAAAGATGTTTTGGGCAGAGGCAGTTAACACAGCAACTTACTTGATAAACAGAGGACCCTCAACTCCTTTGGAAAATGGCATACCGGAGGAGGCCTGGTCGGGAAAGGAGGTAAATCTGTCATTTCTTCGAGTATTTGGGTGTGTTGCATATGTTCATGTTGATTCTATGAGTAGAAGTAAGTTGGATGCAAAAAATTTTAAGTGTACGTTTGTTGGATATGGCGGTGATGAATTTGGCTATCGATTTTGGGATGAAGCGAAAGGTGATTCGTAGTCGAGATGTCATATTTAATGAACATGTGATGTACAAAGACAGGTTGGGGAAATCCAAAGAAGGTGGTTCTGAGTCTCAGGTTGTGGAATTGGACATTTCGAACTCGGGTGATTGTTGAGGAAGAACCAAGTACACCACCACCAACAATTCCGCTGCGGAGATCCACGAGAGATCGGAGATCTCCTGATAGGTATTCACCCTCCCTTCATTATTTATTGTTAACTGATGGTGGTGAACCTGAATGTTATGCAGAGGCAACACGTAATGAACAGGTGGACAAGTGGAAACTTGCAATGGATGATGAGATGAATTCATTGATGACCAACGGAACTTGGGAGCTTGTTGAGCTTCCTAAGGGCAAGAAAGCATTGCATAACAAGTGGATTTACAGAATAAAAGAGGAGGCTGATGGAAGCAAACACTACAAGGCAAGATTGGTTGTGAAGGGGTTTCAGCAAAAACATGGTATTGACTATACTGATATTTTTACTCCAGTGGTGAAGCTAACTACCATTCGATTGGTTCTGAGTCTGGTGGTTGCAGAAAATTTGGTGTTAGAACAGATGGACGTGAAAATCGTCTTTCTTCATGGTGATTTAGATGAGGACATCTACATGAAGCAACCGGAGGGATACTTGTCTAAGGGGAGTAGTGAGCTAGTTTGCAAGTTGAAGAAGAGCTTGTATGATCTGAAACAAGCTCCATTACAGTGGTACAAAAAGTTTGATGGGTTCATGCACGAGATTAAGATCAACAGGTGTGAGGCTGACCATTGTTGTTACTTCAAGAGGTATGATGATGGTTATATCATTTTGCTATTATATGTTGATGACATGTTGATAGCAGGCTCTAGTGCTCGGGAGGTGAGCAAGTTGAAGAAGAAGTTGTCTGATAGTTGGAGAGGACCTTGGAGAGGCCAAGCAAATCTTGGGTATGTGAATCGATCGTGACAAGGGGGCAGGAAAGTTGTATCTTTCACAGGCTGAATACATAAAGAAAGTCTTGGAGAGATTTAGTATGGAAGATACAAAGTCAGTTCGGGTCCGTTGGGAAGTCAGTTCAAGCTATCCAACAAGGACACACCTACTAGTGAAGAGGAGCGGACCTACATGCAAAACACTCAGTATGCTTCAGCAATTGGAAGTTTGATGTATGTTATGGTGTGTACAAGACCTGATATTGCACAAGCGGTGGGAGTTGTTAGCCGGTTTATGGGCAATCCGGGTAAACGGCAGTGAAGTGGATCCTAAGGTACTTGAGAGGTACTACTGAACAAGTTTTGTGCTTTGAGGGCAAAAGCGTTAGGTTGACAGGATATGTTGATGCAGACTTGGCATCAAATGATCTCGACAAAAGAAGGAGTACTACAGGGTATGTGTTTTCTTTTGGTGGTACAGATATCTCTTGGGCTTCTAAGTTGCAAAAGATCGTAGCTCAGTCCACTGCAGAAGCAGAGTACGTTGCAGTTACTGAGGCTAGTAAAGAAATGGTTTGGTTGCAGAATCTGTCGTGTGAGTTGGGGAAGGAGCAAAAGGATAGTGTTTTGTATAGTGACAGTCAGAGTGTTATTCACTTGGCGAAGAATTCGGTCTTTCACTCGAGGACGAAGCACATTGAGTTGAGGTATCCTTACATTTGTTACCTCATCGAGAACAAGATCTTACAGCTGATGAAGATCCGGGAAAGTGAGAATCCTGCTGACATGGTGACTAAGGTTGTGACCTTAGAGAAGTTGAAGTTATACATGACTTCAAATGGCCTTGGAAACTGAACATAAGGCCCGACACTACTACCAGTGAGAGAAACCTTTGGAACGGGGAAGACAAGTTACAGTTGGAGTCAGTCTCCAGGTGGGAGATTGTTGGGTTGTGGAGCCTGAGTCGGAGAAGGGATCCAGCAAGGGCGAGGCGCTCGACCATGGTGTTAGGTCAAGCACTTCTACTCGACCAAAGGAGGTCGAGCGCGACGGGAGACCAGAGCATTGGAGGCACTCGAGCTGGCGATCTGATCGAGCAGAACCGCTCGACCAAGGTCCGTGGTTGAGCGGGTTCCGCAGCTATCGTGGCGTGAATTAGGGCTTTGGCCCATGTCTCATTTAAATACCTTGACTCATTGTATTTGCCTCTTTGTACGAAAATAACACACGAAAATAGTGAATCTCCTGGCTTGGTAGTGCCCCCAGACGTAGTCATTCCTAACGAACTGGATAACCAAATTGTTTGTCTCTAAATTCCTAGTTCTATTATTTTCTCCATAATTGCTTGTTTAATTTCTAACAAGACTTAATTTAGATAATAAATAAGATAAGAAAGAAGAAAAAGAACAATTTGAATGTGGAAAAGGAAAGGAAATTCGAAAAAATGTCACACTTATGGTTTCATGGGTCGCACATGGCCATACAAAGATCTTAAGAAGATGACATTTTTGCTAATTTTTCTTGAAAAGCAAAATATGATTTTTCAGACAGAGCAAAGCGGGGATTTTGCTGGGCTGGAGCATCATTTAGTTCATTAATACACCTTTTATATATATATATATATATATATATAGTAATGATATAGAACCAACTATTTGGTTTTTTATGAAACCAGATTAATGACGTGTCATGCCAACTATTCCCTAAATCATGAACCATTCGGGTCGGGTGAACCATGAACCACTCGGGCGGGTTTGATTCGGGCCCGAGTTGGGTGGTCGGCAAAAAAAAAAAATGTAATTTTTTTTCTGTTCAGTTTTATTTTTTCAGTTCAATTCAATTTTTCTTTTTACCCGGCCCGAGTGGTTCATGATTTAGGGTTTATGGTTCATGGTTTAGGGAATAGTTGGCATGACACGTCATTAATCTGGTTCCATAAAAAACCAGATAGTTGGTTCTATATCATTACTCATATATATATATATATATATATATATATATATATATATATATATATTTCATCTCACATAAAATATTATGTTGAATATAAATTGTATTCTCAAATAGTCATAAATAAATATAAAACAATAGTAGTACAAAATAAATAAATCACAAAATACTAGTCCCATATCAATATGCAAAAAGTGTAGGTTGTTAGGACCATGTACGATTCCAAATTTCCGCATTTATATGACATTGTTCGTTTTGGACCAAACTCGCTCAAATTTGTTTTAGGGTTTTTCCAAAAAGTTTGTCCATCTTTATAAATTCCATGATTCTCTCATGTTTATTTGATGTGAGATATTGTTTGATACATCAACAATCTTCCCTTCAAATCGGCCAACCTTGCCTCATCTATGAAGACCTCATTGTTTTACCAAGTCTCGTCTTTGTTATGGACCCAAATCTCTGCAATTCATCAAGTCTCGTCTTTTTTATAGACTCAAATCTCCGCATTAGTATGATATTCTCCGCTTTGAACTAAGCCCGCACAAATTTATTTTTTAATTTTTTCAAAAAGTCTCATACCAATAAGGATACTTGTCTACCTTTATAAACTTCACGATTCCCCATGTTTATTTGATATGATACACTCCCTCTGTCCCAAACTTGTTTGTACAATTTCCATTTTGGTCCGTCCTAAACTTTTTTGTACATTTTCTTAAAATGACAAAACCATTTTAACTCAAACCCTTCAAACACAATTTATTTATTATATGTCACTCACTCATACCCTCAACACTTTATCATTTTATCATCTATAATAAATATTATTCTATTTTACAGTAAAATAGAATTGTCTATTATACTCTCAATACTTTATCACCTAAGATATCAATAAACAACTTTATATTAAATATTGCGCATATAATAATGGTACAAAAGAGTTTGGGATGGGGGAGTATAACTTAGAGAGTTTAATACAGTTTTGGTCCCACAAAACACGGCACCTCACAATTTTGGTCCCAATATTTTCAGTTTTGGTCCCATGAGCGAATTTTTTAACTCTTTTGGTCCATTGTTAACACTTTATGAGACCAAATATGTTAACGGTGGGACAAAAAATGTAAACAAAATTTACGGTGGGACCAAAACTAAAAATATTGGAATCAAAACCGTGAGGTACCGTGTTCTGTGGAACCCCTGTGGAACCAAAAATGCATTAAACTCATACTTTAGACCATCCCCAACACAACGTTTATACTACAAAATTGGCGGGATGAAGTCTTAAAAACTATATTATTGACTTTCTACACACTCTGTGAGACAATTCATTCTTCTGTTTAAAAATAAATAAAATTATTTACTGGTTAATTTCTAGCAAGAACGTTGTGTAAAGTGATTTCAAAATTAAACCAAAGTCGTACTCTTTTGATAGAGGCACAGTTGTGCATTGAATGTTTAGCATAAGAGTAGTCTAGTGTGCAAATTTGTATAGATGAAAATCTATAAAATTATCCTAAATTAATCAACTACACCATAAATACTAAATAATTAACCCTAAATTATGACCTATTTGAGCTGGGTGAACCATGAACTAGTCGGAACCATGAACCACTCAATTTTATATTATATTCATCAATTATATAATTTGATTGAAAATTAAAGTTTTTGTATCTATACAAATTTGCATGCCAGATTTTGTCTTGACGTAATCTAGTTGGCCCAATTGTGAAAACCTCTCTTCGTACTCATCTATGGCTTCCGCTCTCACTAAATGTTGTAATTATTGCTACTCACTCCCTTTATTTAACCCACTTTTCTCCTTTTGCACCTCCTTAATCCATTGCAGCAGCAGCAACCTTATTTTCTGCTACACTCTGTAAGTCGGAACTTTGGATTTTTCCAGATTTTTTCTTTTTGGAGAGGTGGGGTGGGGTGGTGTTGGTGGGTGTATTTTTTCTTGTTTCTAGTCTTTGTCTTCTTTATGGTTATCATGCATATTCTTCTTGTTTTTTTGTAACCCTTAACTTTATGAGGTTCTTGTTTTCTTTCATTTCTCTGTTTTTTTTTTTTTTTTTGTGATTCTTGATGTTAATCAGTTCCTTTTTGGGGAAAAATGATGGTGTCTTGCTCTGATTTCATTTGTATGACTTGATAATTCTGGTAAATTTATTGTGGAAGAAATTTTACGGTTGGCCCTTTGGTTTGATTCCCATTTCCCCAACTATATAATTTAAATCCAGCAGTACAAAGTTGATAGTCCTTAATTACCACATTTATGATTGTGGGTCATCTAATGACTTTAAGTCAGTTTTGCACACGACTGATTCATGACGCTGCTAATTTTCTACTTTTGAATTGATTACCTCAAAATTTCTTTTGTGAACTTTGAAGTACCTGACTATCGTCTGTATATTTTGTTTTCCTTTCTTCTAACAATTTTTCAGAAAATGATGAAATTTGCGGTGAAAGTCGAAGAAGGAAAGAAAGGTGGGGACGGGCAGCCGTCGGTGGGTCCCGTTTATCGGAATCCACTGGCGGAGCATGGATTTCCACCTGTTGATTCTGTAGCACCCACTGCTTGGGAAGTTTTCAGGTCATCTAGAAATTTGTACACAAAATTTGTGTTGAAAGTTTAAGCTCCATAAAAAAATTAATTTCCTCGTTTTTATGTTGTTAAGTATTAAGTTAAATGTGCAGATCATCGACTGAAAAACACTCTGGTAATAGGATGTTAGGATGGCGTGAGTTGGTGAATGGGAAGGTATTGTTTAATTCTAAGTAGGATATTGTATCTACTAATTTCATACTTCTTGTTTATAAAAGATTGTGTTTTTATTAATCTATTCAGTGGGGGCCTTATATTTGGAAAACTTACAAAGAGGTGTATGATGAAACTCTACAAGCTGGTTCTGCTCTACGAGCACATGGTTTTGGACCTGTAAGAAAATTCGATCTGGTTGTAATAATCTTGGAGCAAAAAATCTGGATCATTTGTAATGAAATTCAGCAATCGTTTAATTGTTATAGGGTGATCGAGTTGGAGTTTACGGATCGAATTGTCCTCAGTGGATTGTGGCAATGGAGGTTAGTATAGGAACCGTGATCTGTGTTTCCTCAATTCTCTTTCTCTCTCTAATCTATATATATACATAATATATATATATATATATATATATATATATATATATATAATGAAACTTGCTTTTTTAGGAGTTTAAGAAGAGACTCCCTGAAATTAGACAATTCTTGACGATGAGTTGGATAAACATTTCTTCCTTGATTTCCTCTTAGTGAAGCTTCAAGCCATGGAATCCATACTTCCAAAACTCTAATCATTTTCTTAAGAATTTTGAGATAATTCTTATCATTAATAACATTATTCTCATGGTCAATAATAATTTGAGAAGAATTTCTCCAAATGTTGTAATGTAAGACTCCTGTATTAGTCAGGAGATAGTATAATCTGGAACAAATTATTTCATGCTGAATATCTCATCCTTCCGTTGTAAAGGATGTAAAGAAACCATTAGGATAAGAACCTTCCATTAAAACTTGCCTTATTTTAATTTCCCTTTGAGAGAATTCTTCAAAAGATCGAAACTTTCTTGAATAGAAAATTTCTGATCATCTTCATTTGGATCCTGCGCATCTTGAAGATCAGATCCAGAAATCATTGAAGCATCTGATTTTGAATCAGAAAAATCAATATCTTTGAATAAATCATTCTTAATACGATCCATATAAAGATCCATAATTTTTTCTTTTGAGAAAATACCAAAATACTTCTTAGAGTATTCAGAGAATGATGGAAGAGAACTAGAAGTCTTATCAACAGAAATTTTTCTGTATTCTTCCATTTTGGATTTAATCCGTGAAATATTTTCTTGTAATGGTGACTCATTGGAGCCAGTGGTAATAATATTTAAGTTATTCCAAAATCGTGTTGTATGGAATCTCCATAAACAAGGTGTACCATGTTCAATATAACCAAACTCTGGTCTCCATTTTAGAACCCATGGGATTCCAGAATCCACGAAGAACATACAAGTAGTTTTACCACTCGTATTATGAGACTTTAAGTTTGAAGAAACAATAGTATATTCTTTTAAGAGATTTTTAACCTCTTCTGGCAAGATATCTGTCAAAGCCCCAAAATTTCCCCACCATGAGAAAAGCCAATTAGGAATTTGATTCCTGTCAATGTTCTCACAGATTTTAATCAACCAAGTATGAGAATGCTTAGCATCCTGATACAATAACGTTTTATAAAAACTTTGAAGGTAATCCCAGTAATTGTACTGGTAAGTGGTATGTGTGACTTCATTAGTCATACTTCTTTCTGTAAAAGATGAAGTTCCTCATTCTTGGATGAAAATAATCTTTTTGATAATAAATTTAGAGTAATTGATAGCTTTACTCTTAGCAGGAAAATGCTGGATTTCAACACTTCCGAGACTAATGAGAATATTCTCATAAAATCCTCTGGATTTGTAAGTCTCAACATTCCAATTTGAATTTGGAAAATACTTTTCCATAAGAATCCATGGGGACTCTTTGAATTTCTCATCATCATCATCAATAATAAGAATCAATTCTTTCTTAGAAGAATCAAAGAATTTGTATTCTTTTTGTGCAATTGAAGAATATGATTCTTCATCTTCTGCTTTTGATGAATTGTCCTCAATTGGTAAATTTTTTCCCCTTTGTCTCAGGAATTCTTGAAACTCCTTTTGTACATTGTCTCCTTTTGAAGAAGAGTCACTTCCAGAAATATTCTGGTTAAAAAGGGATTTCTTCCCATGTTGTATAATCGGAGGATGACCTCTTCCTCCTCTTCCTCTATAAGAGGAATATGGATTCCTTCCAGCATGACTCATTTCTATCATGAAGAAATAAATTCACGAGTTAAAAAATCTGGAAGATGATTATCCTTCCCTTGCTAATAAACAATATCAAAATCAAAATAAGCAAGATGCGATTGCCATCGGGCAAACATTTGTTTAGAAACATTATGTTCAAAATCTTTGAAGAGCATAAAAGTAGCAGCCCTGCAATCAGTTTTAATAGTAAATTTTTGATTATATAAATCATCCTGAAATTTAAGGACACATTTAACTATAGCAAGAATTTCTTTAGCTGTGGCAGAATAATTTTTCTGACTATTATTCCATTTACCGGAATAAAATCTAATGATATAATCCTTTTTATTATCAGGATTAATTTGTTTTAAAATACCTCCATACCCCAAATCTGAGTCATCGGTTTCAACAATTTTTTCCCAAGAGGGATTAGCCAGCATAAGACAAGGAATATTTTTAACCTTTTCTTTTATCCTGAAAACAGCCTTAGTATGATCATCATTCCAAGGAGAAGGATTCTTTTTAAGTCTATCATATAAGATAGCGGAATCTTCAGCAAGATTCTTAATATAAGAAGACACATAATTAAGGCTTCCTAAGAATCTCTGTAACTGAGTTTTATCAGTTATAACATCAGGGAATTTATTACCAAATTCAATACTACTTTGAATTGGAATAATATTACCTTTATCAATAATATGACCAAGAAATTTTACTTTAGTCTGGAATAAAACCATTTTAGGTTTTGAAATGACAAGACCATTTTTAATGACCAAATTTTTAAACATATCAAGATGTTTAAAATGTATTTCAATATCTTTAGAAAATATAAGGATGTCATCAATATAAACAATAATAAAATCACTATAAGGATTAAAAATGTCATTCATAATTTGTTGAAATTCAGACGGAGCATTTTTAAGCCCAAAAGGCATAACAGTCCTTTCATAATGACCAAATGGTACATTAAAGGCAGTTTTATACCTATCAGGTTGATTAATCTGAATTTGTCAAAAACCTGATTTTAAATCAAATTTAGAGAAAATAAGAGCATTGACTAATCTGTCAAGAAGATCTTTTTTATTAGGAATATGATGTCTAATCCATTTTAAAACCTTATTAAGAGGTTTGTAATTAATAACTAAACGAGGAACTCTGTGTTCCTGCTCAAAATGTTTATTAACATAGAAAGCAATACAAGACCAATGAGATTTAGAAGGAGTTATAAGCTTCTTAAGTAATAAGGAAGATATTTCCTTTTTACATAACTCTAAGTATTCAGAGTTCATTTGACAAGGTCTAGATTTAGTCGGAATTTTATTCTCTTTAAAATCTTCTTCATAAGGAAGAGAAATTATATGTTTCTTTATATCCCAAAAAGCATTAGGAAAATCATTACAAATTTCAATAGAGAATTTATTTATTAAAATTTGATTTTATCCTGTAGTTTAGGATTATTTAATCTATCACTTATAGTAATAGAATTAAGTTCATCTTTAAGAAAATTGATTTGACAATTTTTATTATTAATTTGATCTTGAATCAAATTAAGAACCTTATGAATAGGTTTAGTGATAAACTTAAAAGTAATAGGTTTACCACTATAAGTACCTGTAATACCTTTTTCACCAACAAAAGTAAGAGGATATATTTTAAATAGAAAAGGAAGACCAATGATCATTTGACTAGGATATATTTTAAATAGAAAAGGAAGACCAATAATCATTTGACTAGTGATGTCTTCAGCAATAAGAAAGTCGTTAGGAATACAACAACCATCAACACAAACATAAGCATTTTTAAGTTTATAATTAATCTTTAAAGATCCTCCACCTGCATGAGAAAGTGAATGGGTAGTTTTTTCAAAAAACTTAGTAGGAATTATTCCTAACTGTATAACACTTAAATCAGCACCACTATCAATCATAACAATAAAATCTTTCTTATAAGAATTATTTATAAGAAGAGAAATCTTAGTATACCATTTATGTGATATAAACATATTAATGGTAGATAAATTATTCTTCTCAATATTAAAATTATCATCAATATCCAAGTATTGTGAAAGAGTATTATAGCTGGTTTCACAATCTTCAATTTTTTCTTTACCTTTCTTCATAAAAGAAAGACGAACAGAAAGATCAGTATTCTGTTTTTGAAGGATCTTTACATCAGTTTTGAGATTATCAATCTCATGAACTAAATCATTTATAGTTACAGGATTATTCTTCATATTTTTTAGGCGAAGAAGTCTTTCTAATTCACCCATATTATAATAATTACTATCAATCTTTTTAGAAAGACTAGTTTTAACATTGTCTTCATTCTTAAAAGAATCATGAAATTGTTCAATGATTTTATCTCTTAAACTAGAATCTTTTATATGTTTAAGAAATTCTAAAATATTATTATTAGTTAAGACACTAATATTCATATCTTGAAATTGACTCATGAGTTTATAAAGCTCATTACCAACATTATTAGTATTATCAGTATTACTGATGCAATTAAGACAAGGTTTTCCAAGTACACATTCATTGCATTTTTCTTTATCAGATTTAACAGAATTATCATCATCCGAAGAGGATTCAACAGAAGAACAGACATTATAAGACTTTTCTGATTCTGTATCAATATTAGGACTCATAACAATTTTAAAAAGAGTTTCTTTTAACTCTTCATTAATATCAAAATTTTTAATCTTGTCTTTTGCATAAGAATCGATTAGCATAATGACCAAAGCCTCGTTACATTTTTTTACAAATAATTGTATCATATCTTCTCTTTTTAAAAGATTTTCTTTTACTTTTATTATTATCATAATCTTTCTCTTTTTTGTTTTGAAGAATTAAGTTTTCTTCTTTTATAATTATATTTATGTTTGAAATATCTTTTATTAGTCTTAAACGAACTATTTTTAGAATTAGGATTATCTAATCCAAATTGGTCACAGAATTGACCTAATTGTTTTCTTTCATTAAGATTATCTTTTTTAATTTGAGTTCATTACAAAGATTTATTCCTTCCTGAACAAAAAACACTAATGATTTGACCAATATATAAGACCTATAATGGATCGAGAATCCTTTCTAAGAGTTTTCTTAACTCTTTCAGCAAATAAATTAGGAAGACCATCAATAAATTTATTCTTCCAAATATCCTGATTACAATCAGGGATCTCATAAATACGAGACAAGAAAGTATCTTTATACCATCTAAAATTAGTAAGAGTTTTACACCTCATATTTAAAAGAAGAGTTCTGGTATTTTCATATTTATTGGTATATTGACCAGTAAAATGATCCAAAATAGTAAGAATCAAAGAATAAACCGCATTGGTTTTAGTCTCTCCGTTTTCAATTTTAATAGAATTAAAAAAATTCATTCTATTTTGGGGAGTCAAATAATTATCCCACCAACCTTTAAGTTGACCAATAAAACCAGAAGTAATAGCTTGTGCAGTACTAATATCATTATTACCACAAGTTTGACAAGCAGAACTATACATAAGCATGCGATGACATTGAGTGAAAATATGATTATCACTTACACCATCAATATTTCATTCATAAATACCTTTTCCAGAATAAGAATTATTGAAAAAGTTTTTCTGTTCTTCATTAAGAACGTTCATAGGAGTGGGTCTCTTATAATAATAAGTAGACATGGTAGGTCTATCAGCCCATTTCATTTTATTAATACTATCAGTATTACTAGGACTACCATTATTGGGTTGAATAGCATGATTATCAGCTAAATCATCATCTAAAGCTGAAATATTAAGATCTGAAATATTAAGATTACTAAATTTATCATTAATAATCTTCTCTAGGTCAGAAATAGAAGCTTTAGTTTTAAAATCTTTTATCTCAATAGGAGATTGAATAGACGAAGATGTTTTAATAATAACATTATTATTATTATTATCATTTTCAGATTTATTTTGAGAATCTATCTTAGAGATAATTTTATCAACTTTATCATGTAAAGAAATAATTTCTTCTCCAATAATAGACAGATAAAGATTACAAAAATTATTTTGCTCAGTCTTTTGATTAACATGTTTAACAGTAATTTGTAAGACATCATTTTCAATGGTTCTGGAGAATGGAAGAAAATTAAATATTCTTTCTCCTTTTTCAATTTGAAAAGGAACATGAGGAGGGTAAACAGATTTTTGTTTACCACCAGAAATTATTTTATAATCTCTTTCGATGATTGAAATATAATCAATATAAAAAGTTTTAATAAACCAAGGAACATAATAAGTAATTTCATTATGCTTTTTACAGAATTTATAAAAATTGTCAACAAAGTAATCTAAATCATCATTTGAGAATGATTTAAAATACCAAATTCTAAACTTATCCCATTTAGGATTATTAAACTCATCATTAATATGAGCTCTAGTAGAAGAACATTTAGAAAAATCTAAAAAGTTTGTAAAATCCATAAAATTAAATTTTAAAGTTACAATCCGAAATTGTTTCGGGATCAAATTCATCTTTGAAGATTATATTGTTTTCATTAATAATACTTTTTTCATTGTTATAATTATTATTTTTACAATGAGTATTTTCTCTATAAGAGGAAGTAGAAGCTCTAGATTCTGAGGGAAATTCTACTTCATAATCCAAAGGAGATATAAAAGAATGACTAGACATTGATCTAGTATAAGAAGTCGGATGTCCTTCATCTATAAATAGGCTTGATTTTTCATTTGAGAGATACGCTTGAGTTGAGACTCGCCCTCTCTTTTTTCTCTCTCTACCCCTCTCTTGTGTGCAACCCTTGTAGCCTTGTAATAAATCTGTTTATAAGTTTGTTTATGGTAAAGGCTCATTAAGGTATAATTGTTGTTATTTTGTTTTTATATTTATACTTCTGATGATCGTCGCGGACGGCTAGAATACTTGTATTGAATCATGACCTGACTTAAATATACTCTACTATCATGTGCATTTGGAATTATATTCCTATAATGATCTGTAATTTGATATATCAAATGTAGAGTTGGTTTAACCAGTAGGTTTGAGGTTTCCAGTGATATTCATGAGTTAACTATGTGGGCTAGCCCTTGTTGCCGTAATGCCAATGAATAGGCGCAGACGTTTTCTGGGCGTAAAAGCTTTTTTCAGGTTAACTCATGAACTATGGAATTTCTCAGTAATTTCCTATTTGTGTTTGTAAAAGATCCACAGGATACTATTGATATAGATCTTTGCACGATCCTTGATATATATATATATATGTGTGTGTATCTTTTTCATAGTAGTTCTCAATGTAGTAATTTCAAAAAACTTTTCAGGCTTGCAATGCTCACAGCTTAATATGTGTTCCTCTATACGATACCCTTGGTAAACATCCTGCCTTTGTATTATCTGAATTACATAAAAGATTACATTTGTTATGTTAGTATTTAACTACAACGAATTCATTAGAAAGACAGTATTAATGAAATGATTTGCCAAAATAAAAAAAGAGGAGTGTACTCCAATTTCTGGTGGATTAAAGTTACCTAAAGAGACACTTTTTGAGATTGATAGAAATGATTTTTCGTTTTCGTTCCGCCAGGCCCAGGAGCTGTTAACTACATATTAGGTCATGCTGAGATTGGCGTTGTTTTCGTTCAGGACAAGAAAGTGAAAGAGGTAAGCAGATTAATAGACTTATTCCTTTAGATTTAAATTGCTTTATCAGCAATTTTTTCAAGACAGAGTTCTTGAAAATTGCTGACTCTTAACGAATTTTTGTTGCAGCTTTTGAATCCTCAATGTGCTCATGCTCAGAACTTAAAAGGTCTGTGTGAACCTAAATTTATCCTACTTTGATCTAAACAATTTTACCATTTTTTTTTTCCGGTTGCAGTGATTGTTTGCTTCACTTCACTAACAAAGGAACAGAAAGATAAGGCTTCGGATATGGGTATAAAAACATATTCAATGACCGAGTTTCTTAATATGGTAAATTTCTCGACTCCATTTGAAATTTACACCACTGATTGAAATGTAAAGTCATTTGTTCCGTTGTTTTTTAATTTTGAGCATTCTTTCAGGGAAAAGAAAATCCGCATGATATATCACCACCAGAGCCGTCTAGCACATGCACAATTATGTACACGAGTGGGACCAGTGGTGATCCTAAAGGTGTCATCTTGACCCATGAAAACGCCACTACAAACATAGGTGGCATTGATCGTTTCATGGAGCAGTTCGAAGACAAGGTGAGTGCTAATTCATCTTGTAATAAATTTATTCCGAATTCTGTGAGAAAAAACTAGTCCTTGAAATATATGATTATTTGGCTTTCTTGATAGATGACGGTGGACGATGTGTATATATCGTTCCTACCCCTTGCTCACATTCTTGATCGTATGATCGAAGAATATTTCTTTCACAAGGGTGCTTCTGTGGGCTACTATCATGGTGTAAGTTGCTAGAAAATGTTTTTTGTTGCTATAAACTGGTCTATATTCTGGTTTACTGATGATCTGGCATTTTCTGCTGTATATTAAAGGAAATCAACGAAATAAAGGATGATCTGGCTGAATTAAAGCCAACCTTTTTAGCCGGAGTACCACGAGTTTATGAAAGAGTGCATGAAGGCAAGACACTGAATAATTCTGTATACTAAATGTGTCTTTTGAGTGGTTATTTACGTTAATTTGTCTTCCAGGAGTCCTAAAAGCCCTTGAAGAACTACCCAGAAGGAGGAGAAAAATTTTCAACTTGCTTTACAGATAGTAATAACTTGGTTACTATACGGTTTCTTTGTCTTCGATAAGTTTGTCTTTACGAGACCAAGAACGTGTAATGGTGCTAATATGTTCGAATCTCGTGATACAGCAAACTGTACTGGATGAATCGAGGGTACAAACAGAAAGATGCATCGCCTTTGGCAGATTTTCTAGCTTTTGGAAAGGTTTTTCTTTCTAATTTTTGCCTTGGGAACAAAAGTTAACCAGAAGAGGCTAACTAACAACTTGGTTTTCTTACTCGTTTTCTTTGTTTTTGTTTAGGTCAAGAACAGGTTAGGCGGCAGAATACGTCTTATAGTCTCCGGTGGCGCTCCGTTGGGCAGTGAGGTGGAGGAATTCCTAAGGGTCACTTCTTGCGCTTTCCTCGTACAAGGCTATGGTAATTATTTCCAAAGCACTTGCATAATGAGCTAATAATGGAATTATACTGTTTCTTTTTTCACTTTACTACGAGTCTTGTGCACGGTGCAATTGGTGCACAACTATCACTTTTCAGTTAAATAACTAATACTCCCTCTGTCTCATACTCGATCGGATATTTTCCATTTTGGTCTGTCCCATACTTTTTTTTTTCCATAAATAGCATAAATTTATCATACTCATTCTAACTCACACCCTTCAAACATCTTTTATTTACCACACATGCCACTGTGGGCCCCTAACAAATAGGAATCTACATCACTTTATCACCTCAAATACCTTCAATAAAACATCACTTTATCACTTCAAATACTAATAAACAACTCTTACATCAAATACCGTGCAAACAGTAAATGTCAATTAAGCATGGGACGGAAGGAGTACTTTTTAATAAACCAACTAATACTCTTTAGTGAAATGACTAATACTTTTTTACCATCTCTAGCAGAATATTTTAGGCATGTATAACGACAGATGAAGCTTATGCAAAGTGATGTTTGCAGGGCTAACAGAGAGCTGTGGGTTAGCAAGTATTGGATATCCAGACGAGATGTGCATGATCGGAGCCGTAGGTTCTCCATTTGTGTACAGCGAGATACGTCTGGAGGAAGTTGCCGATATGGGCTACGATCCCCTCGGAGACCCTCCTCGTGGCGAAATTTGCATCCGAGCTAAATCACCATTCGCAGGATACTACAAGAATCCTGAATTGACACAGGAAGTCGTAATCGATGGATGGTTTCATACAGGTATTAGATTATTACTATATAATTGCGAAAATAAAAATATAATCGGCTTTTATAACTGTTGATATCCATCCTCAGGTGACATAGCAGAGGTGATGCCTAATGGAGTCATAAAAATCATCGATAGAAAGAAGAATCTAATCAAGCTATCTCAGGGAGAGTATGTTGCTGTTGAATATCTGGAAAAGGTGTATGGTATCACACCTATACTTGAAGATGTAAGACCAATTTCAACATTTTTTATATCTGGCAAAAATGTCGCAAATTTTCTAACTCTTGGACGATCATTCCGTTTAGATATGGGTGTACGGGAACAGCTTCAAGTCTGCACTAGTTGCGGTGGTGGTACCGAACGAAGATAGCACCAACAAATGGGGAAAGCAAAATGGCTTCAAAGGGTCATTTTTAGACCTATGTTCACTTGACCAGCTTAAAAATCATATCCTCCTTGAGCTAAACTCAACAGCTGAGAGAAACAAGGTTAGTCATATCCAAATATATCTCAGGATTCGACATTTTTTAGCATTGGTCTTATGTACAACAGTTTTATCGTAAAACTAATTCGCAACTATCATTATATAATAAAAAAAGTAGCACTTTTTAATGAAACAAATAATACTATCAAACTTGCACATTTTAATGAAACAACTAATACTATCAAACTAATACCTTTTAATGAAATAACTAATACTCTTTAAAATACACACAGAATACAAACCACTTGTAGACAGTATGGTCCTAGTCTACTTACACGTTTGATCACATCATACAACACCGTTTCATTCTTGTATTGATTTGAGTTTTTTGGGTAAAATCAGCTGAGAGGATTTGAGTTCATCAAAGGTGTGATTCTAGAGCCTCAGCTCTTTGAATTGTCGGAGAAGGAACTGGTGACCGCTACGCTGAAGAAGAGACGAGACAGGTTGCTGAAGCAGTACAAGGTAAGCGGTCTCAGCTCAATTTTAGCTGTTTTCTAGGTATAGTATGATAGACAGGGGCTCATCGTTGTAATCATTTGTAATGCAGGTGGAAATCGACGCACTCTATCAAAACCTGAGTGGATCGAAGCCGTAGTTATATGTTTTGCATGTATTAGTAAGCTCTGATATGACCCTGCTTCTGGGAAAAAATGGAAAGAACTTGGAGAAGAATCGTTGCCACGGTCTGCCTATGATGTTTGTGTAATAAAATGTGTAGTATATATCAGGGCTGCATGTTTTGTGTTTATCATGTGCTCAGAATTTTGAAATCTCATTGGTTTGGATTTCAATCTAAGATCATAAAGATTGTGGTTTGCTGATTTGTTGTTGTTTCTTGGCATACATTTAACAACAATGTATTTGGCATTCTATATCTGTAGTATCTACTATCTATTTTATATCCGTACGTTTGAGATATACGTGTATAAATAGATGGTTGAATGATGCAACCGGTTTATTCCATGCTACATTGTTGGGGCACTGCCCAAAAGTGCATTAGTGTGGTACTAGTTGCATCAGTATGTTGTACAGAACAAATTAAGCATGTGGTACAACATGCTAAAATACTATTGGGCAGTGCTCTCAGTCGTACAACCCTTCGGTGGTGTTTGCATTCTCAAAATAATGGTGTAAAAGCACATTTTTTAGAAGTTGATGTGGCCCAACTTAAAAAAAAAAAAAAAAATGTTTTTACACCTAGAGTAGTGGTTGCAAACACACCTGTCAACTTGCTTAAATACATTTGTTCAATTTTTTCTATACTACATTGTTGGCATCGCCCATCAACGACAAGACGTTATCTTATATGTTTAATGCCACAGATAAGATAACACGTTAACGATGTGATACAGTATGTTAAAGCACCGATGGACAGTGTACAAAAGTGAAAGCATGAAAATAACTCATTTGCCCCTATGTCAAATCTATTCAAAATAGTTGAAACTTAAAAGTATTTCTCAAATCTCCAATGCCCTAAATTTGAATCCTTCCTAAACTGAAATGGTATACAACCCTAAAAAATCTCGTGTCGTTCGCTATGTGTCTCATCTACAATCGTTCCCAAACTGAAATATCAATAGTAATTTAGCTCATTTGCAAGCCCTAAGTTGAAATGTATCCCTTCTGCCAAGTGTGAACATCAATTAAATTGCCTTAAAGTCAAAAGTACCTGTGAAATGTGATTTATTTATTTTAAGGAGGAAATAGGAGCATCATATTTTTTATTGAATGCGGCCACCAAGCTCATTGGCCCTTGTGTTTCGCGCTTCTCACTTCCATACTCGCACATTCCCGCCTCTTAATTTCAACCACAAGATCAACGAACATGTGCGCGCCGGTAATGTCAATGAAGCACGGAAATTGTTCGACGAAAACCCCAGTTCGAGAAACACAGTCTCTTGGAACTCTCTGATCAACGGGTACATCAAAACTTACCAAATTACAGAAGCCCAGAAACTGTTCGACAAAATGCCGCAAAGAGACGTCGTTTCTTGGAACACCATGCTTTCTGGTTTCCGTGATGCGGGTAACCCACAAAAAGCCCACCATCATTTTCTGCAGATGATGGGAAATGGTTCGAGGCCGGATGAGCTTACTTTTGCTGTACTTATGAGCGCCTTTCTGAACACAGAGTTTGATGCTTTGATTTTGCAGTTACATGGCCTTGTGATCCGTTTGGGTCTTGATCTTAATATTTATCTGGGGTCTGCCTTAATGAGAGGATACATTGGGTTAAGTGATTGCGATGGTTTTCGTAGAGTGTTTGATGAGATTTTAGTAAAAGATGTAGTCCCCTGCAATGTGTTAATCTTGGGTTATATTGAATTTGGGTTGATTAGTGAAGCTAAGAGGGTGTTTGATTTAATGCCTAGGAGAAATGCTTTTTCTTGGAGTATTATGATTAATGGGTATATGAAAAACAAAATGGTAAGTGAAGCAAGGGCGGTTTTTGATAGACTGAGTGAAAAGGATGTGGTTTCGTGGACTGCGATAATCAGAGGGTGTGCACAGTGTGATGAGTTTATGGAGGCTTTGGATATGTTTATCCTGATGATGAACTCGGAAACACGTCCAAATCATTATACTCTTTCATGTGTTGTAGATGCTTGTGCGGGCTGCTCGTCTCTCGTTATGGGCAATCAGGTTCATGGATGTATAGTGAAGGTTGGTGTTACTCTTGATGTGATTCTTGCTACAGCCCTAGTTGATATGTATGGTAAATGTGGGGATGTATATGCTGCGTTTTGTGTATTTGAATCGATGTTGATAAAGAATTTGGTGTCGTGGAATTCAATCATTGGAGTGTATGCAAGACACGGGCTTGCGTCTAGGGCGTTGGAGGAGTTTGAGAGGATGGTGGGGTGTGGTTTATTTCCCGATCAAATCTCGTTCATCAATGTTCTGTCAGCATGTGTGCATGGAGGAATGGTTAAAGAAGGGGAAGAGATATTCTACTCGATGAAAGACAAGTATGGGATTGAAGCAGAGATGGAGCATTATTCATGTATGGTGGACTTATATGGCAAGGCAGGGGAGCTAGAAAAGGCGGTGGAGTTGATCAAAGGAATGCCGTTTGAACCTGATGTGGTTGTTTGGGGTGCGTTGCTTGGGGCGTGTGGGTTGCATTCGTCTGTGGAGGTTGGTGAGATTGCAGCCACTGGATTAGTCAAACTGGAAGATGATCATCCTGCGGTGTATGCGATCCTGTCGAAGATTTACAGTGAACATGGAGTTGGGAGTGGGGGGATTCAGCTGGATAAGATGATCCAAAAATGGCGTGCGAGGAAACAGAAGGCTGGAAGTTGGATTGAATTCAATCCTTGACCAATCTAGTGAGTGAGTCTATGCATTTAAGGGGAAGAATAATGTGGTTCTTTTGTCTGTAGGTCTATCAACTGTATCTTTCTGCATTTGACATTTTTGATCAAGAAAATAAAATTAATCAACTGATTTTATAAACTTTGCAGTCCTCGCTCAGGTGACATTTGAAGAAAGAGAGAGAGAAGAGAAGAAGAATGTTAGCTATCTCAGGCAGAGTATGTTGCTGTTTAACAGCCTCAACATTTATCAAATGCTTGTTATGACGCCAACAAGCTGTTCGACTAAATGCTTTGATCAAAACATGCCAATATATACATTGTTGGAGCATCATGGATTTCGTGATGCGCAAATACTTGCATTTTTGGAAAGGTGCAATGATTGAAGTTGAGGATCTCAGCAGACCGATCATTATGCTTTTGCATGCATTTTAGTTAGATGCTTGCAGGGGTTGATCTTCTCCTGTTGATGCATGTATACTGAAGTTCTCTTATTCCCTTGTCGGAATGCACGGGAATTGTGGAGCAATTTATTTTTCAGTCGGAGCTCGATTCTTGGTGATTCAATTCCCTTGTTACATTTTTCGTATTTCATTGGTGTTCCACCCTATTGGATCTTTAACACATGGAATTAGAATATGATGGTTCATTGGATATTTTTTATTATTCCACGTGTCATTCATTGAACACCAATTATGGAACAGGTGATCTCATTCCGATTCTTGGTACTGATGCAACACATGGCATTGAAGGAGTTTGAGAAGTTTAAAATCTCATTTGTTAATGCTGTATCAGCATGTGGGCACGGAGGAAGGTTCAAGAATATCAATTCGGAGATGGAACACGAGCTTATTAGATGTAACATCTTTTTTTTAGTAATGAGTTGTAAAACTTGTTCGGATAAAATATCATTGAGCTCTTAAGATGGCAAGAAAATGAATTTCGTAATTAGAATAACGAGTTTTGAAATAGTTGGACAAAATGAACTAGTCTTGTTCAAATCAGGTTTAAGAATCTTGTTTCTATTGGCAAAAGTTTTTCCCCACCTTGTCCCAAAGATCATATATGTCGATCAACCTCACCAGAAATCTCACTCCATAAAGGAATCGATTCTTTTTATAAACCACGTGATGCCTAAAACAAGATTGTGCAAAAAAATAACCATTGTGGAACCCTAATGTATATAGGCAAAACGAGAATTAAATTCATTTTTGGTTCCACAGTTAACAGGACCTCATGATTTTGATCTCAATACTCATCACTTTGGTCTCATAATTTTTTTTCCAATCTTGGTCATTTCGTTACGAAATCTGTCAAGTTCAATTGCACTTTTTGTTCCAAACTTTGTCCTGCGAGATCAAAATTGCAACTGCCTTTAAAGGAAAACTTAACGGTGGTACCAAAACTGCATGAAAAAATTGTTTTGAGATCAAAGTGATGGGTGTTAAAACTAAAATCGTGAGGTACCGTGTCTTGTGGGATAAAAAATGAATTTTAACTCGCAAAACGATCTCGATTGAGTAGGTTACTAAAAGAAATTACTAAAAATCAAGAAAGGAACCAAAAAGACAACACAATAAAATAAGACCCAAATAATTCCCATCAAAATTAGTCAAATTATCGTAACTAACTTAGGCAAAATAAACAGTAGGCTGCTCCGCTCTACAAAACAGAAAGATGAACAGAGGGAAACTGAATGTTAACAACAAATCAGAGACCTTTTTCGAGCATAGCCCGGACCCGCATGGGCAAACCGTAGAGGCGGATAAACCCGGCAGCATCAGCTTGATTGTAGATTTCCCCACTCTCGAAAGAAGAGATATCTTGCCTGTACAGACTGTTGGGACTTTCCCTGCCTGTTACACTCACAGACCCTTTATAGAGCTTGAGAGTCACTGATCCAGAAGTAGTCTTGCTGATTTCCTTCATGAAAGCATCCATCGACTCACGGAGCGGGTCGAACCACCTACCCGCATATACCAACTCAGCATACTTGAGAGCAAGAAAATCCTTAGTTTGGATGGTTTCACGATCTAGTGTTAGAGACTCCAACTCACGCACTGCAGTAAACAGGATTGTCCCACCGGGAGTTTCATACACTCCACGGCTTTTCATTCCAACGAGACGATTTTCGACCATATCTATACGCCCAATTCCGTGCTTCCCACCTATCTCATTTAGCTCTCTGAGTAGAGATGCGGGAGAGAGTTCCTTTCCGTTGATTGAAACTGGGAGGCCCTCAATTATACCAATTTTCACGTATCTGCATGTATATTGGCGTGAAGGGTATGAGAGAAGTATTACGTTGTACATGATGTGTGAGATGAGAAATAGAAGTAAAAGAGTAAATTGTAAAATTAGTCCCGAATCTATTGGGAGTGGGCGATTTTAGTCCCACTTTTCTCAATTAAGTCCCATAATTACTTAAAATGATGCAATAGTAGTCATGTATTGACACGGTTGCAGGTTTTTGCATGTGCAGCTCACTTGAGCTGCCAGAATTTCATGTCGCAAAGTGGCGTAATGAGCCAACATATTAATTTCAATTAAAAAATTTACAAATTAATTATTATCCAAAAAAAAAGGCCAAGTCTTGTATGCATCCAAGTGCACCGTGCACTCATATTACATTTTAGAACCATGCAACTTGTTCTACTGAAATGTGCACGGAGAACCTAGATGCACATGAAACCCACTCAAAAAAATTGTCTATATAGGACTAAAGTTACATTCTTTTAAACGTTACAGGACGTAATTGAGAAAATTCAATAGTATGAGACTAAAATCATCAACACCCAATAAATATTGGACCAATTTTGCAATTTACTCAGAAGTATAAAGAACTGGAATTGCAACTCACTCAGGTTGATCTGGAGCCTCTTTCGGGTCAACAGACATCATGTACATGTCCTCTTTTGGCTCATTTGCTGGGTCCTCCAAGATATCCCCCTTCAGTACCAGATACCAGTAAGTGCTGTTAGCTTTCTTATATCAGAAAGTAATGATCACAGAAATTAAGAATATAAATTTGGGTTTTTATGTCAATTAGCTCGCATGCATACACACGCAATCCAACTTCGTCTAGGTAAATTACTTGAAGTCCATGCATACTGCTCTATATTGGTTCAGAAGACGAATGCATGTACAAACATACATAAAATTAAAAGGACGTTGCTTCATCAGGAAATCTCGGACGATAAATTAATTATCAGATAGTGCAATATGCTTATCAAAATGAGATTTAAAAAAAGAATTGAACAGCATTGATTACCTCATGACTGAGATGCCACAGATTCCTATCTCTGCTGTAGATAGATTTCTTAGTGACTGGAACAGGCACATTATGCTTTTTAGCATATTCAATTGCGTCTTCTCTTCCCGTTATTTCCCACTCCCTCCAAGGCGCAACAACACTGAGTTCAGGGTTGAGAGCGAAGAAAGTGAGCTCAAAACGAACCTGCAACAAATAAGCAGGCTCAAATACAGATTAGGGAAATTGCTGAAAGAATAGAGAGTAAAGCGTAAACAAAAATCAAAAGATATCCAGGTGTATGCCTGATCATTTCCTTTCCCTGTACATCCATGAGAAACAGCATCAGCTCCCACTTCCTTGGCAACATCTACCATGGCCTGCATTCTCAATGCAATTAATTTTGCAATTTAGTGAAGAAAAACAACATAAAGTAGAGAGAAAATCTGAATGTAAGGAAAATGCTAATCATGTTAGAGATGAAGGTGTAAGTGTACATATGAGATAGGAAACAGGAAAATGGGCGCAATTGAAACAAAGAGAGATAATGTTATATGATATTTAATTCAAGATTCTAGATAGACAAAATAATTTATTTAGTAATAATTGAGGAAATAAAGGAAACACACTTTCAATTTACTTTATTTTTTTAATTGTACCTTAGCAATAACTGGACGAGCCATTGATGTCCCAAGCAAGTACTTCCTCTCATAGATCGCTCCAGCTCGTAAGCAAGGAAAAATGAAATCTCTGACAAATTCCTCCTGCAGGTCCTTCACTACTAGTTGGCATGCCCCACTAGCCTTGGCCTTCCGTTCCAAACCCTCCAACTCTTGTACACCCTAAGATTCATATGATTTGGTCAATCACATGGATAATACAGATTAAACTATCAAGCCATACCTTATTCTTCCTCTACATATATTTTAAATTTCATCATAAAAAAATTTATAGCATGACTTTTTATGTGTTGATGCAATTGTTCAGATTAGTTTTTCACATACTTGACCAACATCTGCAGTGAAGCAAACCACCTCGCAGCCATAATTCTCCCTGTAAAGAATTAAACAATAAGAGAACATGAAATTTCAGAAGTGTGTATCCATCAACCGAAAAACAATGATAACAAGCATTGAGCTTAACTGGGTCATCGTGTTTTATCCATCCATCCGTACTTTTAGGCTCCATTTGAATAGGGAGGATTTGAAATGAATGGATTTGAAAAATAATAAATGTAAGAATGCATATATTTCAAATCATGAATTGTCAAAAGATGAGAGAATGGAAGAGAATGAAGGGGGGAGAGAGAGGGAAGGGGTAGAGAGGAGGGGATTTCAAATGACATGGTTTTGATGAGGATTTGAAATCCCTCCATTTTAAACTAGACTCAAATCTAAGTATTTGTAAATTCATTTAAATCAAGTGGAGAGAGTGGTGATTTGTGGGTGAAATCCATGGATTTCAAATCCATCCATCCAAACGGAGCTTTAGAGGACATTTGAGGAGGTCAAATTAATAACCAGAATGAGGTCCAATGATTCATATATGATGTTTCAGATAGAACATAATTAAGACTGAGAATGTGCTTATAGACATTATTGAAGTAAAAAGAACAAGTTGAACAACCTCACTACTTAGTAGAAAATGGAAATTGCAGGAATCAGATCAGATAACTTTTGAACAGCGTACTCATAGCCAATAGAAGAAACACACCAAGAAAGTATAAATTATAAAGTATCACCAAGCATCTCATTATATACTCCCTTTGACCAATTTTAACTGTCTTTCTAGAAAAGACTTTGACCCTAAACTATTGTCATTTTGCATTAATCTAGGAATAAAATATAATATTCCAATTTTGCCTTTCTATTTGTTTTTTGTGATAGTATGCATTAACTAAGCAAATTTACACCATGTACATAAACAAAAGGGTACAAATGTCACATTACATATATATTTTTAGCTATTTAAAGACTTTCTTAATTCGTGTGAAACATCCTTAAACGCCAGTTATAGGGGTCGGAGGGAGTATCAATTAACATACCTAAGCCAAGGTACAATTACAGAGGTGTCTAAACCACCACTATAGGCAAGCACCACTTTGTTTAGCTTTTTACGGAAAACTTTACCATCAGCACCACTAGAAGTTGTGACCTCCTTGTCACTAGCCAAAGCTGCTCGGATAGCTGCATTCAAATTTATTTGTCTGAATATCTGAAAATGATATATTATTCTCTGAATGCAAATGTACATAAAAATATTCAAAAGAGTCATCTGCTTGCATAACTATATGTAGCTAATAAAATTCAGAAATACATTAAAAAACAAAAGGATGTTTGCATATATGTGTGAGTTCCTAGAAACTGCTGAAAAGCATTCATCATTTTGTCTACAGAAAACTAGAAAAGGAAAATTTTAGGGAGGTAGTTTCCTAACAAGAGCACTAGAAAAAAGGCCAACAAAATATGGGCATTATACCCTAAAGCAATAAACAAAGACCAATGAGAAAAGGGTATCTCCCCGTATAAAGTAAGGAGGCTGATACCAAGATTCCTGCGGGTGAGACCAGAGTTTACTATGTTTTGGGCAACTGGAAGACCATGAAACTCGCTGACTTTCACCCCTAGCTGCCCACATTAAAGAAGACAAAAAAAATTAACAAAAATACCACCCATCATATCATGCATAATAGATGGATTATTGAATGAACAATACATAGCATACCTGTTGCTGTGAATCCATCTTTCTGGTGCAGCGAACTGTGTCATAAGTTCGAGCTGAATCTGCATTTGAACAAATTAATCAGCAATCAACATACTAACCAAGAAAAGGAGTTTATATTAACACAGCTCAACTGATATAACACAATACTACCTCTTTTAGAACCATGGAAAACGAGATTGGTGGAAGAACAAGAA
Organism: Stenogyne calaminthoides; assembly: GCA_037126765.1. NCBI lineage: Eukaryota > Viridiplantae > Streptophyta > Magnoliopsida > Lamiales > Lamiaceae > Stenogyne > Stenogyne calaminthoides. The sequence continues at coordinate 5,084,443 of JBBCBC010000039.1, read as the reverse complement.
GAAACTGCATGTAACTGAGCCATCCCTTTCGATTGATGCAGTATACTATCAAAAAAATCGGCATTTCAATAAACAACCGTACACAATAACAACGCAATATCCTAATTCATATTAATTTGGGAACACATATATGAGAAGTTATAAATAAAATGACTAAACAAATCAAAACTGCAAATGCGAAGCACCCTAGACAATGAAAAAGCTCAAACAAGAAAACAAAACCGTGAATCATAAACATGAAAAAAAGGAAGAAAAAGTAACTGGAATCAGAAAGGAGAGTCTCAACCAAGCAAATCAACAGTTACAAGATTGAGGATTAAAATCCCAAAAATTAAATTAAGATAGGGGATTGGGGTTAATTACCGGAGAGGTGGACGGCGGCGGATGGAGTTGGTGGAGAGACTTGAGTAGAATCCCGTTTTTAAAGCGCGGTATTGCTCAATAGGTTTTTTCCCCTAAAATTCCTATTTGTGGAAATTTATACGTGCATTTTTTTCCCAGCATTAATTTTGTACTATTATACTATTATAAAAGTAATTATATAGCAAAAATATTAGAGTAACACTTGTGTGCACCAATTGCACAAAATATAATCGGTGCAATTGAATTTAATTTTAATTTGGATGAACAATTTACACCTTAAATACTAAATCATGAACCCTAAATTCTGATCTATTCGGGTCGGGTGAACCATGAACCACTCGGGTCGAGTTCGGGATCGGGTAGGTTTAAAAAATACATAAATAAAAAAAAAAACACAAATTGGTAAAAAAAAAAAATTGAATTGAAATTCAATTGCACCAAATTAAAATTGGTGCAAATGGTGCAAAACAGAATTTACCAAAAAATTAAGTTGAGATTATTAGATTCAGCTCTAAATCAATTTAAATCTATATATATTTATTTAAAATGAATATAATTTATTTACAATTCTAAGCTAGTATATTGGGTGAAGTCAATTTTAAAATGGTGCTTTTATAAACATATAAAAACTGATTATTTAACAAAGAATTTCAACCTCTAGATTTTGGAAAAAATATTTTATTCCAAACACTACCTATATTTAATAGTTCCTACAAAAATCAATTTTAATATAAACACAATTATAAACACCCCAAATTGTTGATTCTAATTCAATTAACCCCTGCACAGATTGCTTACGGAATCCAATCATATGTGTTTCTTGATACCAAATAACTAAAAATAAAAGAGTTAGGTATGCTGCTATGAAACTCCGTGAAATTGATTTTTTTTTTTAAAGGCATACTCTTTAATAATATAAGTCACACCCTTCAATAATCACTATAATACCCTATATTATAATATAAGTCACACTCCTTAACCAGTTTTACAGTGAAACTTGTTCGCCCTTTACTTTGTCAAAATAAATAATCTTACTTTGATTTAACAAATAGGAAGACAAAATTAAATTTAAAAAATTACAAAGAGAGCTTTTGAAGACTGACGAGCACAATAGAGTTGTCTTTAAAGTTGCTATTAAACACTAAACATGTTTATTATCTAATTTTAAAAAAAATTGAAAATTCATGGCTGCCCTTAAACACCTTTCTCCATCATAGCTCTAATCTTGATAGGCAATCCATAGAGGTGAATAAAACCAGTTGCATCAGCATGATTGAAGATTTCCCCACACTCAAATGAAGACACATCTTTCCTGTACAAACTGTTAGCCACTTTCCCAGCTTGTTACACTCACACTTCCTTTATACAGTTTGAGAGTCACCGAGCCTGTCGTGGTCTTGGTGATTTCCTTCATGAAAGCATCCATGGACTGACGGAGCGGGTCGAACCACCTACCCGCGAACACTAAGTCAGCATACTTGAGGGCAAGGATGTCCTTTATCTGCATTGCTTCACGATCGAGAGTCAGAGACTCGAGCTCACGGACTGCTGTAAAAAGGATGGTCCCTCCGGGTGTTTCGTACACCCCACGCCCTTTGATGCCCACGATCCGATTTTCGACCATGTCTACGCGCCCAATTCCGTGCTTCCCGCCTATCTTGTTCAGCTCTCTGAGTAGAGATGCAGGGGAGAGTTCCTTATCGTTGATTGAAACGGGGAGACCCTCAACTATACCGATTTTCACATACCTGCATAAGCATTGATGGGATTTAAGATACATCCATCACATTAACCGTAATTAATGAATGCTATATCAAAAAAATGAAGAAATCTGACTCAGGTTGGTCGGGAGCCTCTTTTGGATCGACAGTAATCATGTACATGTCCTCATTCGGCTCATTTGCTAAATCCTCCAAGATATCACCCTATAATAATACCACAAACCTGTGAAAGCTATCGATTTTTTTATATAAACATCCCGTCTGAAAGAAATATTTGGTATGCAATTAAATACCTCGTGACTGAGATGCCAGAGATTGCGGTCTCTACTATAGATAGATGTCTTAGTGACAGGAACAGGCACATTATGCTTTTCAGCATAATCAATTGCATCTTCTCTTCCCTTGATTTCCCATTCCCTCCATGGAGCAACCACACGCAGCTCAGGATTCAGCGCGAAGAAAGTCAGCTCGAAGATCACCTACACTACAACAAACAACCAACTTCATTCCAATTTCTATACTTTAACACATATTTGCTGAAAGAGTAAGACTCAATCAAAATCAAGAGCAGTTCTGCAAAGGGCATGCCTGGTCACTTCCTTTCGCTGTACATCCGTGAGAAACAGCATCCGCTCCAACCTCTCTGGCAACATCAACCAGCGTCTGCAATAGTCAATAAATTCAATATAGCAATTTATAAAGCAGAGAAAAATTGTGAATATAAAAAAAAAACTCAAATCTTTTTAAATTTTTGAAGTGTACCTTTGCAATAAGTGGGCGAGCCATTGAAGTCCCAAGCAAGTACTTTCTTTCATAGATAGCACCAGCTCGTAAACAAGGGAAAATATAATCTCTAACGAATTCCTCCTTTAGATCCTTCACCACTAATTGACATGCCCCACTAGCCTTGGCCTTTTCTTCCAAACCTTCCAATTCTTGTTGACCCTAAATTCATAGGAATTGATCATGCATATGCCATTTGGTAGATCTAAATCATTACATTAATTTTTCAATGTCAACATAAAGGATTATCTGCAAGCATGACCTAAAATACTTTTCTTTCTTTTTTCTTTGAATAGCACTTCAATGCTTTTTATAAATTGATGCAATTATATTAGTTCTTCACTTACTTGGCCAACATCCGCAGTGAAGCAAACAACCTCGCAGCCATAATTCTCCCTGCAATGCACGAAACCATGTGAAACCTTGAAACAAACATATCACTGTATCATCAGTCTCCTCTCTATAGTTTTGAACATAATGAGTAAACCATCTGAGAATCAAGACAAAAAACCAGTGAACTTGCATAAGCCAAGGTACAATTACAGAAGTATCTAAACCACCACTATAGGCCAGCACCACTTTGTTCAACTTTTTAAGCGAAGCATTCCCATTCACACCAATAGAAGTTGTGATCTCCTTGTCACTAGCCAAAACTGCTCGGATAGCTGCATCCAAAATTCATTGAAAGCTACATGTATAAGATGATATAAAAGCAATAACTAAAGGAAACCAACTTTTGTTGAGTCTTGAAAACTATTTGTACTTTAATGTTACTCCAACAGAAAACTAGAAAAGAAAACGCTAAGCAATAGAAGAATGCAACCATAACAATGAGATTGATGAACTGACTGTAAATATGCACCCTGCTCCATAGTAAAACACAGCATTGCATCAAAAGCAAATGAAAGATTTCTATATTTCCTTGTATAGAGAGAATTTCATAATTTTTGGTTAAATTATCCACACTTTATCCGAGAATAAACCGATGGAAGAGAGAAAAATTCATCATCCATCCACCTTTGTCAAAAGAGGATAAACCAAAAGGAGAAATTAAAATTCACAAATACAGAGGCCTTGAATGTATGCAACTGCTGTAAAAGCATGACAAAGTTGGAATTTCAGATATCAATATTTAAATACAAAATCGCATATCAATATCCTCCGGTTGAAGGTGGGATCGAATCACGAGATAGAGGTAATACCAGGCTGTATTATCGCGCATGGTGGCCGTGAGATGATGGGTACGGTAGCATTGAGGAATTAAGGCAACTTCCGTTTGGTTTTCGACACATTTTGGGATGGAATTCAATTGAGTTTTGGGGTTTTTGAATATTTGGAAATGAGGATATATATAAAATCGTTAACTCATTTTTAGAAACAAAAGGATAATACGCTTTAAATTAATAAACTACATACGGTTTTGCGTAATTTTAAAAACTAAAGAGGGAATTTCATGTCACTTTTTCAAAGAAAAATTATTAGTAGATTTAAATTTTTTATACAAACTACTAATAAATATAAAAAAACCTGCATATATAGCAAAAGGTGCAATCGAAAGTATAAATATATATAATTATTTTGTACTTATTACATTACATTTCATGCATAGATGTTGACTAGATGTGGAGTCTTAGACTCTTTTAGATACTAAAATAGGTCATTGTGATAGGTATGTTTGATAACTGACAATCTTGAGATCATGTCTTGACTGATTTGATCGCTTGATCACTTTTAGGTCAATCACACATTTTTACTTTAAAGTCACTTTTCGGTCCAACCCTTTTTTTGTCTTCTTTCTTTTTTTCTTTTTTCTTTTTTTTTAATTTTATAATATGACCGTTAGTAAAACCACGATATAATTTGGTGCAATTAATCCAAATAAACAAGAATTAAGACAAGAAGGAAAGTAATACCGTGATTCCCACGCGTGGGACCAAACTTGTGAATGCTTTCTTCAAGTATTTGAAGCCCATGAAACTCTTGGGCTTTTGTACTACCTAGCTGCTATCATATATACAAAACACAAATTTCTCAAATATATTACCATTACCACCATGCACAAATTACGTTCTTTTATCTCTATGTTTTTCACAAAAATAAGTGTGACGGTCTAAGGCCAATCCCGTTTCGTATCCTAACTCGTTAGGAAATGTGGATGAATCAATTTAAACGATCATCACCACATATTAATATATACATATATATGCAATTCTTGTGCGATTGTTTCGCGTAAGACTCTCTCACTCTTATAGGTTAAAATTGGGTTAAAAATAATTTTAGTCTCATAACTTTGTAAATTTTCGCAAATCGATCAATTTAGTGCGTGCTTTTGTACAAGTTACATCCAATTTTTGCAAAATGATGTTGTTTTTTGCTCTCTTTTTTTTCGCATAATTAACTCTCACCTTTTTGCAAGTTGTTTCAAATCATGTGTCATAAATGATGACGTATGGTAAAAATAGAACGTAAAATGGGCATTGTTCAAAGTTATGGGACTAAAGTGAATTTTTAAACTATATTGTGATGATTTGCGAAAAATGTGAAAATTACAGGCGGTCAAAGTTCATTCGTTAATTATCATTAAAAAGATGAGTAAGAATTTATGTATGTATATAAAGGTGTACAAAAATGATGAGGGTTACATAAAACACCTGTCGTTGTGAAGCCAAACTTCTTGGCCATTGAATTTTGTCGTAAATTCGAGAAGAATCTGTATGAGGAAAATACATATATAAAAACGACGAATTTATACATAGGGTAGGTTTTCGGTAAAATTTGTTCATAATATGAAATTTGTATCACTATATTTATAAACTATTATCACTACATTTATCAACTGATATCATTATATTTATACTCTGAGATCATACCACATTAAATGCTATATGTATATACTAGCTCAGTTTATAAGATCAGTAGTTGTATCACTTTATTAGTATAATGGTATAAATTTAAACAATATATGAACAAGATTCACATTAGAAATTGTGATATATAGAGAGAGTGTGTATTAATTACCTCTTTTACAAGCATGAAGGAGATTGTTGGACGAACACAAAGAGATTGCATGAAACTGGGCCATCTTTATGATTTGGACTATGAAATTTCAACACATTAATGTACTTCATTAATAAACATGCAAAACTAATTCAAGTATATATATTGAAGCTGCACACACAGTAGTAAGGCTAATTTTAAGTTTTTAACCAACCTTGTTGTTTCCAAATATAGCTAGTATCAAAAAGAACATGCAGTGTGGCAATAGTTGCAAATTAATCCTTAAATAGAAAAAGAAGGCGTAATACTATGTTTTTAGTTTTGATCATTTTTCAGTAATGCTAATTTTGGGCATCAATTCCACCTTGATTTAACCTAGGGCAAAAAAATGACAAAACTATCCCGAATAATCGGCCGATTGCAAAATCGCCACCCATTGTTATCATATAATCAACAAATTTCTGTAGGGCATAATAACAAAATTTTATTTTCTTGAGAAAATATTATTCTTATAAAACAAGGTTACAACATACTAAAAGACAAGGTTATCCTTGTTGTTTGGTGCGTGCATCGTTATGCATGGGATGCCAAAAGCATAATTATTTTCAAGAAAAATACAACCGCCACCACCGTCTGCCGCCTAGACTCTCCCGTACCACGTTTGACTGCAGCGTTGCCGAACGGCTCAACTTTGTACCCAACAGACACTCAACTGTTCATTGCATTTATATGATATATTTTCCTTACAAATGTCTCATTCCATGCCACCCCACCACATTAACACTTATTTGGATCATGTGCTGTCTATTGTAGATTCACTCTATCTTTTCCACAACACTAATTTTCAAGAGTCATTCTCCTGTGTTCCTATGCATCAATTCAAATTGGTGCAATTTGGATAAATTATGCACTCTAAACCCTAACCCCTAAATAATGAACCCTAAATCACATATGAACCATTCGGGCCGGATTTGGGTCCTGGTCGAGGAAAAAAAAAAAACTAAAACTGAAATTAAAATTAAAAGAAAACTGAAAAAAAAAAAAAAAAAAATTGAAAAAATAAGAAAAAGAACTCCTAAAATTAAATTTCACTAAATTGATTTGGTACAAATGGTGCACATGAGAATTTGTCAATTTTCAAATTAATATTCAATTGTTTAGAACATTCACAATGGTAATGGTCCATCCAAATGATGTTTAAACATTGAATGGATGAAAGTTGGTGTTTAAAACCATCGTGGATAATCTTTAAATTGGAGAGAGAATGTCATTTATCCAAACATATGGACTTTGAATCACAAATGGTCCTATAATTTTGGCGTTAAATAGATTTAGTCCCATTAGTTTTTTTGTCGTCGATTTAATCTCAATAACTTTGACAATGTTTAATTTTAATCCCAAATCGGTTGGAACAACATCGTTTTGCCCTTTTTTTGGGTTTTCCGACAGATGTTGTGACTTGATTGTCACGTGTATATTTTTTTTTTTAACAACTAAAACTTCAAGCATATAATTTTAAAAAAAAAAAAACTTAAAATTAAAACAGAATTGATGGCAAGAATTAGTCAAACACACTTAAAAATACATGTGGTAGCAGACACGTAGCAGTCCAGTCACAATATTCACCGGAAAGCCCCAAATTAAAATGACAAAATGACATTGTTCCGATCAATTTGGGATTAAAATTGGACACTGTCAAAGTTAATTGACGATAAAATAACTTATGAGACTAAATTTATTTGAGGTCAAAGTTATGGGACACTTTGTGATTCAACCTCAAACATATGGATGGAGATAGAAAATATTTTTTGCAAAAAAATCGTAGAAATATGGTGATGGTGGGACCATAAAAGGTGTATGGATGGATAAAATGCTCTCACAATGGTTCATCAATCATTCTTCCATCCATACATCTTTTATTGGTCCCACCATCACATCATTTCTACTCAATTTTTTGCAAAAAAATATTTTCTCTATTCATTTATATATTTGGATGGATGACACTTTATGTCCAATTTAAAAATCATTCACAATAATTTTAAACATCAACTTTTATTCATTCCAATGTTTGAACACCCCATTGAACGCATGATAAAATACATACACCTATCATTAAAAATCGGCTAACTATATATTATAGTTAAAACATAGAATTTTAGCTTTGTTTTTTCATTTTTATTTTATTACAGTATCTAAATATTGATTTAAAAAATAAAATATATTATTAAAAAGATATAAATGAAACATCATTAATAGTATATTAAATATAATATTTGATCCATCTTTGTGGGGACAAATAAAAATAAAAATTTATCATATCTTTGTGAGATGGAAAGAGTATTATTTTATTTAATCACACTCATACTACTAAAATCAAACCTAAACTAATAAAATGAGGCACTTTTGCCCTTGAATTAAATCTTTAGCCCAAAACAGCTAGAATTAACCTACTGTACTTAGTGGCCGTTGGTAGCCCAATTTTTTAATCCAACCGATTGGGCAATTAAATACTCCGGCCCAGATTATGCTAAAACGCGATTAGCAGCGGGGTGTTTGGTTGGGTTGGGAACCGCACGACTCGCCACGTATCACCCGTCCGTATTAGTTGAAAATGACCCAATTACCCTTGTAATAATTATTATATTACAATTTTATCCCCACATTATTTTATATAAAAAAACAGGACCCGATCTCTCCATTCCTCTATACATGCTGAATTCGTGATCTTTCTTTCATCGGATTGGATCGAAAAATTGTTTAGCCGGCGACGAGATCCGAAAGCATCGACCAACTCCGGCACATCTGAAACAGTCACAACACATCTAATATTTCTTTCGTCTAGATATTCCTCTGTTATTCCTTGTATTTGTGCAGCTGCTATATTCTTGTAAATTAGACTATGGTATTGTGCAGCTCCATTCAAAAACCCCCAAACCACATACAATAAATCAACGTAACAAAAATCTATTCAAAAACCCCCCAAACCACAAACAATAAATCAATGTAAAAAAAAAAACGATTTCATGTCCTCAAATCACAAACAATAAATCAATGTAAATAACAAACGTTTTCGTGAAAACCTAAACGATTTCGTGAGAAATACCTGGAGTATTTTGAATGTAGCGAAACTCTTGTTCTACCCACTGAAAACGACTGTGGTCCATAAAGAATCGAATTGAAAGTGAAAGATGGATCTGAAAATAATAAAAGTGGTTTATGTTTATATCAAGGGTGCAAGAAATCGCTTGGCGGACGGACCATGGCCGCCTAGGCTTATCAGATTTTTTTTTAAAAAAAAAATTACAAAACCCATTTGATTTCTTCCCCTGTTCCCCAACATTATACCAGAAATAGATTTCTTCACCCAACATTCAAAAGCCAATACCACAAATCGATTTCTTCCCCAACATTTCAGAAACCCCATCACTTAAATTCTTCAATTCCCCAACATTCAGAAGCCAATTCCATCTTCAATTCTTCATTAACCCCCAAATTCCCAAATTGAAGAAATACTTTACCCAGGGCGGCGGCGACGAGGACGGAAGGGCGGCCGCCTGGAGCGGCTGGACTCGCTGGAGTAAGCAAGAGGGAGGCGCAGCGCGGCAGCAAGCGAGGACGGAAGGGCGGCGGCTTGGCGCAGCACGGCAGCAAGAGGGAGGAGAGCGGCTTGGGCGCGGCCGCGGTTGAGGCGGCTGGAGGATGGGCATGGCCGCGGTTGCGGAGGCTGGAGGCGCGGGACTACGGTTTTCTTTCTCAGAGCTCGTTTCAAATTTCAACACTGTCTCTTTCTTGCCGCCTAGCCCGATTAAGCGGCCTAGGCGGCGCCCAAGCACGAAAACGACTATTTCGGCCGATTTGGAGAAACTCGCGGCGGACGGCGGCCGCCTAGAGCGAGTTCTACATCCTTGGTTTATATATGCGAGGGGCATGTTTTGAATTTCCTCATAATGTCCTCATTACTGTTCAGCATCGATTTTAAATCACACCGCATTCGGTGAGATAACTCTGCCAAAGCAGCACAGTAAATAGGCGCGGGCTTCGGCTTGGGCTTGGACTCAATCGTGGGCCTATAAGATTAATTAACTTTGCTATCAAACTGCCATTCAAATAACACGGAAATCTGGCCTACCAAACAGGACCTTATTAGATTATGATCAGATTTCAAATATAATTGCATAAATATATGTTAAGCAGGCCCAAAAATAATACCACCTCCGGGCCACCCCGCGTAAACAGATCTCACAATCAAAACAGAATTCCAAATCATATTAAAGAAAGATAAAAACTCATATGAGACTAAATACAACTTAACACAATTAACACTTACCCCTTTCAAAGTGTTAAAGTGTCGATACCTAAATTACACTCTGTCTCACCATGAGACTGTCTCACGCATTTGTGCCCCTTAAAGAAATCATACAATAAATTAGCTGCAAATATACTCATATAAGTAATGTTTAATTTGCAAAATCTCACTCCTAGCAATAATCAAAGATATGAGAAATATGCATAGAAGTTAATGTTATAACATTGGATTCCCTAAAGAAGATGTAATAACTCTTACACAGGGAGAGCACAAATATAACGTAGAAACTGATAATTGCAATGGTGAAAAATACATTCTTGTGATGTTACTAAGTTTAAACACACTTGAAGCTCGATAGGGAAGTGCTAGACTATATTGCAGGTGCATCCACGAACATCTATTAAGGTTTTCATCCGAGCGGGCCGCCACGAGCTACTTTCTAGTGCGGCTCTCCTCGCGGGCATTCTCCCGCTTCTTATAAAGTTTCTCCAGTACGCGTTTTGCCTCGCAGTTGGGGAAGTTTGATAGATCATAATAATGTGGGGCAATGTCAACCAACCTGTAAATACAAAGCAACACCACAAGTTTTAAACTACCATTCCACGTGGATACATCATCCACGATGTACATATATCACCTTCATGAGACGCATTTCTAGTACATTTAGTCAATGCAACGATAATCATATTTTCTTAAGAAATTTGAAACAACAGTTGATCCATCGATGTACTAGTAGTATTAACATGTAGGAATGTAAAGAGGTAACATATGCATATACAGCAGCAGCAGGGGCATATAGTTTTAGAACTAAATATGAAGCTTGAAAGAAAGAAGGCCACCCGAAGAAGAAGCTTCGGGAATACCCATAACTATTCTATGTTTTACATATGGCAACATAAATCTTTTTATTTAGGGTGTGTTTTGAAACACTTAAAACAACTTCCAGAAGCACTTATTTTCAAAGCTCCCTCTCACAACTTTTGAAAATAAGTGCTTCTACAAGCTGTTTTAAGTGTTTCAAAACACACCCTTAAAATCATAGAGACATGAAATAAAGCATCACAAAAAAGAAAATCATGCCATGTAGGAGTGAGAAACTGACCATTCACCACGAATATCTGTTACTGTACGAATGAAATTCCTGCTCGTCAGAACATACTCATTGTAGATAACCCACTCTGGTTTATGATCCAGGCAATTCGAAGGGTGTAAATGAACAACCTGTGGTACAGGCCATGGTATTAACTCACAAAAAGGAATTTTTGAATCAAATGCAACATACAGTATTGTGAATTTGTAGTGACATACTTGGTTGTCTTTCACGGTCAAATAGTGGCCGGTGCCCTCTAAATGAGCCACCTGCATGAAGTATCCAGCCAACATGGCCTTCCTGATATTCACATAGTAATCGCGGCTGTTAAAATCCGTACTGCACAGCTTCAGATTGAATCTGGCCATAATCCGAGATAGCTGCTGTCTAACATTGTCTGCAGATTTCAGAGCTCTATGATTGACGAAATTCTCATAGCACCATTGCGGGTCCTCCTCTGCATAATATCATAATTCATAAGCCCCCCCCCCCCCAAAAAAAAAAATCTTCAGTATGCACAATTAGAGGAAGACTAGATGCTTACTATTTTGTTTGTACGCATGGTACACATTCAACAGCGTGAGGTGATCTCCATCGATGTGGCCAAACCGAGCTTTTGCTTCATCAGCAGCCTTTTGGGCCTCTCTAGGCCGGACAAAGCAATTGGGTACTAGAGAAAAAATTGGTTATCACAGACGAGGCCCACGGAAGGTCAGCAGATGTATAGAGGCGAGGTGACACCATTTGCTTCATGAGAGAATACTGAGAAACTGCAACTATCTGCATCAGCACTTACTTAGAGATCTTTGGTACATGCCAGCAAGGCATGAGACCCAGACAAGAGATGCTGATGGCAACCTATACACACACACAGATATCACTCGCATACACAGAATGCTTAATGCATTCATGTATGTAATGAAATATCTGCAATTACAAAACACAGATGTGTATCTGTGGATGTAAGACAACCTTAGCATGAACTTCACATTGAGTGAAGCACGCTGGAGAAGCATATATACTTCTTAGTAGACACACCAACAAGACGACACTGACAACTTAGACAAGAATAAACGATAAAGTTGAATACCTGAGAGCATAGCAGATACAGAAAGGATTTCATTCGAACAGTTGAATTCTGAGCTAACAACAAGCATTTTAGCCATTTGAGGATCCAAGGGAAACTCGCTCATGATTTCACCCAACTTGGTCAAATTTCCATCATCATCAAGGGCCCCTAAGTAGTTCAAAACCTCCAAGGCTCTCATCAGAGTCTCTGGAGCAGGGGGATCCATAAAATCAAAATGCACCAGATCATCAATTCCCAGCTTTTTCAAGGTTAAAACCGTATTAGCAAGGTTTGAACGCAATATCTCAGGATATGTTTGTGGTACAAGGTCATTATTGAAACTTTTCTCTGTGTAGAGACGGAAGCATTTTCCTGGCTGAGTTCTTCCAGCACGTCCCGAACGTTGATGGGCACTGGCCTTTGATATTGGAGAGACCAACAGAGATTCAACACGAATTCGTGGATTGTAAACTTTTTGTTTAGCAAATCCAGGGTCTATGACATACACAATGCCATCAATTGTCAAAGATGTTTCAGCAATATTCGTGGAAACAACAATTTTTCTTCCAGGATGACCACCCTCCAAATCTGGTGGTGGAGCAGGTTCAAATATCTTCTGCTGCATTGCTGGTGGAAGAGTGGAGTAAAGCGGTACTATCTTGACTGGTCCCACTTGATCCCCAGCATTAGCTACTTCTTTTGCTATTTTTTTGCATGCATCTTCGATTTCCTCTTCACCAGTAAGGAAGACCAGTATATCACCAGGTGGCTCACACAAATGTATCTGACAAACAGTCTTTATAGCTGCTTCAAGGTAATCCCTTTCAGGCTCCTGAGTATAGAAAATCTCAACAGGATGTAGCCTCCCAGGAACTTTCATGAGTGGTGCACCACTAAAGTAACCTTGAAACTTCTCTGCCTCAAGAGTAGCACTCATAACTACAAGTTTCAGGTCAGGCCTATTTCTCAAAACTTCCTTCAGAAGCCCAAACAGAACATCTGTTGCCAATGTTCTCTCGTGAGCTTCATCGAGAATTATCACTTTATATCTCTCCAAGAGTGGATCTGTCATGGCCTCTCTCAGAAGCATACCATCTGTTAGGTACCTACAATACAAGGGAAAAAAGGTTTCAGGAGGCAATCCCACAGAAACCAATCAAGGTATCTCCAATGATGAAGCATAACGGGGAGCAAAAAACTTAAAAAAGATGCTTGTAGAAGCTTGCTTACTTCAAAACAGTTCGTGCACTGCTGCAATCCTCAAACCGAATACTATAACCAACTTCCTCACCAATTGTCACGTCCATTTCTTCTGCCACTCTCCTTGAGACAGACATAGCAGCCACCCTCCGAGGCTGAGTGCACGCAACCATATATTTCTTGCGCTTATCTGGCGTCTCTACTTCTAATGCATCCAGAACGAACTGGGGAATCTGTAAACGAACAAATAAATATAACACTGAGCACCTATCTACACCATTTATTTCATAGGAGAAATCTTCTGGTAACAATCCAAACTCAGCAACCAATGAGACACTCATACTACATAACAATTAGACATTCAAACCCGCACCATACGAAAATAGAAATTAATTTACAAAAAATTTATAGTAAAATTCAGAATTATCATAGGAATGATCACAGTAGTCGTCAGATCACAATATAAACCATATCCATACTAATTCTACTACATCAGCTAAAGAAAGAGCAAAAAAGTGCGAGAAGCTTCTCTTGTTCAAATGAAGAGCATAACCTTATATACACAACTCCAAGCGTGTGAACACTAACCTGAGTGGTTTTACCACTACCAGTTTCACCAACAAGAATTAGCGTTTGATTGGCTTTGAGCGCCTGCAAGAACTCCTCTTTCTGGTGCCACACAGGGAGAGTCTTCCTCTTCTCCAAAATCTCATAATACCTCTGAGATAAAGGCCTTCCATTCCACGAATTAACCGTCGAGTCAGCCGCCGCCGCCATCGCCCCTACGCCGTTGATCCTAGAAAACTTCCCTGGTACCGCCGTCTCGTCCACTACATCGAACAGACTAACCTTCCTCTTTCTCTCCGTTCCCATCTACCTAAAGTTGACGCTGCAATTCGACGGGGATATGTTTCCAGGTCAAATTGGGAGGAATTGGAGGCTAATTTTGAAGGCTCGATGGAGAAGAAAACCCTAGAAAGAGAAATTAGGGTTTGGCTGCATATATATATAGGGAAAGATCGATGAGTGGGAAAACGAAATATCTGTATTTATATGTCTCAGCATTTAGCGGTGGTCGAGAAATTATCAGTTAAATATTCGGGCCGCAACCAACTAATGCTGCCCATTAACATGTTTGGGCCATTCTTAAAGTTCAGGCCTGGGCCCAAACTGTAAATTAAAGCGCATCAAATGAGTCCAATCGGCCCAAAATACATTTAGGTCACTCACAAGAGGTGAATTTATTTTCCTAGGTTAGAATGATAGGAAAAAACTCAGCTAAAAAGGTAGGAGCACTTAATTTTTTTTAAAAATATTATCCAACAGTTTTAAAAATAATTGCTTTTGAAGTACTTTTTAAAATTTTAAAACAGACACTAAATTATTTTAAAAGTGAAGGTGGATTAGGAAAAATTAGAGTTGGCAATTGGGGATGTCCTATTCAATTCAGTTCATCATGTCAGTTGATGTAATTTATAAGGTTAGGGTTAGGCCGGGCCAAATTTTCTACAGGCCTACAACAACATAGTTTAGTCCAACCCTAACCTTGATTTTTTTCGTGACCATAATTAAAGCATAAAAATATTAACTCACTGAGATTTTGAATAAATAATTGGATCAATCTAATTTAAATATATAAAGATTAAAGAAATTAAGTGCAAATGAATATATTTCTTACATAAATCAAAGTATTTAATTAAGAAAATATTTTATATGCATCATTTTAACAGTTTATATTTAAAAATATTGATTTTAAAGTAATCATTCAAATTGATCAAATTCTTAGACAAAACACAATTTTATGCTATTCAAAATGCCCGTACTAGTAAAAATGATAAAATAACATTAAAAAATTAAAATATCGGTCATTTAGGTCTTCAAAAAAATGTCGATCATCTAAGATTTATTATATGTTGCACAACAGTGCAATGCACATCACTGCATTAAAATGTTGTACCACATTAAAGCAAGTGGTACAACACATCATTATATTTAAGAAAAGCCATAAATTGAGTTAGGCACAAATGTTGGCTTTAATTAGAAAAGTCATAAATTGACCTATTTTTCGGGTTGTTCATGGGTCCCACTCCCCATATTAACTCACTTTTTTTTTCCAATTAAATAAATATTGTTAGGATGTAAAGCAACAATTATGGAGAAAATAATAGAAACAAGAATTATGGAACACAAATTTGGTTACCCAGTTCGTCAGGAATGACTACATCTGGGGGCACTACCAAGCCAGGAGATCTACTATTTTCGAGTGACTATCGAGATACAACAAGTTAATGAGTATTTAAATGAAACCCTAGTTTTGGCCCATCGGGGCGCTCGACCGAGCCCCGTGGTCGAGCAGATGTGCTCGACCGAGCTCCTTGGTCGAGCGCCTTTGCTTCGCCTCGATCCCGCCAAGGCTCGATCGCCTTTTGTCGAAGCGAAGTGTGCTCGACCAAACCCCCTGGTCGAGCGCCTTGAGCATGTTACATCCCTTCTCCGACTCAGGCTCCATAACCCAACAATCTCCCACCTGGAGACTGACTCCAAAAAAATTAACTTGTCTGCTCCATTTAACGGTGTCTCTCACTGGTAGTAGTGTCGGGCCTTCATCTCAATTTCCAAGGTCAGTTGAAGTCATGAATAACTTCAACTTCTCTAAGGTCACAACCTTAGTCAACATGTCAGCAGGATTTTCACTTCCTCGGACCTTCATAAGATGTAAGATCTTGTTCTCAATGAGGTAACATATGTAATGATACCTTAACTCAATGTGCTTCGTCCTCGAGTGAAAGGTCGGATTCGTTGCCAAGTAAATAGCACTCTGACTATCACTATACAGAATACTATCATTTTGCTCCTTCCCCAACTCACACAAAAGATTCTCGCGAACCAAACCATCTCCTTGTTAAGCCTCAAGAATCGCAACGCACTTACTTCGCAGAATGGATCGAAGCTACGATCTTCTCGCAACTTAGAAGCCCAAGAAATTGTTGTACCACCAAGAGTAAACACATACCCGGTTGTACTCCTCTTTTTGTCGAGATCACTGGATGTCAAGTCTGCATCAACATATCCTTCCAACTCAACGTTTTTGCCCTCAAAGCACAAAGATTGTTCAGTAGTACCTCTCAAGTACTTAAGGATCCACTTCATCGCTTTCCCACGTCGCTACCCCGGATTACCCATAAACCGGCTAACCATCGCCATCAGATGTGCAATATCCGGTCTTGTACACACCATGACATACATCAAATCGCCAATTGTCAAGCATATGGAGTGTTTTGCATGTAGGTCCGCTCCTCTTCGCTACTAGGTGAGTCCTTGTTGGATAGCTTGAACTGATTTCCCAACGGGACACGAACTGGCTTTGCATCTTCCATACTAAATCTCTTCAAGACCTTCTTTATGTATTCACCTGTGAAAGATACAACCTTTCCCGCCACCTTATCACGATCGATTCAAGATACCTAAGATTTGCTTCGCCTCTCCAAGGTCCTTCATAGCAAAACCTATCGACAACTTCTTCTTCAACTTGCTCACTTCCCGAAAGACTAGAGAGCTCCGCTATCAACATGTCATCAACATATAATAGCAAAATGATATAACAACCATCATACCTCTTGAAGTAACAACAATGGTCAGCTTCACACCTATTGATCTCAATCTCGTGCATGAACCCATCAAACTTCTTGTACCACTGTAATGGAGCTTGTTTCAAACCATACAAGCTCTTCTTCAATTTGCAAACAAGCTCATTATTCCCCTTTGACAAGTATCCTTCTGGTTGCTTCATGTAGATGTCCTCATCTAAGTCACCATGAAGAAAGGTTGTTTTCACATCCATTTGTTCTAACACCAAGTTCTCAAGAGCCACCAAGCTCAGAACTAACCGAATGGTAGTTAGCTTCACAACTGGAGTAAAAACATCAGTATAATCAATACCATGTTTCTGTTGAAACCCCTTCACAACCAGTCTTACCTTGTAGTGTTTGCTTCCATCAGCCTCCTCTTTGATTTTGTAAACTCACTTATTATGCAGTGCTTTCTTGCCCTTAGGGAGCTCAATTAGTTTCCAGGTTCCGTTGGTCATCAACAAATTCATCTCATCATCCATCACAAGTTTCCACTTGCTCACCGCCACTACACACGTGTAGCCCTCTGATAATATTCGGTTCACCACCATCAGCCAACAATAAATAATGAAGAGAATGTGAATACCTATCAGGAGATCTCCGTTCTCTCGTGGATCTCCGCAGCGAAATTGTTGGTGATGGTGTACTTGGTTCTCCCTCAATAATCTCCTGATCATTTAGAACCTCCTTGCTCCCACCTGAGTTCGAAATGTCTAACTCAACAACCTGAGACTCAGAACCACCTTCTTTGGATATCCCCGACATGTCTTTGTACAACATCTGCTCATTAAATAAGACATCTTGACTACGAATTATCTTTCGATTTTCCTCATCCCAAAATTGATAGCCAAATTCATCACCGCCATATCCAATAAACGTACACTTAACAGATTTAGCATCCAATTTACTTCTACTAGTAGCATCAACATGAACATATGAAACACACCCAAATACTCGAAGAAAAGATAGATTTATCTCCTTACCCGACCAGGCCTCCTCTGATATGCCATTTTCCAATGGAGTTGAGGGTCCTCTGTTTATCAAGGAGGCCGCAGTGTTAACTACTTCTGCCCAAAACATCTTTGGCAGCCCACACTTTAATCTCATACTTCTAGAACGTTCACATAACGTTTTGTTCATACGTTCTTCCACACCATTCTGCTGGGGGGTTCCTCTCATGGTTTTCTACATTCGAATTCCATTTGCCTCACATAATTCTTTGAACTCACGGATTGAACTCACGGAGCTCATACTCTCCACCATTATCTGATCTCAAGCACTTCACTTTAAGACCCGTCTCAATTTCTACAAGGGTCTTCCACTTCTTGAAAGCATTAAAGACATCATACTTATTTTTCAGAAAATAAACCCACACCTTCCTCGTAGAGTCGTCAATAAAAGTCATGTAATATGATGCTCCACCAAGGGATGTCACTGGTGCTGGACCCCACAAGTCATTGTGGACTAACTCCAGCTTCTGCTTCTTCAAGGTTCTGCCTCCCTTCGAAAAACTCACCCTTTTTTGTTTTCCGAATACACAGTCCTCACATAACCCGATGTCAACTGTCTTGAGGTCTAGCAGTTTGCCCTTTGAACACATAACTTTCATCCCTTTCTCACTCATGTGGCCAAGACGACAATGCCACAAATCTGCATTCCCTTTTTCACCTGCAAGAGCAATGTTGTCCCGGGTGTTGCATGTCATGTACAACGTTCCCTCCTTATTGCCTCGAGCCACTACCATGACACCTTTGGATATCTTCCACATGTTGCAACCAAAGATCACCTTGTAACCCTCATCATCAAGCTGCCCTACTGAAATTAAATTCCTCTTCAATCCAGGAATATGTCTCACATCTTTCAACTGCAAAACAGTTCCATTTTGTGTCTTGATCTGAACATTCTCCTTCCCTTTGATTTCCAGAGGCTCATCATCAGCTAGATAAACCTTCCCAAAGTTCCCGGAAGTGTACTTCTCCATCACGTCAGCACAGCTGCACGAATGAAACGATGCTCCAGAATCTAACACCCACGATTCTAATGGACTGCTTACGCTCAAGATTAATGCATCTGACCCCTCATCAGTGGCGGCGTTTGCTGAGTTGTCATTCTTCTTTGGTGCATTCCTTTGTGCCTTTGTTGGTGTCTTGCACTCCCTTTTGTAATGACCAAGTTCATGACAATTGTAGCACTCAACTTGACTCTTGTCTTTCTTGGGCTTATCTTTGCCCCTTGACTTTGATCTACCCCGATTTGGCTTCCCTTTGGATTCAGATCTGCCTCTGTTTCCATCACTCAAGGCTGATCATGTGGCCACACCCAATTCTTTCCTGCGAATTTCTTCGCTCATGATCAGATCTCTAACCTCATCAAATTTAAGTTTCACTTTACCCGCTGAAGCACTAACAGTCGTTACCGTCCCACTCCAACTTTCTGGTAAAGAAGACAACAAAATTAGGGCTTGAACCTCATCATTAAAATCAATCTCAACCGAGCTCAATTAGGCTATGATCATATTGAACTCGTTGAGATGATTGGCTACCACAGTATCCTCTGCCATACTCAAGTTGAATAACCTTCGCATCAGATGAACCTTGTTCGCTGCAGACGGTTTTTCATACATCTCAGTCAAAATCTCCAGCGTCTCCTTTGTGGTTTTTGCTTTCACCGTATGGAGGGCGACGTTCCTGGATAGCGACAGATGAACCACACTCATCGTCTTCTTGTCCAGCAACTTCCACTCGTCGTCCTTCATATATTCAGGCTTTGAACCTAAAGGTTGATACAGATCTTTACCGTACAGGTAATCCTCGATCTGCAATTTCAAGAATCCGAAATCCGTTCCATCAAACTTCTCAACAGACGATTTCCCTTTAGCCATCATAATTGCTCCCACCAGATCCCTTGAACTAGATGCTCTTGATACCAGTTGTTAGGATTTAAAGCAGCAATTATGGAGAAAATAATAGAAACAAGAATTAAGGAACACAAATTTGGTTACCCAGTTCGTCAGGAATGACTACGTCAGGGGGCACTACCAAACCAGGAGATCTACTATTTTCGAGTGATTATCGAGATACAACAAGTTAATGAGTATTTAAATGAAACCTTAGTTTTGGCCCATCGGGGCGCTCGATCGAGCCCCGTGGTTGAGCAGATGTGCTCAATCGAGCTCCTTGGTCGAGCGCCTTGCCTGCCCTGGATCCCGCCACGCTCGATCGCTTTTGGTCGAGCATAAGTGCTCGATCAAACCCCCTGGTCGAGCGCCTTGAGCGTGCTGCATCCCTTCTCCGACTCAGGCTTTATAACCCAACAAATATGAGGCACATATACATGAGATGGTCTCATGATAAGGTGGAGAACAATATGGGTTGACTTTTTAACACTTTAGAAAGGACAATGTTGATTTTGTTAGTTTGTAGTCCGTATCATATATGAGATCAACAATAAATATAGGATAAGCTATAAGCTAGATAATTCTTTCTTATCCCAATTTATAACGAAGTAAACTAGGTCGTTAGTTGTAATTCCAACTATCTACATTTTGTGGTAAAAATCAGCCATGGAATTGGATAAATTGAGTCACGAATTCCCAATTCCACTTTATTGATCTCATCATATTTTTATTATCTAAATTTACGACATAAAAGAATTTGCATATTTATATTTCAAATAAGGTTGATTCATATTCAAATCATAAGGTAATTTTACAACCATATATTTCACATTTGTTACACCAATGATATAACATCTTTTGTGCACTTTTTAAATGAATAATAAGAGGTAATGTTGTAACCATAATAATCGGCCAACAGCCACGTGGCAAATGACGATGACATGGCAAATGGTGATGACGTGGAGGCTAGAACGGAGTTCAGATGAAGAGTACGAGATGCCAAGGATCGACCTTCAAAGGGCGACCTGGCGACGAGCAATGAAGATCAAGCTCGCCTTAACAAGCGACCTCCTCCGAGGACGGTCCATAGGCAAGGTCGGAGAGAAAAATAAAGACTGTATGACGGGCGACCTCCCCCGAGGTCGCTCCACGAGCAAAGTCGATGAGCACAATGCAAGAAAATAATCCGACTTTACTTTCATGTTCTTAGACTAGATTGGCTCCATGAGCCCATGTTTAATGGTCAATCTTATGGCCCATTAGGGAAGTCTTGTACACTTTGTAAAAGTTATAAATAGGGGATGAACCCCAAGAGAGAAGGAACACGAAATACACGTGAAAAAGACAATAGAATAGTCCTGGTTTGGTATGCCCCCAGACGTAGTCATTCCTGATGAACTGGGTCAACAAATTCTCATCTTGTTTACGTTTATGCATTCATTCGTTAAATTCATAATTATTTGTTTGATCGTTACAATTTTCGATCACAATAATTGGCGTCGTCTGTGGGAAATCATCTAACGAATTTTCACTGAATGTTCGTTAGGACCCTAAAACAAGAGATCAAAACCTATGTCTTAAAAATCGAAACCGGAAGTTGAGTCGGATGACCCCAAAAAAAAGGTTGGACCGGGATCGGATCGGTTGGACTGGATTGAGCCGGTGTGATTTCATAATAAATATTATATATATATATATATATATATATATATATAATATGCATAATTTAAAATAAAAATCAAAATCAAAAATTCAAAATTAAAAAAAAATCAATGGGATGGGTTGAGAAAAAAGAAAGATAAATGGGTTGGGTTGAGAAGAAACATAAAAGGGCCGACAAAAAAAATCCTAAAATATTATCTCTCTCTCCCTTCATTTTTCGTTTCTTCAATCGGCGTCGTCGCCCGCCGCCTCCCATCGACCACCTGATCTCACACCACCCGCTAAGAACTCAGGTAACTCTTCTTCTCTGAACACAAAGGGTATGTTTGTTTTGAGTTTGAGGTGGATGGGGCAAATCCGGATGGGGAAAAAATGTGGATGGGGCAAATCCTGTGAATAGTAAATCCTTGTTTGTTTTGTGTTGGATGTAGTAGGGATGGATGGAGCTTTTTGTCAAATCAATACTTTTTAATGATGATGATGTATTATTTTATTATTATTTATTAAGATGGTAATGATTGAATGATTGTGTTGATGGTAATATATAAAAATTAATATTATTATATATAATTATATGATAAATTATATAATTATTTAATTATAGGATATTGTTTAATTTGATAATGAATATTATTTAATATGTATGTATATCATGTATTTATAAGTACATGTAGTACTTAAAATTTTTAAAATTTATATATGTAATACCCAATTTCAAACAAATTCATCGTTTGAATAATCAAACATGTAAACAAATTGATTTGAATAATTAAACATGTAAACACATTCATTTTAATAAAGTTTTGCATAAATTTTTATTTTTTTTAAACGTAATAAACAACACCATACATTTAATTTTTTTAAACGTAATAAACAACACCATACATATATTTAATATACATGAAGGCATGCATCATCATAATACTAGATTTTTTTTTTTTTTTTTGACAATAATACTAGAAATCTTGTTAAACTAAAATAACAGTTGAATTTTAAGATCATATCTAGTATACACCCCTATTAAGCCACATAGCATCCGCAATGGCATTTCTGCGCTCGCTTTGTTCATCAATGGTTTCGCTTGTTGCATTTCTTGCAGCAGAATATAAGGTTGGATCTGGATTAACAACCTCATCAAAACATGATCGAATAACATGTCTGGCATGCCAAACCTTCGAATGAAATTGTGAATAACACAACATGCGATTACCATGTCAACTTGAGTGGGTATGGAGTAAGATGGCATTCCGTATTTCAGAACAGGAAACCGACTCTTCAACACCCCAAAACACCTCTCCACGACATTCCTTAATTTAGAATGATGGAGATTAAACAACTTTTTTGGTGTGGTGGGATGTGTCCCACTAGCCCTGAACTTTTGTAGGTGATATCTAGTTGATCTGTACGGTGCTAAGAAACAATCGTAATTGGCAAAACAAACATCAACTAGATACATTTTTCCTATTACAAGCAGACATGTGATAAAATAAGTTGTGTATGAGATTTTGTTTATACTTGCATAATTGTTAAATAGTAATAAATAATTGAATACCTTCAGGATGCCACGGAAAATAGTTGTCCTTACTTAGTGCATCTGATAAAACGTGTGCATCACAAGCACTCCCCTCCCATCCAACATAGACATACGTGAATACTAAGTTGAAATCGCATATTGCATGCACGTTTTGTGATATACTACCCTTCCGTGAT
Organism: Stenogyne calaminthoides; assembly: GCA_037126765.1. Lineage (NCBI taxonomy): Eukaryota > Viridiplantae > Streptophyta > Magnoliopsida > Lamiales > Lamiaceae > Stenogyne > Stenogyne calaminthoides. The sequence continues at coordinate 5,061,017 of JBBCBC010000039.1, read as the reverse complement.
CGGAATCGCATCTGTTGGGAAGTTGGAACCTATGCTGGGACCAAAGATCCATCCATAGCACCAACTACACCCTACTTGTAATACGTAGTTTTATGTTATAATAAAATTAACATATAAATTATAAATGTGTCTACAAACAAAAGACTAAGTATTAACTAACCTCAAAATAAGGGTAAAAGTCAGTACTATTGAGCACTTTTGATGGGGTGGTGGTGAAGTCGGGAGGGGTGATAAGCAGAGGCGATAAACGTAATAGCGCTTTCAAAACTTGATGTATCGCCTTATTGATGGTTTCAGTTGAGTGTTGGAATCGTTCCCCTAATATCCGATGCTTATGTTGATGTACAACCGTGCGCAAAAATATTGCAACCTTCTCATCGATAGAAACACGTGCTTGTTCACTGTTAACCAAGTTTCCAGGCGTGGTGAGTTCATTGACAAGTGCTCTAAAACACGCCATGCTTGATCCTAAACTTGTCTTATACACATATAGTACCCTCCAGGCAGATTTTAAATTCTTCCACTTAGTTCTCAAGTTGGCTTCATTGAAATAATTGGGTTTTCTAGATAAAGCATTCAATTTAAGTGCCATTTCTTGCCATACCGCCGAACTAAAGGTCGAAGTTGTGAGATGACCATTTATCCGTGCTTGATTACAAAACATAATGAAATGAGACTCCAACTCCCAATTCCAAACCACTTTATCCTTAGGCATCTATGGCAATTGAAAAAGTTAGTATGACAATATTAGGTAGTCTGTGTTCAATTCTCTTTGGCCGTGCACTGTTTAATTAACCACAAATATCCATAAAGCTATTTATAATTTCGATCTCTACGAAGACAGCATTTAATCTCAAATATCACAAATATTTTATTATAGTAAAGTACATCATTCGACTAAACATTCTAAAAGGTAGAAAAAAAAATTTGAGCGCAAAACAAAGGTAAAAGATATAAAATACTATAAATTTGTATAGAACAAATACCATGCAGAGAACAAATACCATGTAGAGAATTCATAGTAGCTTAAAATCAACATCACCAGTAACATAGCATCATAACCAAAGAAAAAAAAAGAAGAAAAAAAATAGAGAAGTCAAAATCGTATCATATTACCTTCCACCTGGGTTTTTTGAAGCAAAACTCGTTGCTACCGACAGACTCAGAATCACCCCCAACTGGACTCTGATCCCGTTTAGAGCCACCAATCACACAGCCTAACTCAGACTTATTCTCTAAACCGCACATCATACCTCAAACAATCACAACACACACATATATATAGCGACCTAGAAACCTAAATCATATCAAAATAAATACAAAGCTGCCAGCATAAATTGTATTTACACCCACTTTCGGCCATAAATCATGGAAAAAAGAAAAATAAATGGTAAGAGAAGAGAAGAGTGCCCTGTTTTTTCTGCAAATACGGAGCCGATTTGAGCGATTTGAACGAAAGTAGAGCAGTAGAGCGGACTTTAACATTCAAGGCGATTTGAGAGAGAGCAGTAGAGCGGACTTTAACATTCAAGGTGATTTGAGAGAGAGCGTTGAGCGTTAGAGAGAAGCAAGTTTGTTGCATATGCAAGTGAAATAAATGGGGGGGAAGAGGCATATTAAATATCCAACAACTGCAATTAAGATGCATTGTCACGGACGGGTGTCTATCTCTTTGGACTTATTTAAAACAATTTAAATTTTTATATCAATTTGTACTATGCACTTTGGAATATATATTTTATATCTATCCACTGAAGACGCATTGATATTATGCATTTTATATCAATTCGTACTATGCATTGTCACGGGTGTCTATCTCTGTTAAAAAAAAACGCATTGTCATGGGTGTTATATCAATTTTATATCTCTTTGAAATATATATTTAATATAAAAATATAGAGTTAATATGATTGATATTGGGTTATGTGAAAATAGGGGTGTAGATGAATAATAGGGGTGGATGTGTATTTGGATGGAGGATGAGATGTGAAAATCCGAAAAGTGGACGGGACGGGGGAGGCCCATCCCCCATCCGGACCTCCCCGACTGAAAATAAACACCACCAAAAGGAATCAAAATCTCCTAATTAAACTCCATAAGAACAGCCCTAAATTATCCCCCTGTTGGGATTATACTGGAAAGTATATTTTTACTTTGTATAATCAAAACTGAATTTTCAGACTTATTTACTGAAATAAATTGTTTATCACTGATGCTTTAAATATTATTGAATGTTACATATATTTACTGCATAATTGTTCAATAAGTCGTACGTGTTACATTGTAGTTAATTTAGTGATACCAGATCACAGAAGATTAAATTAACAGTTCCTTGTAACTAAAAGTACGTTATTCACGACCTAGATGGAAATGAACAACCCATTGTGAAAGGTTGAAGTGTAAGGCTCATATTGGCTTGTCTTGACCAAGAGATTACACTAGTGCATGACTGATGCACTGAATAGGACCTACAGGAGGATAAATTCTTCAGAACTGAACAAGGAAGAATTAGACCTCAGTGGTTCGTTATTTCTTAATCTTCGTCCCTTAAATAGGATCACGTGGGATTGGTAACTATTGCTTTGACTTATCATGGGTAGCAAATCAATGAGATTCAATACTTTTTATCTTGGGCAATATTATTGGTCACATGTGATTGCTAAGATTTAATACGAAGAATCGTGTGCAAGTACGCTTGTTCGATTTGCCCCCTTGGGAGGTTCATAAGCTTTATTATACCAAATCTTGCAAGTGGAATTAGTTTTCGGTATGGATAATAATGTTGAACCGTTCCTTGACCAAGGATAAAAGATATTAATTAATGGAAAGCTATTTCAGTGGCTTGAATTAATTAATGAGCTAGATAATCTTAAACACGGGAAATAATGACCGGGAGCCATATTGACTGTAATATGGATTAAGATGTATAGTGCAATATTAATTATGTAGGGCTTGAATTATATTGTGGCTCAATATTAGATATTCAAGGTCCATTAGAAGGTCCAATCTTAATTCTCCTAAAGGCCCCCTGAGTAGCTCAACATATAGTCCATTAACTGAAAAGGTGATTAAAATAAAATAAATATTGTTGCTTATTGTTCCCTTAAGTTTAGGGGTGAAAACGGATCGGATATTTCCCGACCGATCCGGAGCCGAATCCGGTCGGTATCGAATTCGGTATAAAAAACTGGTATCCTGGCGGATACGGATTCGAATACGGATAGTTGACTTCGGATTCGGAATCGGATTCGGAATACATAATATCCGACCGTATTCGAGTTTTACCATATTTTATCGGATATTATCCGGATATATTATCCGGATATCCGGATTTTTTTAATTTTTTTTTAAATATTAATTTTATTAAAACATTTGAATTCAATTGATATCCAATCCTTCATTCCTTCCCAAAACCCTTCTTGGTTTTCACTTTCGCCGCCACTCGGCTCTCTTCTCCGGTTCTCCCTTTCGTTTTCACTTTTTCACGGCCCGCCATCGCACCCCAAATGGCCGCCCTGGTCGTTAATCGACCGTCCCTCTCCTTCTCCCTTCCTTTTCGAATCGGACGTTCAGGCTCGGTTTGAATCAGTTTGCCGATCTGACTAACGAGTAACGACGAAAATTTAAAACCTATTTGGGGACTAAACCCGATGATGTGAGGCGGTTTTCGAAACTGAGCGATCGGTATAAACCGAGAGTCGGCGATAGCTTGCCGGATTCAATTGATTGGAGAGAGAAAGGCGTCGTTGTCCCTGTTAAAGACCAAGGCAGCTGTGGTAAATCTCTTTTACTCTTCTTTTCTCTGTCTCACTTCAATTGCACGGGCTTAAGTTGATTTCTGGCTTGTACTTGGCGTAGGGAATTGTATTTATTCCATAGAATCGCTTTTTAGGCAGAGATTATATATCTTGGTGGTTGTACATTTTGTGGAAATTAGATCATTTCAGGCTTTATAGAATGGTCAGTTGACCTTTAATTTTGAGATATATTTTTATTCTGAGAAGTAATCATTCTCTGTTATTCTTGATTTTTGTAGTATTTGGCTGCACATTTTATCTTAAATTACAGAGATGCTATCAAGTAACACATATTTGGGGTTTCAAGGAAATAAATATGATGTAGCAAACAATCTTTGACACACATGAAACACGTTCTTCTTTTCTACGCAACACAATATTTAGTGTTGATTGCTTTATTCATGCTTGGGTATAATATTATATATGTCTTCTTAGACGTTATGTTGTGCTGGAGTGGTGATGGTTAGGAATGATATAGTTTTTAGTTTTCATATTATCCGATTAGGCGATTATAGTTATTCGAATCCAGCCCGGATTCGTCCGATATCCATCCCGTATCCGTATACCGAATATTCTGAATTCGTATCCGAATCCGGCTTTTCCGTATCCGACTCCGAATTCGAGAAAAAAATATGGTTTAGGATACGGTATAAGCATTATCCGTCCGTATTCGATCCGTTTTCACCCCTACTTAAGTTTTTCGAAAATTATGGATGAAGTTGGGAGAAAGATTTTCTTTGAATTTTGTTATGGAATGAAGATATGTATTCTTGGAATACAAGATTATCTCATTAAATTCAAGAAATCTCCCACTTGGTTTATCCATATGTATTTTTCGAAAAAATGAAAATATAGGGCAAGAAAGATTTTCTTGATTTTCTTGAAAAGATAGTATGGAAGATATGTATTTCTTGAAATACAAGAATATCTCATAAATTCAAGAATATTCAAATCTTGGAATCTTGGGACCCTTAATTTTCGAAAATCCATAAAGAATAGAGTGGGTGGAATTTTGTGGAATATTATAATTATGGGAAAAAGAATATAGGAGATATATTCAAGATTTCTTGGAGATCAAGAAAAGATTTTCCCACATTGTTTTTTGCCACAATTTTCGTCCACCCTAGTATCTATAAATAGGGAATGATTCTTTCATTCCCAAGTACAATTCCATGTGCTGAAAAAATTAGTAAATCCACAAAGGTGGTGCAACATATTTTATTTTTCTTTTGTTAAATCGTTCACAAGAATCCTTCCACCGGATAGTCGAACGAGGGCTAAGGGAATACTTGGGAAGTCCTTTCGGTTAGTCTAATCAGTCATACCGTTGCCATTCCAAGAGGTACGTTCACGTAAACTCGTAGAATTCCGCATGCGTAAGTTTTACGTGAATTATTATATGCATGATATGTTGTTGGATTATTATTTTAATTAATATAGGATTAATTCATGCTAGTAATAATTAAAGAATTAAATTTGTATTTAAATATTCACCCCGAATAGATCTGTGCAACCTATTTCCCAACAACTGGTATCAGAGCCACGGTTTCGGGCTCTGAATTTTTTTAAATTGTAATTTAATTCGTTTGCATTAAATTTGAAATTGGATAGTAGAATTGCTAGATCTGTTTTGCAGGTATCCAATTGTCATGGAATTTAATGTGTTTATACATGCATATAAACTGTGGTTTTTTTAAATTCGATTCGTTCGGATTCGTTTTGCCTCGTGAGAAAATCCACGAGTAGATTAGAATTTGTTTGATTTGATCAATGTAATAGACTAGTCTAGATCTAGGTTTATTTATTTTTTTGTAAATAAATTGTAACCGGATCAAAAACGAGGACGGAGACGAAGAATTAAAGGCGAAAATCAAAACCAGCGAGGGCGGCGCAGTAGGGCGCTACCGGCACGCACGGGCGCAGGCGAGGGAGGTAGAGTAGCCGAGCGGTATGAGGAACAGCCCACACGCTACGGGCGGGCACTTAAGCGACGCGCACCGCGGCGCGATCGCCGAGTGGATCGACGCGTCGACGCGGGCGCACGCGGACCTTGGCACCGCCTGGTCACGGGCGGAGGCGGAGGCGGATTATCTGGGCGCGCGATGTTACGCTTGCGCGCTTGCCGCCGAGGATTGCCGTCACGCGACGCGCTTAGACGAGGCATCAAGTGACGCGAACGGCGACGGGCGGTGCAAAGGCCGCAGAGGTTGGTTCAGTCAGGGCTACGGCCGGATGAGGGCATGCATCCCGGCCGCGAAGCCGCCATGGCGTGGCGTTCGAGATCTAAGTATTTTTTCGAGATGATTAAGTGGGAGAAATCGAGGCGTGTTTCTTCAAGATCAAGCCAAGAAAAATCAAACCATGACAATTGGATAATTTGTGCCCAATATGTTTATTTTTCTGTTTTGCTTGATTTATTTGTGATATCTTGTGCTTTATTTAATTTGTTTAAATGTGTTTGCATGAGAGTTGCCAAATGGAAAAATCTCACCTTCAAAATTACTAAGTATGTTTAAATAATTAATTAACAAATTTATTCCGGATAATAAAATTGATTTAATTTTGACCTCCATGATTTATTTATTTGTGAATTCTTTTGGAGAAATTCCCCCCACGGGACGGTCAAAAGATAGCTTTCACATGAATGAATTCCAAACGGATGATTGTGGTTTATTACTAGTGGCGATGATGACCCTCCCAACGAGGCTCGTTCAAAGCGAAATAATAATCATGTATTTAATCATGGTTATTACTTAGGTATAAAATTGATATGCATATACTTCCCCGAAGTCCCTGTTAATTTTATATTGGTCAAGTGGGAGCCAACTATTAATCTGGATATTAAAGGTTTGTAACTGTTCTTGTTTGTAACCTGCTTGAATGTGTTAAAATAATGACCCACCCAACGTGGCTTATTTAAACTATTTTGAGATGTTGGCTGATGCATGTTCATATTTTTTTTTGAGATTTTAATATGATGCATGTGATCGAACCTAGTGATATATTTGTGCTTATGCATGTTATTATTTATTTCAGTTTATCATGTCGCAACCTTTTAATCCACTGTTATATACACTCAAAGAACACCAATTAACTGGAGAAAACTATAATGTTTGGAAACGAAATATGAGCTTTGTCCTACCTGCACAAAAACATTTTTGGATTCTTGATGTACCCAAGCCACGTAAGCCTACTGATGAATCACCTGATGCGGAAAGACATGAGTATAATATTTGGGAGCAGGCCAATGAACCCATGAAACCTGTAATCTTGACTTCACTGTCTGATGATTTGAGACACATTCATGAAGGTGTTGAGTCTGCTGCAGAAATTATGCAAAGTCTTGAAGAAATGTTTTTAACAAAAGACCGCATGATCAATCAGTTTAAAAATGACGATGTGGCTAGGCTAAAAATGGCTGAGGGAACACCTGTAAGGGAGCATGTTCTCAGAGTTAAACACCATTTTTGAAAACTAGCTTATCTCGGAACTAAGTATTGTGATGAGGCACAAATCGAATTTCTGTTGCTTACTCTGCCAAGGAGCTTCGATGGATTTTACTGTGGTTTTGTGATGAGTGATCACATGTTTACTATGGATAATCTCCAAGAAGCCTTGGAGAAAGTAGAGAAGCATTTAGGAAAGAAAGACGAAGCATTGGTGACCAAAAGTCTTTTCTCGGGATCTAGGCCAGTGGTAGGCAAGTCTCAAGAAAAGGAAAGTGGTCGGAACCAAAGCAAACTCATCACTAAGAAAAGTGAGAAAAAGACAGTTAGCTGGTTGGGTGTCAAGAAAGAACCAAAAGGAATATGTTTTAATTGCGGGAAGAAATGACATTGGAGGTCAGCCTGTTCTAATCCCAAAAGGAAAGGAAAGAAAGGTAATTCTCACGCACTAGTTGTTGAAACTTGTTTAGCGGCGTATGCCTCCCATTTATGGGTGGTGGATACGGGATCCACTGATCATGTTTGTTTCACATTACAGGGGTTCAAACGGACCCGACAACTAAGTGGAAGTGAGATCCTCATCACACTGGGCGATGCTACGAGAGTGGCAGCTGAAGCAGTGGGAGAAGTGCACCTGTCTTTTGAAGACAGAGTTTTAATTTTGAGATGTTCTTTACGTTCAGATGTATGTGGTCCAATGTCAACCAAAGCAAAGAGGAGGTTATGAGTATTCTTATTGATGATTACTCAAGGTACGATTACATTTTCCTTATGAAGCATAAATCTGAGACCTTTGAGAAATTCAAAGAATTTAAGGCTCAAACAGAGAATCATAGGGAAAAACGTATCAAGTCTCTACGATCTGATCGTGGATTCGAATACCTCATCGATGAGTTTTTGAACTACTTATTTGATGAAGGGATTGTATCCTAGCTCACTGCACCCGGAACCCCTCAACAAAACGGGGATGCAGAGCGAAGAAACACAATTCTTTTGGAAATGGTTAGATCAATGATGAGTTATGCGGATCTTCCCGAGCGTTTTGGGGTCATACCTTGGAAGCAGCGACTTATTCTGAACTTGGTGCTATCCAAATCGGTTCCCAAAACTCCCAAAGAATTGTGGACCGGGCGTAATCCTAGTATGATACACATGAGAATTTGGGGGTGTCCGGCCTACGTGTTGGACAAGGAAGTTGGTAAATTGGATCCTCGATCAAAATTAAGGCTGTTTGTAGGATACCCCGAGGGAACAAAATGGAGTATGTTCTATAGTCTCGAAGATCAAAAGGTGGTCATCAGCACCCACTTTAGATTTTTGGAAGAAGACTATATGAACCAAAGAAAACCCAGAAGTGAGATTACCTTAAATGAGCTTAGAGGGCAAACCTCAGTGCCAACTGTACTAGTTGATATACCAAACGATACGTTTTCACAACCGGAGCCTCGTCATAGTGGGAGGGTTGTGAGACAGCCCGAGAGATTCATGGGAATAGGAGAGTCCTCGGACTTGATTCCCAGACAAGACGAATCAGACCCATGGACATATGACGAGGCACTCCAAGATAAGGATGCAGATTCTTGGCAAACAGCAATGAAAACCGAAATGGGTTCTATGTTTCATAATAGAGTGTGGGAGCTAGTCGAACCACTTAATGGAGTCAAACCCATTGGATGCAAGTGGGTATATAAGAGGAAAAGAGGACTGGATGGGAAGGTTGAAACCTTTAAAGCAAAACTAGTGGCGAAAGGTTATACTCAGAAAGAAGGGATCGATTATGAGAAAACTTTTTCGCCCGTAGCCATGCTTAAAGTCCATCCGTATTCTCTTATCGATTGCTGCGCATTTTGACTTTGAAATCTGGCAAATGGATGTCAAGACAGCTTTCCTTAACGGAAGTCTTGATGAAGAGATCTATATGCAACAACCCCAAGGTTTCATTGAAACAGGCCAAGAACACCAAGTTTGTAAGCTCAAGAGGTCCATTTTCGGACTCAAACAGGCATCCAGAGCTTGGAACCAATGTTTTGATCATGTTATAAAGTCTTATGGGTTTGATCAAAACGAGTTTGAAAGTTTTGTGTATAAAAAGCGTGTCGGAACTGCATTGGTATTCTTAGTACTATACGTAGATGACATTCTTATCATCGGGAACGATGTAAAGGTGTTATCAGACGTAAGGGCATGGCTTTCAAAACAGTTTGATATGAAAGACTTAGGGAAAGCCGGACACATCCTTGGGATCAAGATCACTCGAGATCGCAAGAAAAGGATAATCGGGTTATCGCAAGTTTCATACATAGACACTGTCTTGAAACGATTCAGCATGCAAGATTCCAAGAAAGGATTCGAACCTTTCAAGATTTGGAATCCATTTATCCAAGAAAATGTCCCCTAAGACGCAAAAGGAGATAGATGACATGAAAGGCATTCCTTGTGCTTCGGCTGTCGGAAACCTTATGTATGCATTGCTGTGTACGAGACCGGATATCTGCTTTGCCGTAGGCATGGTAGCAAGATATCAAAGTAACCCAAGGAAAGAGCATTGGACGACAATTAAAAACATTCTGAAGTATCTGAAAAGAACTCGGAATAGAATGTTGATTTATCAGTCAGATACTCCAATCCCCATTGGCTACACGGACTCGGATTTCCAATCAGACTTAGATTCCAGAAACTATCTGCCTCAGTTAGTGTGGTTCCATTTGGGAAGTGTAGCCATCAAATGGACGAGTGTGAAGCAGAAATGCATCACTGACTCAACCATGGAAGTCGGGTAAGTAGCTGCTTGTGAAGCAGTGAAAGAACCGTTTTGGCTCTAGACCTTCTTAGTGGACTTGGATGGAGTTCCGAATTTGTCTAGCAATTTTTGCTAAAGACAGTTGCAAATTCAAGGGAACCAAGAGTCCACGAGTCAAACAAGCACACTAAAGGAAAGACATCTTATACGAGAAATTGTTAAGAGATGAGATATAGATGTGGCAAAGATAGCGTCTGAGGACAACCTAGTAGATTCATTCACAAAGGGTCTGCCTCTGAATACATTCGAGAGACATGTGAAAGGAATGGGTGTCAAGACCGTTGCCAATCTGCTTTGAGTATAAGTGGGAGAAATTATTAGGTTCGTGTAGGTGACATTAGATGTCATGGACTACGCGAGACATGTTGTAGTATACTTAAAAGCAGACTTTGAGTATAAGTGGGAGATTGTTGGGATTATACTGGAAAGTATGCTTTTACTTTGTATAATCAAAACTGAATTTTCAGACTTATTTACTGAAATAAATTGTTTATCACTGATGCTTTAAATATTATTGAATGTTACATATATTTACTGCATAACTGTTCAATAAGTCGTACGTGTTACATTGTAGTTAATTTAGTGATACCAGATCACAGAAGATTAAATTAACAGTTCCTTGTAACTAAAAGTACGTTATTCACGACCTAGATGGAAATGAACAACCCATTGTGAAAGGTTGAAGTGTAAGGCTCAGATTGGCTTGTCTTGACAAAGAGATTACACTAGTGCATGACTGATGCACTGAATAGGACCTACAGGAGGATAAATTCTTCAGAACTGAACAAGGAAGAATTAGACCTCAGTGGTTCGTTATTTCTTAATATTTGTCCCTTAAATAGGATCACGTGAGATTGGTAACTATTGCTTTGACTTATCATGGGTAGCGAATCAATGAGATTCAATACTTTTTATCTTGGGCAATATTATTGGTCACATGTGATTGCTAAGATTTAATACGAAGAATCGTGTGCAAGTACGCTTGTTCGATTTGCCCCCTTGGGAGGTTCATAAGCTTTATCATACCAAATCTTACAAGTGGAATTAGTTTCCGGTATGGATAATAATATTGAACCGTTCCTTGACCAAGGATAAAAGATATTAATTAATGAAAAGCTATTTCAGTGGCTTGAATTAATTAATGGGCTAGATAATCTTAAACACGGGAAATAATGACCGGGAGCCATATTGACTGTAATATGGGTTAAGATGGATAGTGCAATATTAATTATGTAGTGGGATTAATTAATATTTATGGGCTTGAATTATATTGTGGCTCAATATTAGATATTCAAGGTCCATTAAAAGGTCCAATCTTAATTCTCCTAAAGGCCCCCTGAGTAGCCCAACATATAGTCCATTAACTGAAAATGTGATTAAAATAAAATAAATATTGTTGCTTATTTTTCCCTTAAGTTTTTCGAAAATTATGGATGAAGTTGGGAGAAAGATTTTCTTTGAATTTTGTTATGGAATGAAGATATGTATTCTTGGAATACAAGATTATCTCATTAATTCAAAAAATCTTCCACTTGGTTTATCCATATGTATTTTTCGAAAAAATGAAAATATAGGGCAAGAAAGATTTTCTTGATTTTCTTGAAAAGATAGTATGGAATATATGTATTTCTTGAAATACAAGAATATCTCATAAATTCAAGAAGATCCAAATCTTGGATTCTTGGGACCATTAATTTTCGAAAATCCATAAAGAATAGAGTGGGTGGAATTTTGTGGAATATTATAATTATGGGAAAAAGAATATAGGAGATATATTCAAGATTTCTTGGACATCAAGAAAAGATTTTCCCACATTGTTTTTTGCCACAATTTTCGTCCACCCCAGTATCTATAAATAGGGAATGATTCTTTCATTCCCAAGTACAATTCCATGTGCTGGAAAAATTAGTAAATCCACAATGGTGGTGCAACATATTTTATTTTCCTTTTGTTAAATCGTTCACAAGAATCCTTCCACCGGATAGTCGAACGAGGGTTAAGGGAATACTTGGGAAGTCCTTTCGGTTAGTCTAATCAGCCATACCGTTGTCATCCCAAGAGGTACGTTCACGTAAACTCGTAGAATTCCGCATGCGTAGGTTTTACGTGAATTATTATATGCATGATATGTTGTTGGATTATTATTTGAATTAATATAGGATTAATTCATGCTAGTAATAATTAAAGAATTAAATTTGTATTTAAATATTCACCCGAATAGATCTGTGCAACCTATTTCCCAACACCCCCAAATTGACGACGACAAATTTAGCCCCAATTTCAAGCAATCCACCACTTCATCTTGTTCGTTGAAGCTCAGATTCTTAGAAAGAGTGATTTGCAATATGAATTCAGAAAATCAAGCTAATAACACTCACTAACAATCGATTTATTTAAGAAGTGGAAAAATAAAAAAAACAAAAAAACAAAACTCATTGCGATCGTCGGCGAGCGCAGGCGACCAGCGACGGTCAGACGACTGTGTTTTCTGAGTTTTGGCTGTGTTGCTTAGGAGTTAGGGCTTTTCTGAGTTTTTGCTCTTGAGTCACTGAAGAAATGTAACGAGGGAGGAAGAAATCGTTGAACGTTTTCTGAAATCTGAATGTTTTCAGTAAAAAAAAAATATTATTATTTTAATGAAAACCGGTCAAAACCGTCGGTTTAACGGTTGACCGGTTTCCGGTTTTGACCGGTTTTCAACCGGTTTTCCCGGTTTTAGGGGTAGCGGTCCAATAGCGGTTTTATATACCTCTATTGGACAGGTTAAGAGCAGTTCGCCGGTCCGGCCGGTTCGATCGGCCGGTCGGATCGGGTTTTTTAAACAGAGATCAAAACGATAACACTCACTGTTCATCGTTCATCAATAATCCAAAACAAACAAAATTTGGATGAAACACTCAACGTTCATCCAAAGATTCATACCCAGATTTCCCAAAAAGGGGTCTTCACTCTAAGGTACAAAATTCATGAAAAGATTACTCTAAGGTACATTGTGCAAAAACAAGTTTGCACTTTAGTATCTAGTTTGATGAACTAAAGTGCAAACTTGTTTTTGCACAATGTACCTTAGAGTAATCTTCCCACGAATTGTGTACCTTAGAGTAATTTTCCCTTCCCAAAAAACATCACATTCACACTCACTGTTCATCAAGAAAACTAGAAAATTCATGGATTTGTGACAAAAATTCATAATCAACAATCCGACATTCATATGAGAATTTGGATTACAAATCAATCACACATCCAAAAGTCATACCAAAGGAACCGTAAAAACAAAAATCCAAAAAAATCAATTCTGGTATTACGACGACATCAGCGTTGAGCCTTGCAATTCATCTTGTCATTGCACCGTGTTGTAGCATGGATAAACCCGACCTCCCACCTGGGCACGAAGGATCATAAACAATCCAACAAAGACTGCATGAAGCAACCTCGGCAAGGGGACCACAGGATCAGCCCACGTAATTCCCACAAGACCAAACCTTCAAGTCGCAAAGGTCGGCAACTCGGGTAGTCAGCAGTTCGGGAAGTCGCGATGCGATTTCCGCTTTATATCCTCGAGTCGGGAGCGACCTGCACCAGCCATAACTATACAGTTCACGTGGTCAATGACAGCCCCCAACACGCCACTAATCCGCCCTCCACATCCGCTCCACGATTGGCGCACGCTGAAGATGGACGATGTATGGCCTGCCAAGACGAGATTAATGGTTCACGATATTGTAGCCCTTTCATAGGCATTATTCCTTATGTAAATTCTCACCCAAAGGGTGGGAGTCATAGTATAAATAGGCCACCACGGCCACCTCTGTAAAAGGTCGAACAACTTAGACTTTTAGGCATATACATACATTTTCTTTCTGACTTGGACGCCCCCAGACGTAGTCTGATTCCAAAGATGAACCGGGTCACCAACTCCTTTGTCTCTTACCCTGATTTGATTGCCTTTAGCATACGCGTTTCATAATAATTATTGTTTAACCGAGTAGATAAAAACCAGTTATAACACACTAAAGCCGTTCCCAACTCCCGATTGAGGCACCATAGCTTCGTCCTACCTTCTCGCAGCCAGTCGAGTACCATCACTGCAGAGTTTGCAACCAGGAACAGGTTAAACCCGAGTCGAAGCCCCTGCTTCGCCCCCGCATCGCCGTCGCGCGCCGCCTTATAGAGCGCTGCCTCCCCCGATGGACCAGAAACCACCGCTGCCTGATGTCACGCCGCTCGCATCGCCGTCTGCTCTCGACCCAAGGGCCGCGCACCACGGCCTGGGCCGACATCGCTCACCATCACCTTCATCCTTGCGTTGTTGAAACCTGCTGCACAAGCCATCGCCGAAGCCCAAGGTCACACTGCCCCTGTTGCTGCAATCCACGGCGCCGATTCGTCGCCTGTGGCCAGCGGGTATTTTTGGTTTTTCTTTTCTCGGCGTTGCACGATTTCAAATGGGAAGGAGGATGCGTAAATTGGGGGCACGGATTGGGCGGAGTCAGCGAATTTGAGGAGGATTCAGTGATTTCTGTTGCGTGCAGATTTAGAGGAGATGGGGGCGGCAAAATTTTATCTGAGGAAGAAGGAAAGTGAACGGCTTGACTTCTCCTTATTAACCAAAGGCTTGGGCTTCATCATTTGGGCCGATTGATATTGTTAAAAAGTCTTGGGCCCTTTTTCTTTGGGTTTAACTCAAAATAGGCCCAATTCTTTTTATTTAATAAAAAATATAATTTTTTTATATACATAAATATATGTATCTCCAGGTTTCATGTTGGTGAATAACTTGATATATAAAGAGTTATTTATTTTTTGCAAGGAAAAAATACTTGTGATTCTCGCAAAGGAAAATTTCACGGGCGAAGCCTCGGGAGGAACTCAAAGAATCTACGGGCAGTCCTTTTTTAGCCCACTCAAATTAGGTTCTTTTTGTTTACTTCCTTTTAATATATGTTACAGTGTTCATACTTTCACATATATTAAAAGGCGGGGGCATATGTGCTTATATCTCGAGCTATTCGAGTTATTTTCAAAACACTAGTTGACGTTAGAAACTCAAATTAGCATGTCTAAATTTGGAGGGTTATTTAAAACAAACTACAAATCCTTACTTTTCACTAATAACATAAACCTTAGAAAAGGAAGATACTCAAATTCCTAAAGTCGCGGTCGCAAACAAGCAGACCCGACAATCTCAAACGCCTAAAGTCACGATCTTTAACAAGCAGACCCAACGACATCAAAATCCCGAGGTTGCGATATCAAACGAACGGCCCTGTCGACCCCGACGAACATAATGGTCAAACCAGAAGGCAATCAAGTCACAATTTCAGTAAGACGACACATAAGCTCTTCAAATCACAAGTCAAAGAGAGTTGTAACCTCAATAAAATGACCTCGAAAGACGACCTTTTCATATCAAACGAATATCTCAATCCAAGCTGACACTGAGTTAAAACACTTGTTTAAAGTCACATTTCTGAATATCCTCCAACTCACATTGTAGCCATGACTTTCGAATCCCAAGGTCGATGAGGTCGCGGCCTAAACGACTCGATTCTTGTCACGACTTCATAAGACGACAAAGAACAAGTTCATTTAAATCGTAATGTCAATAAGACGATAAGAACAAAACTCAATTCATAGTCGCAGAAGTTTTTCAGGTCACTAGCAAACAGTCTGAAATGACTATAAACCTATGTGCCAACCTTCTTTTACATCCTGAAACAACAAATTGCTCTAATACAGATGATCTAAACAAACGGGATTCAAATCTCGATCCTGGGGCAAGACCCTAGGGATCCCAAACCTTTGCACATCCATGAAAGATGTTTTTAAACAGATATCAAAACCCGATCCTGGGGGCAAAGCCCCATAAATCTCCTAGGTTGTTTTATACCACAAAAACTGAAAAATATCTTGTTAATAATCTCGAATTTCAAGTCTCTCTTTCAACACTGATAAAAATCAGTTTTACCAAAAAATATTAGAGACATTTTCTGACCTCCTAATAATATCTTTACAAAATTTTCAAGAGTCTTTAAACCTAAGCCTCTCTCTCCCAAAGAATTTCCTCAAATGGTCAAACTGTTGGGGAATAAATTGCACAGATCTATTCGGGGTGAATACTTAAATACAAATTTAATTCTTATAATTATTACTAGCATGAATTAATCTTATATTAATTCAAATAATAATTCAACAACATATCATGCATATAATTAAATCACGTAAATCCTACGCATGCGGAATTCTACGAGTTTACGTGAACGTACCTCTTGGGATGGCAGTGATCTGGCTGATTAGACTAACCAAAAAAACTTCTCAAGTATTCTCTTAGCCCTTGTTCGACTATCTGGTGGAAGGACACTTGTGAACAATTAACAAAAGAAAAATAAATTATGTTGCACCACCTTTGTGGATTTACTAATTTTTCCAACACATGGAATTGTACACTACTCAATTGACGTTTTTAGAAAAAAATACAATCTGTCGACGTTAAAAAATATTTGATATTTTATCGACGCTGATATTTTTCCGAAAAACCAATTTTCGTGTGTTACTGGGAATGAAACATTCATCCCCTATTTATAGAGGGTGGTGGACGAAATTTTGGCAAAAAATAATGTGGGAAAATCTTTTCTTGATCTCCAAGAAATCTTGAATATATCTCCTATGTTATTTTTCCCATAATTATAATATTCCACAAAATCTCACCTTCTCTTTGTTATGGGATATTTTCGAAAATAATAGGCAAGAATCCAAGATTTTGATCTTCTTGAATTTTGAGATATTCTTGTATTTCAAGAAATACATATCTTCCATAATATATTTTCAAGAAAATCAAGAAAATCTTTTTTGCCCTTTATCTTTCAAAAAATTCGAAATTTCTATTATGAATAACCAAATGGAAAATTTCTTGAATTTAATGAGATAATCTTGTATTCCAAGAATACATATCTTCGTTCCATAACAAAATTCAAAGAAAATCTTTCTCCCCTTTTTATCCATAAAATTCGAAAATTACAAGGAAAAATAAGCAACAATATTTATTTTATTTTAAACACCCTTTTCAGTTATTGGACTATATGTTGGGCTACTTATGGGGCCTTTAGTAGAATTAAGATTGGACCTTCCAATGGACCTTGAATTAACAATATTGAGCCACAATATTATTCAAGCACATAAATATTAATTAATCCCACTACATAATTAATATTGCACTATCCATCTTAACCCATATTACGATCAATATGGCTCTTGTTATTATTTCCCGTGTTTAAGATTATCTAGCCCATTAATTAACTCAAGCCTTTGAAATAGCTTTTTCCGTTAATTAATATCTTTTGTCCTTGGTCAAGGAACGGTTCAACATTATTATCCATCTAGGAAACTAATTCCACTTGCAAGATTTGGTATGATAAAGCTTTATGAACCTCCCAAGGGCAAATCAAACAAGCGATTTGCACACGATTCTCCGTATTAAATCTTAGCAATCACATGTGACCAATAATATTGCCCAAAATAAAAAGTATTGAATCTCGTTGATTCTCTACCCATGATAAGTCAAAGCAATAGTTACCAATCACACGTGATCCTATTTAAGGAACGAAGATTAAGAAATAACGAACCACCGAGGTCTAATTCTTCCTTGTTCGGGCTCAAGAATTTGTCCTCCTCAGTGGGTCCTATTCGGTCATCGGTCATGCACTAGTGTAATCTCTTGGTCAAGACAAGTCAATCGAGCCTTACACTTCAACCTTTCACGATGGGTTGTTCATTTCCATCTAGGTCGTGAATGGCGTATTTTTAGTTACAAAGGGACCATTAATTTAATCTTACGTGATCCGTATCACTAAATTAACTACAATGTAACACGACGAATTATTGAACAGTTATGCGGCAAATATATGTAACATTCGATAATATTTAAAGCATCGATTGATAAACAATTTATTTGAAAATAAGTCAAAATTCAGTTTGATTATACAAAGTAAAAAGCATACTTTCAAATTATAATCCCAACAATCTCCCACTTATACTCAAAGTCCTTTTTTTTAAGTATATTACAACATGTCTCGTGTAGATCCGTGACATCTAATGTCACCTACACTAACCTAATAATTTCTCCCACTTATACTCAAAGCAGATTGGCAACGGTCTTGACACCCATTCCTTCCACATGTCTCTCGAATGTATTCAGAGGCGACCCTTTGTGAATGGATCGCCTAGGTTGTCTTTTCGACGCGATCTATGCCAATTTATATCTCCTCTTTAACGATTTCTCGTGATAAGATGTCTTTCCTTCAAAGGTGTTTTGTTTGACTCATGGACTCTTGGTTCCTTGAATTTGTAAAATTTCTAGCAAATATTGCTAGACAAATTCGAACTCCATCCAAGTCCACTAAGAAGGTTCAGAGCCAAATCGGTTTTTTCATCGCTTCACAAGCCAGCCTACTTACCCGCTTCTATGGTTGAGTCGTTGATGCATTGCTTCACACTCGTCCATTTGATGGCTACACTTCCCAAATGGAAACACACTAATCGAGGCGAGATAGTTTCGAATCTAAGTCCGATTGGAAATCCGAGTCCGCAGAAATGCCGATGGGGATTAGACTATCGATTGATAAATTAACATTCTATCCCGTTAGTTCTTTTTCGATACTTCGAATGTTTTTAATCCGACAATGTTCTTTCCCCCGGGTTACTTTGATATCTTGCCACCATGCCAACGGCAAAAACAGATATCCGGTCTCGCATACACGATTGCATACATAAGGCTTCCGACAAACCGAAGCATAAGGAATACTTCTCATGTCATCTATCTCATTTTAAGCGTCTTGGGGACATTTTCTTGGATAGATGGATTCCATGTCCGAAAGGTCTGAAGCCTTTCTTGGAATCTTGCATCTTTGAATCGTTCAAGACAAAGGTGTCTATGTATGAAGCTTCATGACAAGCCTATCATCATTTTCTTGCAATCTCGAAAGTGATCTTGATCCCAAGGATGTGCGCGGCTTCCCTAAGTCCTTCATATCAAACTGTTTTGAAAGTCATGCCCTTACGTCTGATAACACCTTTACATCGTTCCCGATGATCAGAATGTCATCTACGTATAGTACTAAGAATACCAATGCAGTTTCGACACGCTTTTTATACACACAACTTTCAAACTCGTTTTGATCGAACCCATAAGACTTTTTAACATGATCAAAACATTGGTTCCAAGCTCTGGATGCCTGTTTGAGTCCGTAAATGGACTTCATGAGCTTACAAACTAGGTGTTCTTGGCCTTTTTCAATGAAGCTTGGGGTTGTTGCATATAGATCTCTTCATCAAGACTTCCGTTAAGGAAAGCTCTCTTGACATCCATTTGCCAGATTTCAAAGTCGAGATGCGCAGCAATCGATAAGAGAATACAGATGGACTTGAGCATGGCTACGGGCGAAAAAGTTTCCTCATAATCGATCCCTTCTTTCGAGTATAACCTTTCGCCACTAGTCTTGCTTTGAAGGTTTCCACCTTCCCGTCCGGTCCTCTTTTTCTCTTGCAACCAATGGGTTTGACCCCATTAAGTGGTTCGACTAGCTCCCACACTCTGTTATGATTCATAGAACCCATTTCGGCTTTCATTGCTGTTTGTCAAGAATCTGCATCCTTATCTTGGATTGCCTCGTCATATGTCCATGGGTCTGATTCGTCTTGTCCGGGAATCAAGTCCGAGGACTCTCCTATTCCCATGAATCTCTCGGGCTGTTTTACAACCCTCCCACTACGACGAGGTTCCGGTTGTGAAAGTGTGTCATTTGGTATATCATCTTGTATAGTTGGCATTGAGGTTAGCCCCCTTAGCTCATTTAAGGTAATCTCACTTCTGGGTCTTCTTTCGTTCATATAGTCTTCTTCCAAAAATCTAAAGTGGGTGCTTATGACCACCTTTTGATCTTCGGGACCATAGAACATACACCCTTTTGTTCCTGGGGTATCCTACAAACAACCTTAATTACGATCGAGGGTCCAATTTTAAACTTCCTTGTCCAACACGAGGTAGGACACCCCCAAATTCTCATGTGTCTCATACTAGGCTTCATACCGGTTCACAATTCTTTGGGAGTTTTGGGAACCGATTTGGATGGCACCAAGTTCGAGAATGTAAGTTGTTGTTTCAAGGCATGACCCCGGAAGCGACTTGGGAAGATCCCGATAACACATCATAGATCTAACCATTTCCAAAAAAGAGTTTCATTTTTTTCGCTCAACAACCCCGTTTTGTTGAGGGTTCCAGTCTTGAGGTGAGATGCAATCCCTTCATCAGATAAGTAGTTCAAAAACCCATCGCTGAGGTATTCGCCTCCATGATCGGATCGTAGAGACTTGATACGTTTTTTCCTATGATTCTCTGATTGAGCCTTAAATTCTTTGAATTTCTCAAAGGTCTCAGATTTATGCTTCATAAGGAAAAAATAAACGTACCTTGAGTAATCATCAATAAAAGTGACAAAATACTCATAACCTCCTCTTGCTTTGGTTGACATTGGACCACATACATCTGTGTGAACGATCTCTAACACTTCTTTGGCTCTATTCCCCTTAGCTCCAAATGCCCTCTTGGTCATTTTACCCTCCAAACATGATTCGCAGGTTGGAATTGGTTCAACTTGGAGAAACTCCAGTGAACCGTCTTTCACCAACCTTTGGATCCTCTTTGGATTTATATGACCCAATCTTAGATGCCAAAGAAGTGTCTCGTTCACGTCTGATGAACGTTTTCTTTTCTCGGAAACAGTTGATGTGTTATAGGATGCATTTCGTGAGTGGTGTGCACAGTTAATTGTATAGAGATTTTCCATCAATGTCCCATAACAGATACACTCATCATTTCAAGAAATGATGTCATTCTTATTAGAAGAAACTTAGTGTCCTTTAATCAAATTTTAGAAACTGAAAGTGAATTCTTTCCAAAACTGGGAACATAAAGATAATCTCAAAAAAAACTTCATCTTTAAAAACAACAGTGCACTTCTCCCCATCTTTAACCACTACTCATGTAGCATTGCAATATCTGCTACTTGCGTAGTATTGCAATAACTGTTACTATAGTAGCATTGCAATATCTGCCACTTACGTAGCATTGCAATAATTGCTACTTTCGTAACATCGCCCAGTGTGATGAGGATCTCACTCCCACTAAGTTGCCGGATTAGTTTGAACCCGTGAAGCAAACATGATTAGTGGATCCCGTATCAACTACCCACGAATGAGAAGTATACGCCGCTAAACAAGTTTCAACAATTAGTGCGTGAGAATTACCTTTCTTTCCGGCCCTTTTGGGGTTGGAACAGGTAAACCTCCATTGTCCTCTCTCACCGCAGCTTAAGCACTTCCCCATTGGATTTTCCTTGACACCACCAGCATTCGTCATCTTATCATTTCCCTTGGCAACAGTTGAGTCTGATTGCTTATGGCCTTTGGTCACCTTCTTCTTCTTGCCATCCCTTGGCCTAGAAGATGAAGACGGACCACTTGCCGTCAAAGCTTAAGTTTGGTGTCTTATCAACATCTTTGCCGAGACCAACGCTTGCAACAAATTAGCTAGCGAGGCCAAAATGCTCAAAAACTTTTTGGGCAGAGAGTGAAGTACCAAATTCATCTGAGTCTCCAGATTATAATCTGTACTCAGAACTTCAAGTTTGTTCAGATGAGCCATCAATTTTGAGGACGTAATCCCTTACGGGTTTGCCCTCCACCAATTTCAGCGACGACATCTCTCGCAAGGTGATCTGACGAGTCCTGCATTTTTTTGACTCGTCAGTTGGCTCATCTAATTTTGGTGTGTCAAGAGTCCACTTGTGCTTTTGTGCAGTTAGGACAATTATGTTTCCAATCAATATAGTTTCCATATTTATTTTATTGACTTTAAGTATAATAGCAGTGGATTTAAAAGGTTACGACATGCTGAACTGAAATAAATAACTATATGCATAAGCACAAAATATCACAAGGTTCGATCACATGCATCATATTAAAATCTCAAAAAAAATATGAACATGCATCAGCCAACATCTCAAAACAGTTTAAATAAGCCACGTGGGGTGGGTCATTATTTAAACACATTTAAGTAGATTACAAACAAGAACAGTTACAAACCTTTAATATTCGGATTAATAGTTGGCTCCCACTTGACCAATATAAAATTGACAGGGACTTCGGGGAAGTATATGCATATCAATTTTATACCTAAGTAATAACCATGATTAAATACAAGATTATTATTTCGTATTAAACGAAGCCGGGGGAGGGTCATCGTCGCCACTAGTAATAATCCACAATCATCCATTTGGAATTCATTCATGTGAAAGCTAACTTTTGACCGTCCCGTGGGGGGAATTTCTCCAAAAGAATTCACAAATAAATAAATCATGGAGGTCAAAATTAATTCAATTTTATTATCCGGGATAAAATTGTCAATTAATTATTTAAACATACTTAGTAATTTTTGATTGTGAGATTTTTCATTGGGCAACTCTCATGCAAACACATTTAAACAAATTAAATAAAGCATAAGATAGCACAATAACAAATCAAGCAAAACAGAAAAATAAACATATTGGGCACAAATTATCCAATTGTCATGGTTTGATTTTTTCTTGGCTTGATCTTGAAGAAATACGTCTTGAATTTCTCCCACTCGATCGTCTGAAAAAGAACTCCGCTCAAACGCCATGCGAAGTAGCTTTCATGGTAGGGATGCACACCCGCATCCGCCGACCCTTTGGTCGAAAGCAATCGTCGTCGTCGCGGCGCCTTAACTGTAACGCGACGCTTCGCCTCGCCCGAAACACCATTGTCATCCGCCAGCGCGATGATGTCGCTTGCCCGGCGCCCGTGTCGCCAGATCCCGCGTCATGCGCCCGCTGCGTGCGTCGCCTAAGCGGCTTATCGCCCGCCCGTCTGCCTTTGCATCGCCTGCGTTGCCCGTCGTCGCCAGCGCTGGCAGTTCCGATTCTTTTCTTGGCATACGCGTCCGTCTTTGTTACGGATCCCAGCGTCTTTCGGCCCCTTTCCGCTAAACCTGCCCGTCTTGGCATCGCAGCGTCCGCGTCGTGGCGCGTCCCTTTTTTAACGCGTTCACGCGACACACGCCCCCACGCTTGGGATTGCGGATTTTATCCTCTAATTCTTCGTCTCGTTCTTCGTTTTGGATAAGGTTATAATTTATTTACAAAAAATAAATAAAACCTAGATCTAGACTAGTCTATTACATTGATCAAATCAAACAAATTCTAATCTACTCGTGGATTTTCTCACGAGGCAAAACGAATCCGAACGAATCGAATTAAAAAACCACAATTTATATGCATGCACAAATAAACACATTAAATTCCATGACAATTGGATACCTGTAAAATAGATCTAGCAATTCTACTATCCAATTTAAAATTTAATGTTAGCGAATTAAATTACAATTTAAAAATTGAGTCTCAAACCGTGGGCTCGATACGCTTGTTGGGGAATAAGTTTACGAGATCTATTCGGGGTGAATATTTAAATACAAATTTAATTCTTATAATTATTACTAGCATGAATTAATCATATATTAATTCAAATAATAATTCAACAACATATCATGCATATAATTAAATCACGTAAATCCTACGCATGCGGAATTCTACGAGTTTACGTGAACGTACCTCTTGGGATGGCATTGATCTGGCTGATTAGACTAACCAAAAGAACTTCCCAAGTATTCCCTTAGCCATTGTTCGACTATCCGGTGGAAGGACACTTGTGAACAATTAACAAAAGGAAAATAAATTATGTTGCACCACCTTTGTGGATTTACTAATTTTTCCAACACATGGAATTGTACACTACTCAATTGACATTTTTAGAAAAAAAAATACAATCTGTCGACGTTACAAAATATTTGATATTTTATCGACGCTAATATTTTTCCGAAAAACCAATTTTCGTGTGTTACTGGGAATGAAACATTCATCCCCTATTTATAGAGGGTGGTGGACGAAATTTTGGCAAAAAATAATGTGGGAAAATCTTTTCTTGATCTCCAAGAAATCTTGAATATATCTCCTATATTCTTTTCCCATAATTATAATATTCCACAAAATCCCACATACTCTTTGTTATGGGATATTTTCGAAAATAATAGGCAAGAATCCAAGATTTGGATCTTCTTGAATTTATGAGATATTCTTGTATTTCAAGAAATACATATCTTCCATAATATCTTTTCAAGAAAATCTTTCTTGCCCTTTATCTTTCAAAAAATTCAAAATTTCTATTATGAATAACCAAGTGGGAGATTTCTTGAATTAAATGAGATAATCTTGTATTCCAAGAATACATATCTTCATTCCATAACAAAATTCAAAGAAAATCTTTCTCCCCTTTTTATCCATAAAATTCGAAAATTACAAGGAAAAATAAGCAACAATATTTATTTTATTTTAAACACCTTTTTTAGTTATTGGACTATATGTTGGGCTACTTGGGGGGCCTTTAGGAGAATTAAGATTGGACCTTCCAATGGACCTTGAATTAACAATATTGAGCCACAATATTATTCAAGCCCATAAATAGTAATTAATCCCACTACATAATTAATATTGCACTATCCATCTTAACCCATATTACAGTCAATATGGCTCCCGGTTATTATTTCCCATGTTTAAGATTATCTAGCCCATTAATTAATTCAAGCCACTGAAATAGTTTTCCGTTAATTAATATCTTTTGTCCTTGGTCAAGGAACGGTTCAACATTATTATCCATACCGGAAACTAATTCCACTTGCAAGATTTGGTATGATAAAGCTTATGAACCTCCCAAGGGGGCAAATCAAACAAGCGTACTTGCACACGATTCTCCGTATTAAATCTTAGCAATCACATGTGACCAATAATATTGCCCAAGATAAAAGTATTGAATCTCATTGATTCTCTACCCATGATAAGTCAAAGCAATAGTTACCAATCACACGTGATCCTATTTAAGGTACGAAGATTAAGAAATAACGAACCACTGAGGTCTAATTCTTCCTTGTTCAGTTCTGAAGAATTTGTCCTCCTGTAGGTCCTATTCAGTGCATCAGTCATGCACTAGTGTAATCTCTTGGTCAAGACAGGCCAATCTGAGCCTTACACTTCAACCTTTCACGATGGGTTGTTCATTTCCATCTAGGTCGTGAATGGCGTACTTTTAGTTACAAGGGACTGTTAATTTAATCTTCTGTGATCTGGTATCACTAAATTAACTACAATGTAACACGTACAAATTATTGAACAGTTATGCAGTAAATATATGTAACATTCGATAATATTTAAAGCATCAGTGATAAACAATTTATTTAAGTAAATAAGTCTGAAATTCAGTTTTGATTATACAAAGTAAAAAGCATATTTTCCAGTATAATCCCAACACAAACAAACCATGGCATTCCGCCTCCTACGATGATGATTTTGTCCGCCTATACGGCGTCGACCTGCCCGCCACCTCGACACTGGCATTACCGGCTTCTTGGTGATGATTTTGTCCGCCTATACGGCGTCGACCTGCCCGCCACCTCAGCGTTGGCATTACTTCCTTCTTGGCGATGATTTTGTCCGCCTATACGACGTCGACCTGCCCGCCACCTCGGCGCTGGCATTACCGTTTTCTTGGCGACGATTTTGTCCGCCTTCATTGGCATTGAACTGCCCGCCTCCTCGGCACTGGCATTCCACCTCCTACGGCGATGACTTTGTCCGCCTATACAACGTCAACCTGCCTGCCTCTTTGGCGCTAGCATTACCGTCTTCTTGGCGACGACTTTGTCCGTCTTCATTGGCGTCGACCTGCCCACCTCCTCGGCGCTGGCATTACCGCTTTCTTGGCGACAGTTTTGTCCGCCTTCATTGGCATCGACCTGCCCGTCTCTTCGGCGTCGACTTTCCACCTATTTCAGCGAGATTCACTGGTTTTATCTATCATAAGACAATACAAGTCAAATAAAATGTTATTTTTCTTTTCAAAATTCCTATGTATTTAAACCGAAAGAGGTCGCATGAATAAACATCAACCCCCGAGGTACGACTTTCGACATACTGGCGGCGAGATCGCCACCCTAGCAGTGCGATCCTCCCCCGACTTTGTAAGATGACTAAGCAAAGTTTGTAAATAAGCCGCATCCAAATAAGACGGCAAGAACATATGCAATTCTAAAGTCGCGTAAGGAAATCAAGTCGGCACAATAAAGGAAGGAAAAAAAATAATTTTCATTAATGACAGAAGGCCTAAACGCTAAGTACATAAAGTCGCAAACTGCTCGGCAGAAATGGTCGTCGACGAGCGCAAACAAGACTCGTACAAAGAGGCTCACCTCAAAGTACGAGCACAAAAAATACTCGCACTAAGAGATTCAACTCAAAGTGCGAGCACAGAAAAGACTCGCACAAATAGATTCAACTCAAAGTGCGAGCACAGAAAAGACTCGCACAAAGAGATTTAACTCAAAGTGCGAGCACAGAAAAGCTTCGCACAAAGAGATTCAACTCAAAGTGCGAGAACAGAAAAGACTCGCACAAAGAGATTCAACTCAAAGTGCGAGCACAGAAAAGAGATTTAACTCAAAGTGCGAGCACATAAAAGACTCGCACAAAGAGATTCAACTCAAAGTGCGAGCACATAAAAGGCTCGCACAAAGAGATTCAACTCAAAGTGCGAGCACAGAAAAGACTCGCACAAAGAGATTCAACTCAAAGTGCGAGCACAGAAAAGACTCGCACAAAGAGATTCAACTCAAAGTGCGAGCATAAAAAAGACTCGCACAAAGAGATTCAACTCAAAGTGCGAGCACTGAAAAGACTCGCACAAAGAGATTCAACTCAAAGTGAGAGCACAGAAAAGACCCGCACAAGAAGATTCAACTCAAAGTGCGAGCACAGAAAAGACTCGCACACAGATATTCAACTCAAAGTGCGAGTACAGACAAGACTCGCACAGAGAGATTCACCTCAAAGTGCGAGTATCGACTTAAACTCTCGATGAGCCCAGCCTCTCGACGATCTCAATCTCGACAGATAACTATCTCAGATGAATAACCCCCCGACTCGGGGGCACGAAGGAGAATCGAGCCCACTAAAACACACCCAAGTCTGAAGTTGAAGATCCAAACTTGATACCAGAAGTATTACCATCAAAGTGTGAACAATCAAGACCTCATGAAGACATTCAGAGCATACACAGGGGCAAAGAATGCAACCTCAAGGGCGAAAATCAGACAAGTCTTATTTAAACAAAGATCAAGACCGACCTCCGAACAAAGTCGAAGTCCGCTCTTGGGGGCAATTGTTGTAACCATAATAATCAGCCAACAACCACGTGGCAAATGACGATGACGTGGCAAATGGTGATGACGTGGTGGCTAGAACCAAGTTCAGATGAAGAGTACGAGATGCCAAGGTCGACCTTCAAAGGGCGACCTGGTGACGAGCAATGAAGATCAAGCTCGCCTTAACAAGCGACCTCTTTTGAGGACGGTCCATAGGCAAGGTCAGAGAGAGAAGAATAAAGACTGTCTGACGGGCGACCTCCCCCGAGGTCGCTCTACGAGCAAAGTCGACGAGCACAGCGCAAGAAAATAATCCGACTTTACTTTCATGTTCTTAGACTAGATTGGCTCTACGAGCCCATGTTTAAAGGCCCATCTTATGGCCCATTAGGGAAGTCTTGTATACTTTGTAAAAGTTATAAATAGGGGATGAACCCCAAGAGAGAAGGAACACGAAATACACATGAAAAAGACAATAGAATAGTCCTGGCTTGGTATGCCCCCAGACGTAGTCATTCCCGACGAACTGGGTCAACAAATTCTCGTCTTGTTTACATTTATGCATTCATTCATTAAATTCATAATTATTTATTTGATCGTTACAATTTTCGATCACAACAGGTAAATTAAGCATTGTTATCACCCTCTCATTTCTCTACTCTTTTTATTGTCTTAAGTGTCATTCATCTAGGAGGTATATCTGAAAATGTTATATCACTAGTTGCATCATAAACTTTTATATTTTCACATGGGGAAAATTTATTCTACACATCAAAACAGGAGTGAACAACCCATTCTATCGTGCGGCTAATGATACATTTACAAGTGACAGAATCAAGTAATTTTTGCATGTACACGCAAAGTTAAGAAATATGTGCAGTCAGTCAGAGTTTGATCACTAGCATTTAGAGAACAAAAAATATGTATGTGGCTCTGACTCTAAAGGAGGGAGCTAGCCTGTAGATCTGCACCCACAAAGTTAAACAGTCACATTACTTACAGAAACAAAATGAATATAAAAAACAGAGAGTAAAAGAAGTGCGGACTTGGAATTTAAAAAACTTGGTGCAGCACCATCATCTGACATAACAGTTTTGTAGAACTCAATCGGTGTCAATCTGGTTGTCTCTGGTGCTGGTTGAGGAGCCCCCGCGAGTGTCACGTTTGAACTAGTGTTGGAACTGAGACCTTCATATGAACGATAAATTAAATAATTTAACAACAACATTTAACAAGTTGTGCAAAACTTAGTCAAATGCACTAAATATGAACCAAATATCAAACATAATATACCAAACTTGGCGAATTTTATAAATTTTGGGGAAAAGGTTCTTTTCAAGATACTCCCTATTCCAAAATTTAATTTTGTCATGTTAACTTACAAAATTATTTTCTAGTCCTTTGACTTTGACCGGCTACAGCGGGTTAGTAACCAGTTTTGAAAGTTAATAAGACGAAATTAAAAAATTATATTAATAAGATGAAATTCAATTCGGAAACGTAGATTGTCTTGAAAGCGACAAAATGAATAAAATTACAGGACTAAAAATACATTTTGCGTTAATTATATATATATATATATAACATGTTATTTTGATTCCTTTCTATTTCATTTTTCTGACAATAAGATAATTTTTATCAACATTTGAAAGCATAAACTATTCCCACCTTAAAGCACATGCATAGTACTATGTATATCTCTTAGTTGCTGTACAAGATCTCGATGTTCAATAACAGATGATATTAAACAATTTTAGCAACTTTTT
Organism: Stenogyne calaminthoides; assembly: GCA_037126765.1. Taxonomy (NCBI): domain Eukaryota; kingdom Viridiplantae; phylum Streptophyta; class Magnoliopsida; order Lamiales; family Lamiaceae; genus Stenogyne; species Stenogyne calaminthoides. The sequence goes on along the minus strand of JBBCBC010000039.1, from coordinate 5,031,888 downwards.
CCTAAAGATATGAAGGCCTAAAAATGTTTTATTTAACAAAATTGCACATCGGAACCATATTTAAAATGTCTAAATATCATTCTTAGTTATAGGTTTGACGATATCTGGTGAATTACAATAGGATCTGGATAAGTTTTGAGGTTTGTCCTAACACTACTTCCGTGAACTAGATAATATTTGGGTGCATAGTCAAACCTAACAAAAATGGAAGACCATAAAAAAACAAGCTTCAATAAAGTGATCACATAAATGAAAAGTATAATTAAAGTATGGGGCTTTGAAGTAGTTTGTATATAATTCATGAGATACCACGTAATGTGAAAATGATTTTACTTGTACACCACACATTTAATTCACTGCTTTAGATGGTGGCACCTGACGAAGATGATGATGGTGATTGAGCTTTCGCTGCTTTCATCTTCTTGATTGCTTTTATGTGTTTCATCCTCTCTTGCTTTCTTTTGGCTATCCTTGTGATTTCTTTGAGCAACCTCATGTCAGCAGCGTCTAGGCACCCTTATTCAAATTTTCGCCCTTTCGTCTCTCCTTCTCCTTCTCCAAAAGTGGTGCATTCCCATGTCCTCCCATATTCCTATCTACCAACAACTTTCTTCGAAAGAAATCAAAGATTTATCCTAACAACAATGCACCTTGAATCTGAAACACGATTCACGCCAAGATAAAACGACATCGCGAAAACATAAAATGAGAGAGATTATAATATACATTCCAAAACATCCAATGAAATTAAGAAGAATTTGCGCGTACCGATCTGGAAACGATATGCAGAAACCTTAATCTCGGCGATAAGCAAAATGAAAAAAAAAATGGGCTTCTTTAGAATTTCCCAGATAAAATTTCGTTCACCCCCATTTTTAGCTTTTTTCATTCCTTTCGCATTAAATTAAATACTCCACATTTTAAAGCAAAATAAATAGCGGGGAATGAATGATGAGAGCAACATATGGACAATGTTTTTCGGATAGTCTTGAATATTGCTAGACCGGACCAGTTCGTATGATGTTACATCAGGTGGAGTTAATTTAATTATCATGTTAATGTTATTCATTTGTTTGTGATTAATATACTTAATAATATAAATTAATTATTGACCGCACTGTCGAGGTGCGACAAAAATAAATACTCAAATCTACCCTACTAACTCGTAGTAGTGGCAAGTAAGGGGTCGATCAACAGGAAATATAGAATAATTATTATATTAATTGTATGAATTTATTGGGACAAACATGCAACACGAAAAGGGGGGTGTTCAAAAAGGATTTTCTAACAACTAAATTGCAAATAATAAAAACCAAATAACAACTATGAAGCTTTAACAAACGAAATCAAGAAGAAACAAGTATCCCAACTTACGGTTCATTCATCCCCCGGATTAACACGATGATTTTAACATCAACGTTTACTCTATTTGTTTTCAAGACTAATGCCCCTCGGGGATCAAAACGCTTCAATTTTCCGGTCCTACCCCTTAAGTATATTTAATTGAAAAGACGTCTCTTCAAGAAAATATTTCTAACTAAGCAGTCTAGGTACGCCCATAGATTTAACTCAGTAGAAGCATTACAAATTAGGATAGAGAGAAACAAATTCCCGGGTATGCTAGCTCGACCCGAAAGAACCTGACTTAATTTACCCTAGTGAACCCACCAGTTGTTACAAATTCTCACCACATATAACAATTACACGGATTATATGCTTAGAATTAACAGGTATATTTAAACAATTAACCTAGATGGTCTGTCTAAACCAATTAATTTAAACACGCAAGAAATTAAAATAGATAAATTAAACAATCCAAAAACAAATATCATAAATGTCTCGAATAAAAACATCAACATTAAATACGGGTTCAGAAATTCCCGAAGTTGGGATAAAAATGACTAACTAAATAAGACTCTCAAAACTGCCGTCAAAGCTGCGTGCCTCCCGAATTGTTGTGCGACTCTCCAAAGTTGGCGTCTGCCCCTTCGTTCCATTCTCTCCCCAGGTTAATGCTTCCAACATATATATCCCCTATATTACTAATAGAGAGTTTTTTTTGATGATGTGTCAGCTCTACATTAATTTAATCTATGTGTCATTCTAGGAGAAGTTTGGTGTACATGTCATTAAAAATAAATCATACATGTCACTAAAAATAAATCCTATGTGTAATTCAATTTTTGTATATCCTAAACAATTTCCTATCCCCTATATATCACTCTATATATTAATAGGGAGATTTTTTTTCCATGATGTGTCAACTCCATGTTAATTTAATCTATGTGTCATTCAATGAGACATTTGATTACACATGTCATTTTTATGTGTTATTTTTATAAAATGTGTAATTCATATTTATTATTTTATGTTTTATTTAAACTATATAATATTATTCATTTATATTTTTTTTGATAATTTTTGTTTGACTTAATTTAAGATAAATAAATATTCATTCTAAATGTATTTTATCTTAGTGTGAATTATATTCAATTATTAATTTCTTATAAATAATTTTATTTTATAATTGCTCTTATGTACTACCTCCATCCCATAAAAGCGTGCACACCTACTTTATTATCGAGTTTTTGTGAGCGAGTTATTTATTAGTATTTCAAATGATAAAATGATTTTTAAAGAGGGGTATTATAGATTTACCTCTCATCTATTGCATGTATCTTTAAAAATTATTTTATCATTTCAAATACTAATAAAAAACTCATTTCAAAAAAACACGATGAAAAAAAAAGAACGTCTTGCACGTTTCTTTGGGACGGAGGGAGTATATCTTAATATATTTTATGTGGAAAAAGTATTTTATATTATAATTCATTCATTTTTTTTAATTATTACATGTTAATTAGTTTATTAGTCTTTTCTTAGTCGATTTATTTTGTTTTGATTTGTAGGTTTCAACTTCATACTAACATGGATAAATAATATTTGACACAATAATCTTATCCCAAGGTTTAAGAAAATTTACTAATATAAAACTTAAAAAATTATTAATTCATATTTAGTGAATTTATGTACATATTTATATTTTTAATTATAAAATATATTATTTATTGAAAATGTTGTAATTTTTAATTAAAAATTGCGTAACACGCGAGCAGTAAACTAGTATACTATGTAGCCCACCTTTTCTTCCTCTCCAAGGAAAATAGTCACCGCCTCAAATCTTCCAAATATGTGTGTTGTCCGTATCTTTGCTTATCCCAGGATATGTATGAATTAAATCTTTTCAATAAATCTTCTAAATCAAATCTCCCCAAAGATATGTCTAATCTTTAGTTTCCATCTTTAATCTTCTAGAGTAACAATCCAACAATACGCATAATAATTTTCAAAATAATACTCCATAAAAAGCACCTAAATACACCAAAAAACACAAGAATCGATCAAGTGCGTAATAATCGATCAAAACACACATAAGTAATTAATCATGTCATCTTAATACAAATGAACCCAATAAATTGCACTCTAATATATTAAAAACATGCATAATTTACTACTTACCAATTATATTATCTGAAATGGAAATTATGGAATATGACTTTAAGCATAATTTAGGTCCTGAACCAATGTATTTATCTTTGAAAAATGGGGTTTCATTTGTGGGATTTTTAAAAGAATACCTCAATTGTCAGTTCACTATATATGAAATAAAGTTTCCAAAATATAAACTAGTAGACTTTGTGTAAATTAGGTTCACATGACGTGACTTTCTTTTTCAAATTAATCCTAACAAATAATATTAAACATGTTTTAAATAATAATATTTATATGTTAAAATGTATTATTTTATAAAAGAGAATTCGCGTGTATTTAATTCACATGAGATGACTCCGTCCAGTCCAAAGCTGTAGAATGTGGTGAAGTTGCTTTCACTTATCCAGTCCAGCTTCAAATTCTTGTTTCACTTCAATATAGAAACCAACATGCCTCGACTGAGCATGTGATATTCCCTAGTCTACCTTTTTTCTTAATTATTATTTATAATATTGTATATCTTTTTTTTAAAAATATATTGTATATCCAATTTTAAAAATCTTATTGTGTTGAAATTACATTTGAAATATATGACATAAAATAATTTATCTAAAATTGAGGTACTGATTGAAGCTACAGTCGAGGTACCAACTCCAAAGTTAGAAAGCGTAAGTAATGAAACTTATGGATTTCAAGATCTTGGATGCCTTTTTAGATTTGTTGATGTTTGTATTTGTTAGTTGTTGAATAATTTAATTTGACAGAACTCCCTACATCTTGAATCCAATTAAATATGTAAATTGCTTGATTCATCTATACACAATTGCATAGGGGAAAGAACTAATAGATACACTCCAAAAACAAAAATACCAATGGATTACAAATTACCTTTTTGAAATATGTGATAAGTCTGTTATGCCCTTACTTTCTTTTCTTTGATTTTTCTGCTTTTTCATTTTGTTTTTTTTCTTATTCTTAATTCAAAAAAGCTGAAAATGTGTTGTCCCATCAACCTTTTTGTCTTGTCTCATCAACCTTTTTATTTTATATACTTTATGTTATATATATCTAAAGTGTATATATAGATACACACATTTGATAAGTGGATTATATTGCATTATTTAAGTTACTTAGAGTGTGATTATTTGCATTTTAATGTGACTTGTTTGCATGTTTTTTCGCTTATATGTACATTGATGAGTTAAAGGTCCACTTGATCTTTTGTTTGAGTTTTTGGGTGTTTTTAGGGCATTTTTGGAAATATAAAAGTGTTGGAGAAGGGCCCAAAGATCCATAATAAGTATTGGGGCGAATTTCACTTATTGCAGCCCACACTTGGGGGCCCAGTGTGGGCCGAATTTTGGAAATTGATGGGCCAGCGGAATTTCTCAGTAATTCCAGCCCAATTATCACACCGAAAAAGGCACGAGGGCAAGGGATTCAAGGCAGCCACCAGCAGAAGGTACAGAGGATATCAAATTTCAGGGATTTTCGAGAGAGACAAGAGAGCAACGAGGAGAGATCATCATCTTTACCGTTTGAAGTATTTTCTTTCTAGAACTATGAACTCGTTATTTTGTGTTTCTGTTATGACTATGGACGGCTAAGTTCTTTATTCCAATTCCAGGGATTTCTAAACTTGTATTTTGATGAATACTAGTTAATTTGATATCGTTTGTTAGAATTTTATTCTCATATTATTTATATTGTCTGTTTTAACTTCCTGCATGTTAGGATAATTAATTTAGTTTGGCCACCTAGGTTAATTTATTCTCATATGCCTGTTAGTTCGTATCACGTAATCCGTAATTATTGCGTGTATATGACAATTGGTAACAACTAGAAAAATTTACTAGGGTGATATAAATTGAATTCTTTCGAATCGAGCTAGCGTATTCGAGAATTTATTTGACCTTTATCCTAGAGGCTAATGCTTTTACTGAATTAAATTTAGATCGTATCTAGATTGTTGCTAAAAAGGTTCATTGAAGAGCGTATTTCAATTGGATAAAATTAAGGGATAAAACCGGTAAACAGAGCTTGTTGTTTATTGAGAGTCATTAGTCTGAGAGTAAGGTTGAGCAAACGATGCTTTTAATTAGAAAAGTCAAAATACAAGGGATGAATGAACTGTGAATTGGAAGCCTTTCATCATTTGAATACGATTATTTATTGTTTCTGCGATATTTAATTATTTAGCAATTCTTATAAAAATCCAAAACCCCCTCTTTTGTGTTACGTATTTGTTTTCATAAATTTATAAAATTAGCATAATAATTATTTTACGTTCCCTGTGGATCGACCCCTTACTTACCACTACTACGAGTTAGCAGAGTAGACTAGGGTTTTTATTTTTGTCGCACCTCGAGAGAGCACACCAAATTTTGGCGCCGTTGCCGGGAACGGTGTGAATAATTTTTCTGTTTTTGTGTGATATTTTTGGGGACTTATTTAATGTTATTTTTTTTCAAGTATTTTAGTGTGTTAGTTGTTAATTTTTCTCCCCCGTTACCCCCCTTGTTTACTTCATTGTCATTGCAATTTTCTACAGATTTCTGACACTGGCCCCCCAGTGTCACTGTAGCAGCTTTTTTTTGTCATTTTTTTTTGTTTCTCATTTTTTTGTTCGGTTTCACGTGTTTCTGTCTTTTTTTCAGGTGCCACATTGACCTAGTTATTCACATTTATGGATCAGCTCTTCGTTGGAAATAATCAGAGCATTTGTCCATGCTTACTTTGTGCAACACCATATCATTCTACATGTGATATTCCAATCTCATTTACTTCACAGAAGTCCTGTTATAATTCATATACTAACACTTACAATGCAGAGTGGTATGACTATCCTAGTCTTCAGTATGAGAATTATCAAGGCACTTACTTCGGGGACAATCAATGGAAACCATATCAAGATCATGTGCCTCAAGTTTTCGAAACTTATGATATTGGCTGGTGGAACAATGATGAGAAAAAGTCTGAGCCATCCTTGGAAGATATGATGAGAACCTTGACTTCTAATACGTTGGAATTACAACATGAAAGCATGGAAAGTTCCGGGCAATCAATGGAGGAAATGCTCAAACTACTCAATTCTAACACACTACAACTCCAAAAGAGTGTGCAAGAAACTAGCCAGAGCATGAAGCAGTTTCAGCATGACACTGACTCGAACCTCAAGAACTTGGAGTTGCAAATGAGCCAATTGATTGCCTCTGTTGGCCGAGTGGAGGCTCAAATCAGTGGGAAATTGCCATCCCAACCCGAAATCAATCTAAGAAACGTGAGTGATGTCACGTCGAGGAATGGAAAACAACTGGAGGAGATTAAAAAGCCTGCTCCTTCAACTGTTACTGATGAAAAAGAAGAGAAAATCACTGATCAGTGTGACACTGCCCCCCCCCCCCCAGTGTGGAACTTTCTGCAAAACAGGATGAAAAACATGTTGGTAAATCAATTCCTAGAATTATTGATATTAATGTGATACCTTTTTCTTCCAGGTTTGAACGAGCACTGAAGGTGGATAAGGAGAAACAAATTCTTGATATTTTCCATAAGGTGGAAATTGACATTCCACTACTTGATGCCTTGGCCCAGATTCCTAGATATGCAAACTTCCTCGAGGATTTGTTCACCAACAAGTGTAGGCTCACGAGGAGCGGAAAGATCTTGATGGGAGGAAGTATTGTTCATCAACATAGATTATCATTTGATCGAAGGGATTACTTCACTCCTATCACGTGAAAAATGAATGTTGGACGTCGAGCTAACGACGCTAAACAACAGCGCTTGGCGGGAGGCAACCCGTATTTTAATTTCCTTTTTTTTCTTATTTCTTTGCTTCACTGTGGTCTTCTTCATTTTCTTCGTGTTTTTAACTCTTCCAAGGAATTGAACAGACGCATTGCACAGTTGGAGAGGGAAAATCAGCAGCTGGTCACCCAAGTTGAGAAGCTTACATAAAGGCTGATGTTCATCATCGCCCCTCACCTTCCCACTAATCAGGTGTATCTCTTCCCCTACTTGTACTCTTTCCCTTTTTGTCACATTAAATTGTGTTTTGTGGTTGCTTGAGGTCAAGCAAGGTTTTACGTGTGTGTGTGTGGGGGGGGGAGACAAGATATGAGTAATTTTTGTTTTGTTTGATGCTGTTTTTTGTGATGGTTGCTGTTGTTTTGTGTTGTTTGCTGCTGGTCATAAGTGTTATGCATGAATGTGGAATTTTAGTGTTGTGGCATGCGTGTTTATGTGTGTTTGTGATTGGAGAAGTTAATCGCGATGATGATCTGAGAGTTCTTGATATTTTATGACGTTTTTGTGAGTGATGATTATTGAGTAGAGTTGGTTAAATCTGCTGTTTTGGAAATTTTGTGGAAATTCAGTGAAACTATGAGATAACGTCGAGGTATGATTGAGTCTATGGTTGTGATTTCACTTGCTGATTTGCTTGGGTTTTGATTTGTGCCTTTGATTTCCCCACAATAAAGTAGTCTAAGTTGATGGTTTGCATGGATGATGCATTGTTGGTGTACCCCTGAGGTTGGAAAAAATTATGTTGGATGAAGGAGGTCGGAGTTTAGTTGAAAAATTGTACAAATAAAGGGATCGGTACAGCTGCCCATTTATAGGGGCTCAGAAATTCCGAGCTAAAACCTAACAATGGAGTGAAGTTGCGGTCTCACGTTTGAAAAAAAAGGGGCTGAAACAGCTGCCTGCTCTAGGGGGCTCAAGTGTTTTGAAAGTCGAAAATCTAACACGAGTTGAGCTAAAACCCGAAGGGTAGAGTGGAGCTGCAGACCTCGGCAAAAAAAAAAAAAAAGAGGAAGAAAGGGGAGTACACCAATATGCAGAGTCTGTTAGGATTTATCAGCTTAGGTGAAGAATAGTTGAAAGAAAAAGGGGGAATAGAATGTACATTGAGGAATCTGGTAGATTGATGGGCTGAGGATCAAGCATAGATGATGTTTAAGTTAAGGGATTTTCGTAGGATTTTTGAATCTAGTCCGGGTTTACTCAAGTCATTGCATTGCACTAACGTCACACGAGTTTTATTAGTGAGGACCTGAGCGAGAAATTGACTTATCCAGTCCGGTTGTGCTTTTTGGTGTGAGTTTGCTCAAGGACTAACAAGGATTTAAGTGTGGGGGAATTTGATAAGTGGATTATATTGCGTTATTTAAGTTACTTAGAGTGTGATTATTTGCATTTTAATGTGACTTGTTTGCATGTTTTTCCGCTTATATGTACATTGATGAGTTAAAGGCTCACTTGATCTTTTGTTTGAGTTTTTGGGTGTTTTTAGGGACTTTTTGGAGATATAGAAGTGTTGGAGAAGGGCCCAAAGATCCATAATAAGTATTGAGACGAATTTCACTTATTGCAGCCCACACTGGGGGGCCCAGTGTGGGCCGAATTCTGGAAATTGATGGGCCAACGGGATTTCTCAGTAATTTCAGCCCAATTATCACACCGAAAAAGGCACGAGGGCAAGGGATTCAAGGCAGCCACCAGCAGAAGGTACAGAGGAGATCAGATTTCGGGGATTTTCGAGAGAGACAAGAGAGCAACGGGAGAGATCATCTTTACCGTTTGAAGTATTTTCTTTCTAGAACTATGAACTCGTTATTTTGTGTTTCTGTTATGACTATGGACGGCTAAGTCCTTTATTCCAATTCCAGGGATTTCTAAACTTGTATTTTGATGATTACTAGTTAATTTGATATCGTTTGTTAGACTTATATTCTCATATTATTTATATTGTCTGTTTTAACTTCCTGCATGTTAGGATAATTAATTTGGTTTGACCACCTAGGTTAATTTATTCTCATATGCCTGTTAGTTCGTATCACGTAATCCGTAATTGTTGCGTGTATATGACAATTGGTAACAACTAGAAAAATTTACTAGGGTGATATAAATTGAATTCTTTCGAATCGAGCTAGCGTATTCGGGAATTTATTTGACATTTATCCTAGAGGCTAATGCTTTTACTGAATTAAATTTAGATTGTATCTAGACTGTTCAGCTAAAAAGGTTAATTGAAGAGCGTATTTCAATTGGATAAAATTAAGGGATAAAATCATTAAACAAAGCTTGTTGTTTATTGAGAGTCATTAGTCTGAGAGTAAGGTTGAGCAAACGATACTTTTAATTAGAAAAGTCAAAATACAAGGGATGAATAAACTGTAAATTGGAAGTCTTTCATCATTTGAATACGATTATTTATTGTTTATGCGATATTTAATTATTTAGCAATTCTCTTCAAAATCCAAAACCCCCTCTTTTGTGTTACGTATTTGTCTTCATAAATTTATACAATTAGCATAATAATTATTTTATGTTCCCTGTGGATCGACCCCTTACTTACCACTACTACGAGTTAGTAGAGTAGACTAGGGTTTTTATTTTTGTCACACCTCGAGAAAGCACACCAACATTATAAAATAAAAATTCCCTAAACTTTTGTAATTGCAATAATTAAAATAATTCTTTTATTTTTTTTCGTATTAAAAAATGATATTATTATTATTATTATTATTTTTGTGCATTTTTTTTACAATTTTTACATTTTATTATAGAATACAATTGAAAATATTTTACAGTTTTCTAAAAAATATAATTATTTCTTCTTTTTTTAATAATGGCAAAATAAAAAATGCATATATCTATAAAAATGCATTGTCAGGAAAAAAATAAAAAAAGTTGCATATATTAAAATATATTGCATATACCAAATAACATTGGATATACCAAAATACATTGCATATATACTCAAACCATTTCATGTACACTAAAAAATTTTCATACACGTAAATTACATTGCATTATATAAATTACGTTGCATACACGCGTAAAGATTGTATATAACTTAAAAGATTGCATATACGCTGACACATAATCAATTTGAATCTTTCACACTGCATAATCATCAATTTCACAACAAAACTACCAAAAAATCATTAAAACCCCATAAATCACATTACAAAAATCACCAAAAAACCAATTACCAAAAAATCAACAAAAACTACCCCCCAAAACAATCACCAATCTAAAAATCAACCAAAAAACTCAATACATTAGATCACAAAAAGATCCCGATGTCTCTATTTAACCCAAAACATTAGATCAAAGAACTATTAGCACCGTCTGTATAATTCAAAAGATTAGATCAAAGAACTATAACTAAAAAACTCATCACAAAAGCTAAATTTCATCGATTAACATACCTTTTGTTTTTGTTCCCTAAATATGTATAAAATACTTGTCAAGCTTTCATCGATTAACATACTCGCCTTAATCTTCATCTACATCGGCGACATCGCCGCCCTAGATCTCCACCCCCACCACACACCCACGGTGGATCTGTACAAATCCGCCCGCCCTCCACAGTTGCCGCCATCCCCCACACCTCCAAACACTGTCATCCATGGTGAATGTGAGTTTGTAGAGAGAGAAAATGGAGAAGAGAGAGATAGAGAGTGAATTAGGGAGAAAAAACAGCCTTCTCGCTCCGCCCAAAACCCGTCTTCAACCTGCCACCACCTCAGATCCATCATCGCCTGTCTGCCCCCATCCTTTCCGCCTCTGACATCCCCTCGGCGCCGATCCATCGCCATCCCCATTAGATCCACGCCGCCGCCCACCAGATCCCTCAACCACCCCACCCCCCCCCCCCAAAATCCACAATTGCCGTCGTCATCCATCCCCCCCCCAAAACCCTAGATCCGCCCCCGCGATACCAAATCCACCACCGCCGCCGTCATCCATCACCATCTCCGCCTCCACAAAACCACAACGGTCGTACCTCTACAACTCACACAAAACCACGGTGGCGGCACCGCCGCGACTCCAAAACCCACCACGCCCACACCTCCACAAAACCATCATGTCAAGACCTCCATTAAAACCACCCCACACAAGATGCAAGCGACTCACCACCACAACAAACCACTGCAATCGGGCAATTTGAATTTGAGATGGGGGAGAGAAGTTTGGGGAGAGAGAGATAGAGAGAGAAAATTTGGGATGAGAGAAGTGTGATGAGAGAGAGAGAAGTTGGGATGAGATAAAATATGACTGGTTTTATTTTATAAATATGGTATTGAATATTTTCAGGGTAGGATGTTAATTATTTTTGTAGTGGATAGCAATTTTTTTGGGAACTAGGTTTCTGACACGTGCGTTGCATGTGGCACGTGCAATTGTGTCCGATTTATCGAAGTATGATGGTGCATATTGATCAACAAATAAAATTTTCAAATTTTCAAAAGAAAGCATCTTTTTTGCTGTTTTTTTTAAATATGTTCTTTTGAAGTGTTATAGTTTGGTGGTGCATGTCGAACTTGTTTTTTTTTTTTAGAATTGTCGGGAGTAAATAAAGACTATTTGATAGTATCAATTTTTATTATTCTTCCATCTTTACATTAAAATCTTCTTGTACATAATGTTTTTGGTCAAATGCTTCTCTTTTGCCTTGATCAAAACTTTTGTATAAAAAACCAAACGACATCCATTGCACAGTCTGTTGGCAGGGTCCAAATTTTCTAGCAGCATAATCGGACACGATAGTTGCATCATTTATAGTAGTAAATAAAATGTGCCCTCGCCTATTAAATGCGTCGAAACCTTCAACGAATGAAGCTTCTGATGTCAGGAAAATTGGATCTGGGCTGATTCTATTTATGTACTACCTTCGTCCCCCAAAAGTATGCTCAGAGGGTTTAAACATGTTTTACAAAAAGGTAGATTAAGTTCATTTATGAATAACATAATTAAGTGTGAGTAAAGTATAATGATAACTTGAGTAATTAAGTGTTTGTTGGACTATAAAGATTAAAAAAATTGTGTCCGTAGACTTGCTTAATCTACATTTCGTAAAACATGTTTCAGCCCTCTGAGCATACTTTTGGGAGACGGATGGAGTATATGGCTATTGCAGTTTCTAGTACATTGCAAAGAGTAGTCCAAGCTTTATAATCACATAAATAAGATTATACCTTATCTTATCAAATAAATAAGATAATCACATAAATATGTGCACAATCCAAAAGTAAATTTGCTTGTTATTTTAGTAAAAGAAGGATTATCTACAAAAGTTTCAAGTTTAACTAACCAATTAGCAGTAATACACTGTAAAATACTCTTGTAAAAAAAACAATGTAAAACACTGTCAAGAATTATTTTTACAAACTATACGAAAACAATATCAATAAAACCAAACATATATGCACTTCTACACCACAGCATCAAGCTGCTACATAAAAATCTGGGAAGAAAAGAAATGGGTAGTAATGGTTATCTTTGCACAAAAGACTAAAGAGTATGCAATAATAAAAAGAAAAAAAGGATTTATGAACATATGCAATCTAAGATAACGCTTTGCAAAAATCTGCTAATATAGTCCAATATTTGCTTATCTATTGTAGTTCCATATTCAAAATGTTGTTCCAGCCAATCCTTCAAATTTAAATGAGAAAATTCAAGGTTTCCTGATTGAACTTATCTTATCAAATAACTTGAAAGTAAATAAAACATAGATCTTTGTTCTTTAAGTATCTTTTCTATTGATTAATCTCTACTTATACTTGATAATTTACTTCTGAGCATTTAAAGGTGTCGAGGATGTTTGAACTTGCACACACAAAGATTGGGAACTTAAACAGTTAACACTCCCCGTCTCAAAACTCACCTTCAAAAGCATAAAATAGTTCATCAATATTAAGAACGTTCGCGACTTTTTCAAATTTAACTAACCAAAGGCTCTTAAAATACCTTATGTAGATTATTAAGAAAAGAGAAAAGGAAATATATTTCCTTCTACCACAGTCAACATACAATACCATATCAAAACTCATCAAGAATAAACATTATACATTATAAATTGGGGGGATTTCAACCAGGTACAAAGTGGAGCATTTTATATCAACCAGGTACAATATGCAAAAATGGGTTTGCATTGTAGTACAAAGTTTGTACTACCGTGCAAACCATTTTTGCACATTGTACCTGGTTGATATTATGTTGCGAATTTTGTACCTGGTTGAAATTTCCCCTTATAAATTTTCAAATAGCATGACAAGGACGATAGTGATCAATTCAAATAGACAAGTAATGGACCATCATTTATAACATTAATCAGAGGAAATCATTTAAAATATATTAGACCAATTCACAATCTCTCCTTTAGTAAACACCACCAGAATTCAGAATTTTAGCCGCAACAATAAAATTAGAGTACACACAATCAACATCTCATTCACAATTTCAAATCTCAGCTCCGGTCCTAATTTTTTTACCTTTAGCAACGCCGCAAGTTCAAATTCCTCTAAGTGCAACCCCATAGATTCCAAATATCCCTCCACTTCGTAAGTATTTCTACAACTCCAACACCACAACACCTACACAAAAGAAACACAACATATAAGCTTATCACTTTGCACATTTCAGTTAAATAAAACAATTAGAAGATTGATCCAAGAATATCTCAAAATTATCCCAGAACTAAACTAATAATTCGAGTAATTTTGTATAGGAATCTAAAAGTATAATAACAGAACTTCAACTGCCCGTATCTTCTCCTCGAAAAATTTACTCATTCAATTATCTAGTCAACTACTGCCATGTAATACATATATAAATATATTAATTTCAAATCCTTACATGCATTATACGTTATTTATAAATTTGCAACTGTTACCTCAATTTGGAAGAGGAGTTTGTAGAAATGAACCTTGCTACCTCTGTCCTTACTTGAGCATCTCAGTCGCCACTCAAAATAATGCATGATATGAAATCATTGCTTATCTTGTAGGAATTTTGCTAGATTTAAATTTTTTGATATATGATTGGCAACAAAATTATTTTTGTAATAAAGAGTCTCCGGGGTCTCATAAATACATGAAGCCTCGAACACATCATGACAAATATTCTTACCACAAGGTCATACCGAACTTTTGGACTCTTTCCATATCTGATGAGAAAAACCAGTAAGTTATAAACTCAAGAATGCTCCACATGAGGGAGAGGAAGAGATATTTTTATGAGGTCTAAAATATCTAATCCAAGGTACATACTACCTAGTTTATCATGACGAATCATCATATATACAATCACCAAACTTGAAAGTTGAAATTATTCACAAATTGATGTAGTCTTAGAATATTACTTGAAATTGAATTACTTTGGTAATAGAAATTTTAATGTATTTATGAAGAGTTGGTTAATGTTCTGGCCTTGAAAAAACTATTGAGTCAATGGTCTATAGTGAAATAAAACTCAAAAGTCAGATTCATTTTCAATCAGAATAACATCAGTTAGAACATCACAGATACATGAGAGTTCATCACCACTTTGTCCAACACATGGGCCACCGCAGATATTGGTACACTAATCAATCAATGCCATTAAAAAAAAAAATTAACATTAATCCTAACTGCGGTCAAGTTATGTAATTAGAGATTGTATGGTTGAAAGTTTGATGGGGTTTTCAATCATTTGGGATATAAGCTTCTCCTGCCAATCTCCACGCCACCTCTGCTGCCCTCGCCCCATTTAGGTCACTTTTAAGAAGAAAAAAGAGATTAATTAAAACTTAAAATACATGTTGCAGGTGTTGGTCTTCCTTTGCATATTTTGGACACAAATAAAATCGAATTTTGTGTTTCTCTATTTGAGGGAGCTAGGGGCTGTGGGGAGCAATTTTTGGTGATGAGATACAAAACAGAGAGGGAGAAAATCAATGATAGCCGACAACTTGACATAACTTCTTATTGTGGTAGGTGATAGTGCTTGCGTTTCAAGGACAATGTGAGGAATTTTTTATGTGTTGATATTCACAAAGCTTGATTCTTGTTTGTTGTTTCCATGTTTCATGGTTTGTTTCATTGAATGTTTTATCTTTGTCTTCTGAGCCACTTACACTTGCTGGAATATTACCTAGATGATAATCAAATCAAAATCAGTCATCACACATGACCAGATGATGCTAATAAAATCAACCAGATGTTATTGCTTCTTAAGAAGGATTGCAAAATGCTTATCTAAAAACCAAAAATATAAAACCACTATAGTAATTATAATTCAAATTCCCAAAGCGCACAACATATTTTTACAACCAAGACACAAAAAAATTAAAGTTCTGAAAAAACATGGAATTTACAGGAAGATCCTCCTAAAAGAACAGATAACCTACAATCGATGCTATATTTTGAATTTCATTTGAATCGAAATCAAAACACAGAGGCTCCTGTAAATTAGCGACGTGTGAGCCTACCTTAAAATCCTTTGATAGATATTTATAGATTTATAGGTTTTAGATTAATCACTTTGATTACCTTCACCAGGTTAATTTTCATGGCCTTTAAATATATGTATCCTTAAGCTGGCTAAGTCATACCAAGAGCCCTAGCACAATTTATACAAATATTATACAGTTAATCAACATAAAAGTAAAGGAATGGAGCAAGAAATCAATTCATATTCCATGAACATATTATACATAATGTTGTTTGATTACAACAATCCATAGATAATTATCTAAAAATAATATTTATTTAGCATCACTAAATAGCCGACACGGGCTTCCAAAAGATATAAAAATATCCACACCGGCACACCGCCAAAATCTCAAAAGACTGAAACAAAATGTAACATCAGAAAGTGTACCTTCTAAACAATTCCATGTACGTCATATGCAAGATGAGCATCTACTTCAGTAGAAAGGCTGCCAGGAATAAGGTTCTTCTAATTTCCAAGGCAGAATTTAGAAAGCTCATTAATTAAGAATTTTTTCAATGGTGAACACAGTATTTGCCATCTATACATACCAAATCACACACAAATGACAATGATATTTCATCTACAACACCCCCATATACCTGTAAAGGGAAGTCGGAACCAATGGAAGAGATAATAAGGGGATGAAGCTTGGACTTGCTGTGGAGCGAGCACCAAATACTGAATTAATACCACTTTATACGCTATGATTGCTTCTATCATCTCTCGAAACTCCAAAAATTAATTTAGTATCGCAGGAAGCACATTCTGAACACAAGAAAGGACATAACTAAATGAGAAAGTCACACCAAACAGTTCAATTGTAATATTAAATACTCGTCCTAGATACTAAGATCGAGCTTCTAAGGACGTCTTCTCCAAGGAATTTTTAAAGTCAATCGAACAGTATCACTTTCATAAGGATACTCAACAATTCGAACAACATGAGAAGAATGTTGGTTTTAGTTTGTCCGACCAAAATAGAAACGCCTTTAGATCAAGTCCTCATTTGGAACTAAACGATAAACTGCTTCAAGACCATTTTGCATGCCATAACTCATTAGTATATAGGCAATATAAGAAAGCATCCTCAAATCCAATAATTTGTAACCAACTCACAAAAATAAAAATAGATGTAACAAATAAATTATAGCATAAATTAATCAGATTATATGAAAATGTAGTTGGACGACACCATATGCAGGAAGTATCACTTGAAGTTACCATAGAAAATGGTTTGACATTTACCATTATTTAACCTCTAGTATCCAACTCAACCGAAGTGCATGAATGTACTCGAGTATTCCAACAAATTGTGAAATAATTGGCATGATACTCATGTAGATACGGGAATGAGAGGAGTCAAATTAGCAACTGAAAATAAATTTGTATCTTGTTGTGTATGAGTAATATAATGCAGATGCAAGAGGACAACCTGAGTGTTTTAGTGATGCTCAGATATTGGCCTTATACTGTCAAGGAGAAGCAAATAGAAACTTCAATTGCTATATCCATAATATACCTCCTAAAGTAGCCTATGTAACAGAATATAGTTGAATATGTGTTGCTCTGCCTCTAGTAGCATAAAACTCAAAACACACACCCTCTACAAATATACAAGAGACGTTAGTTACCACCCTGAGGTTTGGTAGAAATTTCAGATTTTTAATCCCCTTCCTGCTGCTCTTGCTGCAATATGACATGATGATTTGATAACTCAGGCAGGTTGAGGTCAAATAGTCGAGCGAGCAATGGATGAAAAACAAAATTCTCTATAAAATTAAAGACGACCAAAATAATTCGAGTTCAAATGACAATGTAATTTCAGAATTTGAATTGACAACCTATTTGCAAGAAATAAACAACATCAAAGAACTCGAAGACAATAAATAGAGGAGATGAAGCGCGGCGCACCTGAATTAGCGTAAAAAAACCAGTTGCCGCCGTCGTCCATTGTGAGCCGCGTCCATCGTGCCTTGTCCCATCATCGTTTGCATATCCTAAGGATAGATCACGCGCCACTACTACCGGGTGTCTAGCGTTTGTCTCAATCAGTGCCTATCTGCAGCAGTTTCATCTCCCCGCCGTATGCATTTATTTACCTTTTTTTTCTAGGTTTCTCCAAATATTCGTAGTAAGAACGAATTTAGACGGTGAATATATGAAAATTTAATATCTCCAATTACATGAGCAATAAGTATTAGAATATGAAAAGATAGGGATTAAATTATACAATATCAAAAGTAAGAAGGGTAAAACGGTCAGAAAATAATTCTCAAATCCTAGGCACTTTTAAATATAGTATAGATATAGAAATGTACCTGGTTGCTATTGGACTTTTTTTTTGTACCGGATCGCTAATAACCCCAATTGCATATCATATGTCCGATAAAATAATCGAATGAAAATTAATAAAGGAGCATTTTTTTAAATGTCGAGTGTTAAATATTTGACAGGTATAATTTGAAAATTAATATTTTTCACTTAAATATTTACTTTTAATTAAAAGGATTACTTTCCTAAACACTATGTATAATTTTGAAAACTAATATTTTTAACTAAAAAATAACTTTTAATTATAAGGATCACTTCCAAAGTGAATTTTTTTTAATTGAATTTGAGGTCATAACAATTTATGCTCAAAGTGACGTATCATTTTCACTCAAAATATTAGTATTATTTGTCAATCGTATACACCTCAATTACCAAATGTACCCAATTAAAAGTGAAAAGATATTTAGGTGTAGAAGCGTTTTTTTTTTTTTTTTAAGTTGGGTCACACTAACTTTTCAAATAAGTACTCGATGCTTCTACACATTTATATTGAAATGCAAACACCACCTAAAATTTACTAAGTGCACCACAATTTTGACTATCATACTTGTCCTATTTGAGAAAAAATAACAGCTCCCCCATCCCCAATATACACTATTAACAAGAAAGAAAACGGAGGTATTTGCCTCAACTTCTCTACATTAGTCACTTGCTCACGACTTTAAAAAAAAATTTAAGGTCAAATAATGATTCGATTTCATGGCTTCCTGTTAAATTTGTCAAATGTATATGTATTGATTCTTAAAAAATATATTAGAATAATAAATTATTTTTTCACTCGAATCATGAAATCAACAAAGACAGATATCTTTTTAATGAATGGAGTATATAACTTAGGGTAAGATATGAGTTGAGTTATTTTAATTATGTCAAAAATTGATATTTCACGTGAACTCTTCATTATCAAATATCACTATCATACATACGCATTATCACTTGTTATGACTGGTCTTCCTAGGTCAAAGTTACTCGCCCAGTCAACAGTCAACCGGAAGACCTGCCAATCATGCTCGTCTAGCTCAACAAGTACGACTTAGCCAAAGTCAGCATTAACAACAGTCAACCCGTCTATTAGTTCAAATAAGACGGACCACACAATCAAAATCGCACTCAACTCACAATTGAACGAATCAAGCAAGAATTAAAGAACGACAACAATTTACGTGGTTCGACGTGAAATGCCTACATCCACGGGATCAGGACACTCTCAATACTATCACAATGAAGCCAATTACAAATTACAAAGCTCAGACCCCACTATTGAATCGCTCGAGCCCCCAACTATCAAAGTATGAACCCTAATTCCAATGCGATGATATGAACGATGAAACTAACTGCAAACTTAGGGGAAATGGAATACAACTGACTACTTAAACATCTGAACGTCCAATCTTAAGTCTCGAAGTGGTTACGAACAGAATTCGGTTAAAACCAATGCATGTCGTACATGTGCGATGCATGTGTATACCATGCGAGAGGCGCGCGCGAATCCGTATGACTTAATCCACTTCTAGTGACTCAATAACATACTAAGACGAGCAACAAGAGCTTCCAACTGAAATATTTTGGGGTTATACTGAAAAGTATGCTTTTACTTTGTATAATCAAACTGAATTTTCTGTCTTATTTACTGAAATAAATTATTTATCACTGATGCTTTAAATATCATTGAATGTTACATATATTTATTGCATAATTGTTCAATAATCAGTACGCGTTACATTGTAGTTAATTTAGTGATACCAGATCATAGAAGATTAAATTAACAGTCCATTGTAACTAAAAGTACGCGGTTCACGACCTAGATGGAAATGAACAATCCATCGTGAAAGGCTGAAGTGTAAGGCTCAGATTGGCTTGTCTTGACCAAAAGATTACACTAGTGCATGATTGATGCACTGAACAGGACCTATAGGAGGATAAATTCTTCAGCACTGAACCAGGAAGAATTAGACCTCAGTGGTTCGTTATTTCTTAATCTCCTTCCCTTAAATAGGATCGCGTGTGGTTAGTAATTATTGCTTTGACTTATGACGGGTAGAGAATCAATGAGATTCAATACTTTGTATCTTGGGCAATATTACTGGTCACATGCGATTGCTAAGATTTAATACGAAGAATCGTGTGCGGGTACGCTCGTTTGATTTGCCCCCTTGGGAGGTTCATAAGATTTATCATACCAAATCTTGCAAGTGGAATTTGTTTCCGGTATGGATAATAATGTTGAACCGTTCCTTGACCAAGGACAAAAAGATATTAATTAATGGAAAGCTATTTCAGTGGCTTGAATTAATTAATAGGTTAGATAATCTTAAACAAGGGAAATAATAACCGGGAGCCATATTAACAGTAATATGGGTTAAGATGGATAGTGCAATATTAATTATATAGTGGGATTAATTAATATTTATGGGCTTGAATAATATTGTGGCTCAATATTGAAAATTCAAAGTCCATTAGAAGGTCCAATCTTAATTCTCCTAACCCCTCAAGTAGCCCAAACATAATGTCCAATAACTGAAAAAGGTGTTTAAAATAAAATAAATATTGTTGCCTAATTTTTCCTAAATTTTCGAAAACAATAAATAAAAGAGGGAGAAAGATTTTCTTTGAATTTTGTTATGGAATGTGGATAAGTATTCCTGGAATACAAGATTATCTCATTAATTCAAGAAATCTCCCACTTGGTTATTTATTAAGCAGTTTTTCGAAAATCAAGAAGAAAATAAGGAAGGAAAGATTTTCTTGATTTTCTTGAAAATATGTTATGGAAGATATGTATTCTTGAAATACAAAAATATCTCATAAATTCAAGAAAATCTAAATCTTGGATTTCACTCCTTATTATTTTCGAAAATTTCATAATATTAGGAGGTGGGATTTTTGTGGAAATATTTAATTATGGAGAAAAGAATATATTGGATATATTCAAGATTTCTTGAAGATCAAGAAAAGATTTTCCCATCTTATTTTTTCCACCCAAAATTTCGACCACCCCTTCCCTATAAATAGGGGATGATTATTTCATCCCCAAGTGCAATTTCATGTGTTGAAAAAATTAGAAATCCACAAAGGTGGTGCAACATAATTTTATTTTTCCTTTTTGTTAAATTGTTCACGAGCCCCTTCCACCGGATTGTTGAACAAGGGCAAGGGAATACTTGAGAAGACCTTTTGGTGTGTTCGTGTGAACGGGATCCATCTTCTCAACGGTTGTCACTCCGAGAGGTTAGTTTACGTAAACTCGTAGTAATTCCGCATGCGTAGGATTTACGTGAACTAATTGTATGCATGATTGGTTGTTGGATTATTATTTGAGTTAATATAGGATTAATTCATGCTAGTAATAATTGTTAGAATTAAATTTGTATTTAAATATTCAACCCGAATAGATCCGGGCAATTAATTCCCCAACAAAACGACCTTCAATCTCTTACTGAAAACCCACAGTATTAGTACTTTCAACATACAGTATTAGTTCCCAAACCAAACAACATCAATTGGTTTAACTAAAGCTATACTTTCCAGATGACTTCACACCGCCAATAAAGGGCAGACACATGGCCTACCAAAGTTGATCGACCAGCTTGGAAAGCAAGCCCGACGAGCAACTCCTGAGCTAGGGTCCTGACTCCTGACGGACCTTGCTTGACCTAAAAGCTACCTTGGGGATCGAGTTAGAGAGCTCGGCAACCGAGCCCCATCCACCTCATGTCCAGCTAGGCTAAACAGTCAACCTGGAAACTTACTCACCAAGTCTTGAAAAAGATAAGACATAGATACAATGCCAAAACAATGTAAGAATGACTACTTCTGCTAGGCCTTGTAATATAAGTTGGCATTATCACATTTAATAAAGGACTTTTGTTCAAATTCAAGTCTTACACTTATCTAAATTTCCACACTAATTATTCACTAAACACACTCAAACTTTTCGAAATCTAAATCAAGAATCAAAGACTTGATTCTTGTTTGTTGGTTGAAAATCAACTAATCACATCATATAAAAATAATTCAACTAGCAACACTACTGTTATGAATAAATATTATTACTACTATGCTATGCACTTCTATTTTTAAAAAAATTAACTATTTATTAAACCGTGATAATAGATTTTTATAACAATTAACAAGGGAATTTTTTATTTTTTTTACAATTGTTACAAGTCAATTTTTTTTACAACTGATATAAGTCAAAAGGCGTCCAAGGGCTGTGAATACTATTTACCGCGTTATATTAGAAAAAAACGAAAATCAATGGAGCGACACGGAGGAGAGAGGCGCACCGATCAATTCGCTGCAGCGCCGCCTTTTGCCGCAGACGGCGGCCATTTCCACTACGACGATAGACCGGACCAATTTTACGGCGGTCAGAACCAACCGGAACACCGTCACCATTACAACTTCAACGGCCATCACAATGAGTCCACTGGTTACCACCTCAACAACGATTCCAGCAACAATTCGCTGCCTCTCTCAGGACACAAGAGACAATTCCCTCACCCTAGTAATTGCAAACTTTTAATTTTTTGAATAACTATGATTCGACCTAGTAGTTTCGCCATTTTGAGTATCGTTTTCTACAGATAATGCTGATTACAGTTTTGTGAAGCTATACGTTGTAGGCATTCCGAGAACAGCTACCGAATTGGATGTAAGTAGCAAGAGCGACGTAAATTTCTTTAAAGATCACCTTGCGTTGCTCGAATTTATAAGTATTATTTTGCCTCAAAGTTCTGATTTTTATCAAATTACCTAATTATGTAGTTTTTACCCTTTATATTCAGGTTAGATCTGTCTTTGGAGAACATGGAGATATTGTTGAGGTTGTTCTTCTAAAGGATAAGCGGACTGGTTTCCAGCAGGGTATGAAGCATTGATTTTAATTAGGACTTTTGCTTCAAATTTAATGCTATGCTGAGGTGTAATGTGCATTTGGTTTTATAGACTTGCAAACATTCCTAAGATTTTGGTATAATTTTGTTTGATGAAGTACATTACCGTGCTTTTAGCTCGATTAAACATTTCAATCTGTATTTTGTGGTAGTTTGATGTGTATTCCATGATCATTTGTGGCTGATATCATTGCCTTGTAAATGTACCCTGGCTTGTACCTATTTGTCGATTATCTTAAATACGTAATCTAAAATGTGAGCATATAGATATATATACAGATTCAAGGGTATTGAATGAATATGCATAGGGACATGAGACGGATTTTCTCAACTGTTTATATGACCTAATGACTCTCTTATAAAAAGATTTATATACTTTACTGGATGTCTGGGAGTTGGCATGTACTAATGCAACAATCCACCAAAAATATTTAACTAAAAATAGGTGTGCTTCTTGCCACACTGTACTATCAAGTTGTAAGAAAAGTCATTCATGAAGGGCTGTTAATAGTACTGTTCTTAACCACGGTGTTTTGCGCTGCACATTTACCTACATGATAATTCTGTCAGGCATTGCCATTTTCATGTGCTAAACATGGAAGGATCATTTGTAGTTTCGTCGATTTTGGAAAATATGTAAATATGAGTATCTTGATTTCATATGTTTCTAGAGTGCTGCTTTGTGAAGTATGCAGCGGTTGAGCAAGCTGAGCAAGCTATTGGGGTATTTAACAGTCAATATACTTTCCCTGGGGTTAGTATCAAGTATTTCTGGCCAAAATTATTATATCCAAATACATATAATATTTACTGCCTTACATACTGTTTTCATCCAGGCGTTAATTCCTCTGAAAGTTAAATTTGCTGATGGAGAGCACGAACGCCTTGGTAATTATATCCTCATGAAACTTATTGTGTTGTTTGCTATAGATTGTTGCAATGCCTTTTTATCAGTGTTATTTTAGGGTTTAGGATACAGCAGTTTTCTGAACTTGATTTCTTTGAAGTATTTTGGTGGTTTATAGAATCCCATGCACTGTTTCTGGTGATAAGCTCTCAGAATTGACTGGTCAAGATATTCTTTTCCTAATTTTATTGCTTTGGTCACATGTCTCGCTCTCAATTGTTCGTCTCATGTGAATGAAAGTGTTATTTGTGCGGATACATTGGATTTCAACTGCATTTACATTAAATTGGTGTCTTTGAGTCTCAAATACTGCATTGTTCATTTGGTAATTGTTTGTCAATTTCTGGACGAATGGAACATATATCATCTTGGATGGGTGGCATTTATCTTATTGCCTCCTTGGGTGACAATCTGGTATGTTATCTTATTGGTTTGAGACCTGCTGAGTGTGCTATATGTTTTGAAATCCATATACAGTCACCACTCACCTATGTAATTAATAGAGAATGCAGTTCTTATCAAATAGTCAGATTCCACGAATGGAATGTCTTTCTATGAATATTGGATTTCTGCCTATCCAATCTGATTTGAAGTATTAATTTATAATATCTCATTTATAGGTTTTCACAAGTTTCTGCATTTGTATTTCTGATTGCATGCCATCTGACTCAAAATTTAAAACTCATGTTTTTTTTTTGGATTCTTGCTGATCTAGTTTCCCTCTCTGTTCACAGGGAGCTTTGGTGGACCTGCCCATAACCACAAGTTGTATGTTGGCTGCGTGAATAGACAGGCTTTGAAACGGGAAATTGAAGAAGTACTTACCTTTTAGATTCTTTCTATACTTTGCTGTCTATTTCTTGGAGACCTATTAGGCTATTACATTGTCTATGCTGAAGTATTTATATTAGACCTTGTAAATGATGCTTTATTTTGTTTTCACATTGTATTTTGATATATATTATTTTCAGTCTTGCTTTTGTTTGTACTCTGAGTGGGCTCATTAATTAGTTGAATTTGAGTCAAGCCTCAAAAAATATGTAGTTTTGAGCCCAAGCTTCTTTATTATAGTCGGACAAGGGACCTGTTACAATTTAAAAATTCTATGTTTTTTTGGTCAATACTAAGAGAAATATCTGAGATTCTGAAGTTATTCTTCTTCTTCTTATTATATAAAATTGGTGCTTTGTCAAGTTCTGATTGAATGTTTCTATTTCCAGATATTTTCACCTTTCGGTTTCATTGAAGATGTTTTTATGGTTCGGGATGAATTCAAGCAAAGTCGTGGTATGTATTCTGCTATTTCTCTTGCCTTGTCATCTAAGTTCATCATGGATTGCATGAGGCTTGAAAAAGCATTTAGTAGTTCATCATAGATTGCTACCTGTCGTTCTTTGTGCCCTGAAATTTGTTTATAGTCTGCTATCTATGTGCCCTGAAAACGACTCTTTGAATTGGTGGAAAACAAAAGTTTGTGAAATCATTTGGTTTATTCCATGCCTTTCATTGGTATTTGTTTGCTGTTTTTGGATGTATTGCAACTTGTTGATTAGTGGATGGATGTTTGCTTATTTCTTTTCACGTGAACTTTCGGTTGCTTTCAAGGATGTGCGTTTGTCCAATATTCTTGTAGAGATATGGCAGTGGCTGCAATTCACGCTTTACATGCAACATATGTGATGAGAGTAAGCCATAGTTTTTTGGATGTGTTTGTTATCTACAAAAATTGATTTTAATTTTAGAAGTTAATCTAAAGATTCTTTCTTTAGGGATGTGATCAACCGTTGATAGTTCGGTTTGCAGATCCAAAGAAGCCACGCATAGGGGATTCAAGGTACTATGCATTTTGAAATCGTTGCTACTGTTGTTTCAAATTATTGTGAATATTGTTGCAGAGTTTGTGAACTGTGAGTTCTGTTCATGCACTACATCTTAGTTTCAAAGAAACATCCAATCTTCAATATATTTTTTTGCATGTATTGATTGTGGTGGTATTGCTGGACAGCCAATATTTTTGCCCGGAAAGAGAGCCTTTTAATATTCTAAATGATTTTCTTCCATCATGTAAGTAGATGCACACACCAAAGAGACACTTGAAGAGGCCATTAGTTAGTAAGGTTTTCCCAAAATTTGAGAAGGATATTGTCAAAGCAAAAGATGAAAAATAGGTTGCCAAAAAGCTAGATTGAAACCGAAAAAAGAGACTTTAGAAACTTTATGTTGAGAAATTGAATGTTTGGAAGCCTCTAAATTTAGAGAAAACATTTAGAAGCTGACAGGAATAAATTGATTTTTATTTTATTTTATTTTTCTCTTCAAGATTTTCTTGTAGTATATATATATATGAGGTTTATTCACTGATTTAAGCCTTTAAGACTGTACATATCAAACTCCTAATAAACTTTGAATTCCAGTTTGATGAAGAATTTTACACAAGTTTTAGTTGTGTTGGTGAAGTAATGTTATCCTTATGTATAATGTTATCTTATGTTTTATTATACTCATATATAAATTCTTATTTTTATTTAGACTGATGGAAATTAAGGTTTAATCTGCTATCTCTTACAAAAAAAAAAAAATCTCTCTTGTCTCTGATTTTTGTTAAAATACTGTGTCAGCTTGATACTTTGGTTTGATTTTGTCCAGGCGCGCTCCATATATAAATGATCCCTCTAGTTTGCATGTGCTGCCTAACGAAATGCAGCAGATGAAGGTAGCATATTCTTCCTGATTATCCATAACCACTGGAGCTCATATTTAACTTTAAAATTTTCACATCTTGTGGATGTTTTTAAACTGAACCCCTGGTTTTTTGGCTAAAACGTTAGTAGAACTCTTTATCAGACAATCAAATTTGTTTGATGATGTCTATGTTGATTCTGCACTTTGGTGTAATAACTCCCAAGTGTTGGTGGACAAAAAATGTGTTTGTAGTTTTCACTCATAGTTGGAGGAGTATCTTTTTCATACAATAACAATGTGGCTTGCTGTTGCAACTTGGCAACAGTTACCTCCACTGAATTTTTGTTTACTTTTCGGCTAGGAAAAGTATTTTAGCAGATGTTAATATGATACTCTGGGTGTGTTTTGAAACACTTAAAACAACTTTCAGAAGCACTTATTTTCAAAAGCTGTGAGATGAAGCTTTAAAAATAAGTGTTTCTGGAAGCTGTTTTAAGTGATTCAAAACACTCCCTCTCTCTAGTTACATTTGGCTCTTGCAATTCACTAGTTTGATTTAGTCAAAAGTGGACTTCAAATTAGTATCACTTATTTGTCATAGATTCAAGCATATATTTATTTTTTGTATCTAAAGAAAAAGCATAATGAGGATGCATTGCAATGTTTTCTTGATATTCCATTGTTTATCTGCCTTGCCATGGCTAATGAAAGATATATCATTTTGGAAACCCGTTTCAGTATTTTTCTTCGTCATGCTCATTTCATATTTCATCTTCCATCTTGTCTTTGAGAACTGGTAATGTGGCTTAAACATCTTTAGAAAAGCTTTGGTTTGATTTTGGCTTATGCATTTGCATCTTTCAACAATGCCAATTGTATGTTTTGCAGTCTTCGCACTCAGGATGCAGCATGGAAATAATGACAAACAACCAGTCTTCACACTCAGGATGCAATATGGAAATAATGTCAAACAATGATATTGCACCGGCATTTCACGCATTTGACTCAATTCCTGGGGTCGAAAACACTTTAGAATGTGACTGGAGCGAGCATGTTTCTCCTGATGGAGAGTTATATTATTATAACTGTGTAACATGTGAAAGCAGGGTAAGAATTTCTTGTTTTTCTCTAACTGTTATTACCTATCAGCGTTGCAGAGTTGACCTAGGCGGTTGGCTACATGCCAACCAATTTTCCTATAATTGGCTGAAGTAGGCACTTCCTTTCTAGTTTACCAATTAGTCGTCTAGGTTTAGACTTGAAATTTTTTTTGTTTTTAAATGTAAACGAAGCAATATTATTTTCTATACTTATATGAATGATAAATTTGTGAAAAGAGATTAAGAATAAGATAAAAAATCATATTCACTCCCTCGCTCTTACCACACGCAGAAACACGTCACACATTTCATTTTAGTTTACAATGGTCTCGATGTACAAGCTAATAACATGTTACTTTTTTTATTTATCTTTAACTGGAAAGAGGGGAAATATAAGGCGAAATGTTAGAAATATCATAAAATATAAAAAAAAAAAAAAACAGTCGGAGTAACGCCTAGTAATTACTGTAACATTGCCCTATTGTTTAGGACCATGTGTAATCTTGGATTTTGATGGTGTACCATAATATCATAACAGTGGGAGAAACCTGAGGAGTATGCACTTTATGAACAAGAACTTGATATTCTGGAAGAACAGCAGCTGCAGGAATCAAAACCGCATCTCCTTTCTTCTCCTGAGGTTTTTGTAACTCAAAAGGTATAGGTGCAGTCACAGAAGCTCACATACAAGAGGTGAAGCTAAAATCACGATTCTTGAGTTTCATCTTGATACGGTTAGTGCCAGTTGACTGCTTCGTATTTCTCTTGAGAAAATTGTACAATACAACTGCATCTCATGTGGTTGATCGGAAGAAAGTTGAGGAATTCCAAGACCTGGCTGTTATATAGTACGCACATGAATTGACTTATGTAAGACATTTCGCTATAAGTAGTTCAAAGAGTTTCACTTGGTATTACATAAGACTCAAACTCCATGATATCGAGACACAAAATTAATCAACTTGACAATTAATTGATAGTGCGTTTTGCAGGTTGTAGTTTGCTGTCTTATCCTGCAGCAATGTACTGAAAGATTGCTGTCTTATGTGGTGGTATTTTAATGAAAATTAGAGGTGTCCACTTACTTGGTTGTTTGATTTCACCTACTAGCTCAACAACTTATGATTGCTGTGTTTTCCTGATGTGTATATATATTTAGTCTATTAATTTAGTGTGAATCTTACAAAAGTGGATAACTAATTGAGTTAGATGGCGTAGATTTTCTTTGCAATGCCCTTCAACTGCAGATAAATATATATGTTGCACCACTTGAGCATGTGTGCCCTTCACGACACTTTTTACTCGAATAGCCAAAACCCTCTAATGACTTGGTCCGACCAAGACTCCAAAAACATGTTCCAACAGGTTTGATTGACATATGTAGTTGGGAGTCTTATGATTTGATTTTACTAATATGTTTTTGATGGTGAGTATGATTTGATTTTATTCATATGTTTTGATGGTGAGTGAGCCTTGCACTTTTTTCATTGAGTTGCCCTTTATTGAAAGATTGCAAGTGAAATTCTTGAATGAAATTGGGATTTGAAAATTTGATATAAGAATCCGATGTTTGATTTTAGGTCTCAGTTTCATTAAAGAATTTTATGTAATCCAACGGTTGAGAGAATAAAATGTTGTTTTCACTTTTCAAGGGAAGGAATGACTCACAAACAGGGTATTAAATGACATGAATATGAGGCTGGTCACTGTATCTTTTCGCAATCAATGGCTAATCTTTTCCACTGTTCAAGTAGTGGTCGAATAAAATTATCAACCTCTGATCGCCTTCAACCAGAAATTAACTATTCATTTATTCTTTTAAATATTACACATCCCCACCCCCAACACATCAATCAATCAAGTATTAATATCTGATTAATCTTATGGTGTAGAGTGTCCCCTTTTGTTTTAATTAATTTCTTGGTTGGGGGTACGCAAGCGTAATGAGAATTATTTTCAATAATATTGTTTTATAATTTTGATGTGTTTATAATAGGAATAGAAGTAAGTAATTGATTGTCTTATTTTTATCTCTCACTCAACCCTCCTAATATGATATCAATTGTTGACTTTTTAATTAAACAATAATAATGCAATCAATAACTTCATATTGATTGAGCCCTCAATTTCTTTTTGATAACTCGGTATTTGGTTCAAGGACCGACTAACCCGAGGACCAAAATCCACTGATCACTAGCGGGGGTCTCACTTCGAGCCAGAGCTTAGCTCTGTATGGATTGTCCTATCTCAAAAATTAATCGCACCTTAGGAATTCGGATTTGAGACATAGTGAAGAGCACATTCCTAAATACCAAGCCTATACAACTAGGTCAACCTTTGGGGGTTATTGATTAACCTCTCAATGATACTCATTATCATTACCATTTTTGAGTTGTACCAAGGGAGCCCTCACTTGACAATTAATTTAGAAGTAAATTTCAAGGTTTTCTTCGTCTCTTAATCCTCGTATAAATTCAGGGTGGGCGAGGTTTGGAATTTCATCAATACATTAGGACAACTCTCGTCTTTCAAATCATGCGACGACGTTTAGCGATGTGTACTCGAAATTCACCACAAGTGGGACGAAGGATTAATGAGGTGTCGACCAGCACCGACTCTTAGGGGTTGTTTGTTTACAATTTTGAGGGGATTTAAAATCCTATAGAGGGATTTTGAAGGATTTTGTATAAAGTAAAAAGTATATTTGTATTTTGTATATGTTTGTGAGTGTGGATTTTATAGGATTTGATAAAGTAGGATTTTGAAAAAATAGATGATAGAAAGAATATTATATTGTAAAAAGTAATGTAGAAATGATTGGATGATTGTTTAATGATTAATGTGTTTGTATATTATATTATATAATGATAATAAAGTAAAAAAAACAGGAGAGGGAGTATTGAATTGAATATATAATAATAATTGAAAAGTGTGTGATAGATGATTGATAGTGTATTGAAAATTGTGTTTGAAAAAGGTAAAGTAGGTGTATTATAGGTATTATAGAGTAGAATTTTGGAGGATTTAAAATTATGTACCGAAATCCTGATAAACAAACGAGAATTTGTGATTTGAAATTCTGAAAGTCACTTTCAAAGTTGTAAACAAACTAGTCCTTATTATGTTTAAATCAAACATCGTCCATCTCTTTTTAGTCAAGTCGTGATTCTTCATCACAAGTTACAACGTTATCCATCTCTTATAAGGTTCAATGAATTCAACCTCATAATAGACACACCATATTTAGTTTAGAACGACAAATGTTAGGTCACTTGTCAAAAGTCAATTCATTCATCTTATCTACCCTCTACTTTCACCATTCATAATGTAATTCGTATCTATATCGTTTCAAGATTTTTTTTCATGCTACACTGATGAACAATGTCCAGCAATGCTTGTCCACCAGTGCTTTAAATTAGTAGAGTAACTTGGAAAAAACTCAATTGCAATACGATCGAGAAAAGAAATTAAATTGAAAACATTCCATATACACACAAGTGTGTGAATCAACAATGTGAAACATGTATGTAGATTTAGAGTGGTGGGTGGGGAGAAAAAAAGAACTATATAGTACTATATCATAGTTTTTGGATAAGAAATTGGACACGCACAAAAAGACCACCACTAATTAGGGTTTCTTCGACTTCTAACATTAAAATACATACTAGTAATCAAAGATCACATTTTTCACTAATTCATCTACATGCTATAACATACATTATCCTATAAACCAGTTAGTAAAGAAACTGATGAAGATAAACTCAACAACAAAAAAAGTCAAAGCTCTTCTTTCTTGATAGTTGACCATGGCAACATATCTTGCAAAAGCCCATTGTTTGCAAGCAAAGCAGCAGCAGGAGAAGGAGAAGGAGAAGCAAAGCTCATCTGCTGACGTCCACTCAAGTAGTTGATGAGATTGTGGGGCGCCGCCGCCGCGGAGAAGCCGAGGTACGGCGGCGGCAGCGCGGCGGAGAGGGGGCGGGCCATTTGTGGGCTTGTGTGAGTGTGTTGGCCTTCATATGTTGTGACAACAACTGTGGGATCATTGCAAGATCTCTCCACCCTTTTTTTCACATTACATGATGCATTTGTGCATCTGTAGTAACTCCTGCAACAATGTCATATATGTGACAATTATAGCAACATCTATATATATGATTTTTCCATCTTCAAATTAATTAACATGTATTTATGTATGTACCTAGGAAAAGGGCTGTTTTTGACAGCTTTTTGACCGTACTTTCTCCATCTGTAACCATCTTCCAAATGATCAACTTCACTCTTTGTCATGAAAGCAAATCTTGCTTCTCTCTGCTTCTTCTGATTTGTTTTTTGGCTTTCAACCTATATGCATAACATATTTTGCCATCATGACTACAAACAAACAAAAAAACACACACATCCCCACATATCTGCAATATACATATCAGGAAAATAGTTGGTAATCATGTGTAAACAAGTTTTACATTTCAACTAATACTTTATAGTAAAAGAACTAATACCTTTTAACGAAACAACTAATACTTTTAAAAAAAATACACACCAAATGCAAATTGGTTTCATGTTTCAACTAATACTTCATAGTATAACAACTAATACCTTTTAATGAAACAACTAATACTGTTCAAAAACACACCCGCACACAAATGCAAATCAGTTTGCACGGTAAAACCAGTTTACACAAGACTTGCCTCAAGAAAAATACCTACAAAATAATCAGAAAGAATATATATATATATATAGAGAGAGAGAGAGAGAGTAATTACTCTTTCTTAGTTTTGTGTATCTCTTTTTCTTCTTCTGGTTCATCATCATCATCTTGTTGTTGTGGTTGTATATTAGGATGTTCAGTGGATTCAGAAGAAATGGAGGAATAATTGGGTGTGGCGGGCGATTCTTGAACCAAAGTGTGACCGGAATTATTGATAAAAGGCTCCGTTTGAAGAAGATCAAAAACAGAAGGCCTAAAATCCTGCATATTGAGGAGTTCTATGAACCCTAATGAGCTCCCCTTTTCACACTCTGATGAGTATTCTTCAAACATCTTTCTACCAATCTTAATTTAGAGAGAGAGAGAGAGAATTGAAAAGGAGTGAAATTGGGATTATGAAGAGAGAGAAAGGGAGAATCTTTGGGAGGAAGGTTGACTGGTAATAGCCGGTGGGAGTGGGAATAAGCAAAACAATAAATGGAGGCGTTCAGACAGTAGTTTTGACCGGTAAGCCCGTTATGTGTGAACGCGATCCACCACCAATTACGCCAATAAAACACATAAATTCACATTTCCCAAAAAATAGATTAAACATTTACTAAAGTACCAATAAAATAATTCAATTAATTTAAACTTTATCCCATATTATACTGTATCTGTATGTCATTAATTTTTCTATGTTAAAAATAAATTTTATTTCCTTTTATTTATATCACATATCATTATTTTATCATTTAATTCTTAACAAAAATAATTTATATTAATAAACAACTTTCACATTAAAATTCGTACAGACAATTATAAATGTTCAATTAAATGTTCAATTAGTTTCGAAACTGAGGAAGTAATATTTAACTTGTTTTCCCCTAAAGTTTAATTTATCCATACTAAAACGTTTAAAAGACCCTTCTCTCACTTCTCACTTTTTTTTCCCCTTTAAAAGAAACACATTGTAATGCTCTTGTGCATGTGCATTCGATGACACGATCTTTCTTTTGCTTTTATTTATCTGCAAGCCGAATTTTCACAATTTATTATTACGTATGCGTAATAAATAAAGCCGTATTATGAGGGTACACGTATATAATAGTTTAGTAATAAAATAATGTACGGGGTTTAAATTATCCAATTAAAGAGACTATGATTGACACTCTCATGATTATTGGTTTTTTATTTCCAAACATTTTATCGCTTGGATTTTCTTGGTCCTATGTTCCATTTTTCATATTTTATTGGTATTTTAATCTGTTGAATTTTTTAATTTATAGATTCAAAATATAATAATTATTGAATATTTTTTATTATTCTACATGTTATTGATCCAAATTATGGAATAAAAAGTGGAACATCAATAAGTAATCTCATTCCACATTTTAGAGAAAATGACAAGGGAAAAATATGCATTCGCCAGATTGAAAAAAACTACAATTATTGAGCATAAAAACTGTATTGAAAAAAAATCCGATTTTAAAGATTTTTTTTTTTTTTTGTTAATAATGTTTGGGTTTAAATGAGAAGTGAGAATTAAAAATGAAGGTTGCTTTTCAAATAATCTTGTTGATAAAGAATTTCTGTACAATTTACTTTTGCATGTGTGTGTACTCTCGTATATATATATAGGAATATATGTTGTTTATTTAAAAAAAATAAGAATATTTGTGTGCTAGTGCTTTTGCAAGAAAAGACAAAAAGAGTCAAGTATACCGATCGATTGAAAAAAGAGTACATTATAATAACACGGAAAAGCATTAGACGCCTAGTAGATAACTTTTTCATGGATATATAAATAAATGAAGTTGTATAATATATATGTGAGATGAAAATGAAATTTTGAACTTTCCATTTTATAAAAATATAAATTTAAAAAGTAAAATTGGAAAGCTTTTAGTTTTGTGGGTAAATCAAATATATTATTCAACTTTTTTTTTTAATGTGAATTTTTAGTTTACAAGACTTTAGTTATAAAATTGTATCAATGATACGTAATTAAAATAATTATTTTTGTCCACAGAATAGAGCTTTGTCTTTTATGTAATGTATAGTGATTATTTCAATTTATAAAATATATGTCAACCTCGTAAAATAATGGAGTTGAGAGCCGTATCAGCAACTGTTTCCATTTATAAAACATCTTAAAAGGGATTGTGTGACAAATCCAATATGATTTTAGTATTAAGTTGGTACGTACTGAGAATTATCTGATTTTAAAATTAAAAATTTCTGTTACATGTAAAATGAAAAATATAAAATTCAAGAGGATTGTCTGCATCCCAAATTAGGCCCCAAAATTCGTAGACCCATATAAATATAAATATAAATATATAATATTAATAATATTTCAAATGAGTTGATGATAATTTGGTGTCCCGCTAATCTATCAAAGTGTCATATTCAACTTTGATGTCAATTTATGGAACCTTCTGTACTGATGAGATAATCATCATGTTTCTTGCACTTAATTTCATTTGATTGGTGGTGTTAGCTTTTTTGATGTTAACTTCAATTTTTTTAGATAATCAACCCGCCCTTTAAATTCAGTTTGAATTCTATATCATTATGCACACTATAACTTACATAAAAAAAAAATAAAAAAAAAATACCCATGAGCTTCAACATTTTAGATTTGTGACTAGGAGTAAAATATTCTTTCTCATAAAATTCCCAAATCGATTTTATGATTGACTTTTTTGGCGTGTTTTTAGAAGCGAGTTTTGTATTAGTAATTGAAATGATAAAGTGACTTTTAAGAAGTGGTATGATAGATGAACACCTTATCTATCATACCACTCCTTAAAAGTTAATTTATCATTTCAATTACTAATACAAAAAACTTTCAAAAAAAAACAAAGTGTAAAAATCAAATAAAAAAACCGATCCTGAGACGAAGGTAGTAATATGGTAGTGTCTCCGTCTCAATCTAGACTGCATTCTTTTTATTTTGGGCGTCCAAATTTTTACTGCATATTTCCTTAAATGAAAATACATATTTTATCACTTTATCATATAAAATACTACTCCAATAAATAACTCTTTTTACCCTAACACTTTATCACATAAAATACTAATAAATAATTTTTTCTGCCCTAACATTTTATCGCTTTATCACATAAAATATTAATAAATAATTTTAAAAAAAAATTTCGAGCACACAATAAACCACCAAACAAAATGAGCAAGTGATCACAACGACCTACTTATATGCTTATGAACTACTCCCCCAGTTCATAATGATTTTTATTTTAAAATTTCATATGAAAATTTAAAAAAATTATAAAATAACACATATAATTTTATTAATTACTCTATTAAGATAGTATTAGAATTGTGTAAGATTGATGAAATAATTGAAGTAAGGGTAGAAGAGGAAAAAAATAAAAAAATATGTAAAACAACAATCAATTAAAAATAAACATTCTTCCATAAATTAAATAACAATCATTATAAATCAAATGGAGGATGGAGCAGCATACATCTTTGATAACCGTTGCTATTTTTCTAATTAAAAATTAACCCGAAAGGACAGCAAAGGTTTTTGTAACAAAATTGGAACACAAGATTAGTTTAATGATTTATTGTTAAGTATCTTCTTTAATGAGGCAACACTTTGCGTGAGGCAAGCGCTTTTATGATAAGGCGAGGTATAAGTTGGACGTTGATGTTTTTAACACTTTGGGAGGGTGGGTGTAATTTGTCTTTAATTTTCTCCTAAATAAATGCGTGAGGCAAATGCCCATATGAGTTTTTTATTACTCTTAATTTAGCTTAAAAAAGTACTCCTAATACTCTTAATTGGCAGATAATTAGCAGAGTTAATTACGTGGAAGAAAACTGGGCCACGGTACTGTCGATATCAGCCCTGTTAATCCAATGAGAAGCCCATGGGCCTAGGCTGTTCTTTCGTCACAAGTGGCCCAAATAGTTCTATTGGTCCCATTGGATCCTCAATCGGCGACCATCTTTCAATCCAACGCTCAAGATCTATTCAATTACGTCAGTACCACGTGCTAATTTACGCGTTTTTTGGGTTGTTTTGTTGGTGGGGGGATATCCTGAGGTAGGGCCTTTGCTTGGATTATACGCTCCTTATTTTTTTATTATTCTTTCTTCTATCATTATTATTGTAGTCTTTTCATATTTTAATATTGATAGAAATTTATCTGAATCCGATAAACTCTATTTTATCAGTATAAATACTATAATTATTTTTAAAATAAAACATTTTTTTAATATAAATATTTTCAAACAGTGATAAAAAATTTATACATAATAGTAATAAAATTTGTGCATAATAGAGTAAATGTATAGACTTAATTCATAAAATATTACTCAATAATTTTTTTTTTAAAAACATACTGATTAATTTTAAGCTGTCTAATTTTTGAAGATGAACATTTATGTGAGGCAGCTGTAAATTCAAGTTGTATTACTATTATACATATATATTATAATTTTTTAATCTAGATTGAAAGGAAAAAAAATGAGAATAAAGTTAAAATGGGAGAGGAACCAAATTGTCCTAACATCAATACATTTGAAGATCAATTTGTGAAATAAAAAACCGTTCAAAAAATAAGTTGTGAACTAAAAATTAAATTAAATTATCTCAAACTCATCATATATTTTCCAACATCATTAAAACTGTAAAACCGTTGAGTTTGAAGCGGAATTTTACTATTGTCAACGGAACCAAGTATGAAAAATATTTTGAAATTTGAATAAATCCCAAAGTTTAAAATTAAATGTTGCTTATACTATACGTTACAATTAAGAAAGAAAAGGAGGGAGAAGAAATTTTCCATATTATACACAGAAACATGAATATAAAGTTGGTTTGTCTTGTAGCAACGAGTCACCATCTGAGTCAATTGTCTTGACTCGCATCCCAACACTTGACTATTGTCATTAAACAACTCAAATTTAATAGTATTTTTTTATAATTCCTATTCTTAAACAAAAGAGAGAATATTAATATTTCAGACAGAATAATTCACTAGTTACATTTTTACAAATTTATTTATCTACATATATAATTGCGTAAAATCAAACAAAACAGTATGTATAACGTCGATCATTTAGCATAAAAATTGAAGAGTAACACTCATGTGAACCATATTCACATATGAACTCTATCACTGTTATGTGTAAAAACTATCACTGTTATGCAAAAAAAAAAATCACGGTTTAAAAATATAAAACATTTTCTAAACAATGATTATTTTTGTTCTAAACAGTTATAGTTTTTATACATAATGATGATGAGAGTTTTCAGATATAATAACGATCTTAAATAAGCAGAGTTCATAAGTATAAACCAGCTTTTATCTGTTTTTTGTCAAAATTGAATATGTAAAGCTCAACGCTAGACTTTTTGTAGAACAATTTCGACATAATTATTTACAGGAAATATTGATTTGTTTCAAATGTAATTTTGACTCATTTTTATTAGAGTTCCATTTACGATTTTGATCTTGATCCTGTAACTTTACAAAATTCAATTTTTTTGTTTTGTCACCTACTAATTATTTGCAGTAGCAAGTGACAGGACTAAAATGTCCAATTTTATAAAGTTACAGGACCAAGATCAAAATCCATAATAATATACGAATTTTGATTTGAGTCTTATAATTTTTAAAAAAAAATAACTTTTTTGTTTTGTCACCTGCTACTGCAACTAATTAGCAGGTGTAGGAACAAAAAAATTAAATTTTATAAAATTATAGGACAAAGATCAAAATGCATAAATTAGTAGGATCACGATTAAAATGAGTCGAAGTTACATGATAAAAAAATACAATTCTCCTTATTTGCACAATGTAAACATAATACAGGAATTTATACAAAAATCGAGCTATATGAAAAATCGTACGTGAAACTCTAGATCAATATCCTTCAGATATATAGTTTAATATGCATGTATACATGACAATAATAGAAATATAGTATGAAATAAATTGAAGTTTTTGTATGCTAGTGTAGTCGTGTGTAGATGAGGCCAACAAAATCCTAAATCAGGGGGATTCAAAATCTTAGCGACTATTATTAAATGCTTCCTCTATCTAATTCCCACCTATAAATATGACTCCCTCTTTTGCTTATTAAATATTACTACCTTGTCGAGATGATAATGTTTTAGCATTCATGAAGAAATTTAAAATTATTTAAAAAAGAAGATTTAATTAATTCATATTTGAAAATGCAAAGTATCATCCAACTTACCAATAAAATGAATGACCAAACGCATTTATAATGAACTTGATATAGAGTGTTATTATTGAAAAATAAAACCTGAACACCAGTGAACCCATTTTGAATTTCAGCTGAACGATTCTCAAAATTAACCACCGAAATTAGTAATTCAATTATGTCAGATACAGATAGAGCTATAAATAATAATTTGTTTAATTTGAAATAGACATTATTGTTACGAGAGAACTCCAATTCTGTACTTTCCCATGAAGCTTAGCTGCCATTATTGACCGGTCTCCGGCTAAAAATGTGGAAATCGTGTTGTAAAATATGGAACAAACTTAAAGAAAAGAGCAAGAACACTGATTTGTTTACCCAATTTGTCCAGAAGAATTACATCTGGGGTGACCAAATCAGGAGGATTTTCACTATGATCTCATTATTCTCTTTATCCCGGCGTTACAATGAGGAGACTATTTATAATAACAATTGGGCTGAAGCCCTAAAAGCTCTAAAACTCATGTGTCATTAAGCCCACTAATAATACTAACACTAAGTAATGTCCACAATAATAAGATATTTACAACACTCCCCCTTGGATATTATGACGTGATGTTCATGCCTAACTAAAAATTCGCTAGAATAATTCAAAGAGAGAAACTTAGTAAAATAAGAAAATGTACAATTAATTATCTTCTAAATTCAATCTTCAAAACGCTCCCCCTGAAGAGAACAATCTTCCAAGTCTTTTGTATTATTCTTACACACTCTTCTGGAGTTCATGCAGGTAAAAGAGGGGATATATACTTTGTCAAGTTCCCTTTAGCATTCATATTATTTATATGGGCAATAAAAGTTGCATTTTTCTCATAATGGATGATAGGAGATATATCATTATCACATGAATCATAAATGTATTTAAATCAAAATTTTGCAAAAGTCGAAAATACTGAACATATGCTTTAAATTTTTACAATGTCTCCTTACAGGAGAAGCACTAAATTAATCTTGTAAGCAAACTCAATGTAAATGCAATATTCGATTTGGTGCAGTTCTTAAAACATAGTAATGCATTAAGGACACTCTAATAAAGAACTTCAGGTCCTTGCATGTCATATGTATCTTCTTTAGGTCTTAATTTATCTTTATTCACTTCAAGGGATCGAACAATTACTAGTGTGCTAAGTAGATGAAATTTAATGTAAAATCTCTCCAATACCTTCTCCAAGTAAGTTGACTAGTATACAAAGATTCATTTCTCTTTAGGGAGATGTTCGATCTGCTGGTCGAGACAATGTCTGGTTTCACCTAGGGTTTTATTTCAAATTACATTTCTAAGATTTAAATTAGTTTTCTTTAATTTCCTTATTTGTTCCAACAATATTTAGAGTATCACCATAAACTGAGATAATACAAATACCACCAAAATAATTTCTTTGTAAACACGTAAGGAAATATTTCAATGTTTATTTATTCCTCCTTCGGGAGGAATTAATTGAGTCGATCGTGGAATATTCGACCCAAATATTTTATGTCATATAATGATCTTTGTAATTTTAATATCGTACATAGTACGATTCTCACCATTCCTCATCTGAGGAAATTTATATCCATCAGGGATCTTCATATAAATACTGACATCTATTGATCAATATAAACATGTGGTTACAATGTCTATCAACTATATTTTTAAATTTAATTTTACTAACTGTCAGGGATATTAAGTAGCGGAACATTATTTCATACATAATAGAAGTATATATTTAATTAAATCAATATCAGGTCTCTGCAAAAACTCATGAGCTACATCTCGCTTTGTACCTCATTACGTCATTATTCTCACTTTCTTTTCGTACAAATACACATTTATATCCAACAGGGATAACGTTTCGGGGTATATGTACGATAAAGTCAAGAATATTAGCGAGTCGAGCTCTGCCTCAATCGTTTCTTCCTATTTTACCCAGTCAAAGCGCTTCCGGCTAAACTATTGACTTTTTGGTACTGGATCCAGATTTTTAATAGTAAGAGAAATTGTGGCGGTGAATAAATTGTCGACAACATTAGTACATTTCTCTTGTATTTATAAACTTATATCAATTTCTATATTTATATCAACCAAATCTTCATCATTTCCCATAATATTTTGATCTGGTCGTTCCGCAATTCTAGTATTCTTGTGCACATGCTTCATTACTAGAATTTTCGTCTTCGGGACGAATTCTTCAAGAGACTTCAAGAGTGACTGAATATGTTTGCTAGATTTAGTAATTACCGCGGATTTATGTCATATATAATAAGGGGTCCTTTACGCTTCTGGCATGTAGGGACAATGACATATATATTTGTCTAAAATTAGCACATTTACTTTTTGTGGTGCATTTACAACAAGTATATGTGTTTTAGTCACTTCTTTATTATCAGTAAATTAAATTGGCATGTCACTTGCTAAATATTGCAAGTTAATTTATCATTTGAACTTCTAGTTCATTTTGACTAGTGCGTGAATTTTCATATTGAAGATCTTTTATGTTCCACGAAATTTCTCGGCATTCATTTAATTTTAAATTTATGTCTCCCCCTAATGCCGAGAAATGGTCTTCGTCAAATGTGCAATTAGCCAACTGGACCATGAATTGAGGTACACTGTGGTGGTGATATAGAAACAAATATTGCATAATCAAATATTTTTATATGGGAAATGTTTAGTTCTTAAGCACTAGTTATAAAATGGGAATTCTTGATATGCAGTGGGTCGGATTTGAAATAATGTAGCACTATGTAAAATTTCATGCCCCCAACATGAAATAAGTAAGTTAGAATTCTGCAATAATGGTCTAGTAATTAATTTGTTGAAGTCTATTAGTGATTCAGCTGGACAATTTTAGATGTGGACGTAAGAGATTGAATGCTCAACTTTATTTCTAAATGTCATATAATAATCATCGTTGTGAATTTTATCGACATTAACCATTCAAATGGATTTATTGGATAATCCAAAAATATAAGTTCAATAATATTGACAATAAATTTGCTTCAGACAAATAATATCAGTCCACAATTATCTTCCTCACTCTATTCAAGAAATATAAAAGATACGATTCCAACTTTAGTACGAGAATATCGTACTATAAAACTTTTTTTTCTTTGCACAAGCCCCACAAATAAATTAATTTACATAAAAGATTATGTTATTTGGCATACTATGTAAATAAAATTAGTTAAAATCCGACTTATCATATTTTGAACCGCTCATGTCATAATTTTGAATAAATTTGCTTCAGGCAAATTAGTATATCATTAAAAAAAAAATCATCATTTTCAATATTCATATTTGCTTCGGGCAAGCTAGTACGATAAAATCCTATTTTGCTCATACTTATATAAAGACTCAATTTTAGTGGGAAGAACTTTCAGGTATGATTTATACTGTTTCCACTGCCATCAATATTTTCTTTCATTTATATTTTATATCGATAGTTTCTGCTATCGATATTTCTGGCAACGATATTTTCTGATATCAATCTTTTTGTGTTTATTGATGGAAATGGTCCTTCATCCATGAACAACACGATATTTTTCAGTAATATTCATTCTCCATTTAGGTAAGGAGAAAATTTAGTATATGGCAGATGCATATTGGATTTTTTTTGCAATTTTTCCACTCAAAATAGGTATAGCAAAGTGAATCTCAACACGGAGAGTTCAAGTCAAGAAGTTATTACTGTTAAGAGCAAACTTGGTAGATTTCTTTTTAGTAATACAAGATAATCTTTACTACAATCGTCCATAAGAAAATTTTGATATAAACTTTCATATGTAGTTAAGATTCAATAAATTTGAATGAAATAACCAGCCGTAAAAAATCAGTAATAACAAGCAAGTAAGGATTTTCACATAAATTCTAATTTCTACAACAAATAATTCTCAAACCTATTCTGTGGCAAACAGTTCTAATTGTTGAAATTTAAAAGGGATTAAACTTTTTTACCAGAGTGGAACCCTACAGTAAGGGTTCATAATCGTCTAATGTGATATTTGATTCGTGTCAAGTGTAGACTCAATGGGAGGTTTAAGCATCTACTTCACCATGTCATATACAGGAGCAATTCCTTCAGCCTTAAACTCATCTCAAATGGGCAGAGTAACCAATCGAGTCCAAGAAAAAAAAAACTCAACAAAAAGATGAACAATTAAAATTTAATTGTTCCTTAATAAAAAATGTAACCACTTTAGCACAATTTCCAACTAATGCTAGAGTCACTAAGGTCACTAAGCATATCTCAATTGCATACGAATATCATAAAATTTAACATCTAAATCTGCTTATATGGTCTCAAAATTTATCTGTGGAACAATCCTTTAGGGATGTCCAGTATACACATTAATAGGAAATACATGACCTATTATATTATGTTTCTTCAATGTTCCAGAACTTGCACATCATAAATTTGACAATCCTTTTATGTGACATAAGAGAAACAAGAATGCATAAATAATATTTCAAATTTGGCATGAGCTTTTATGAGTTGCTTCAGGCATATTAGAATTCTGAAAACTAATTGGTAGAAACATTCGTGCTGATAACGTGTTGTAAAATATATAATAAACGTAAAGAAAAGAGCAAGAACAATGATTTGTTTACCCAGTTCGTCCAGAAGGACTATATCTGGAGGCGACCAAGCCAGGAGAATTTTCATTATGATCTCAGTATTCTCTCTATCCCCGCGTTACAATGAAGATGCTATTTATAATAACAATTGGACTGAAGCCCTAAAACTCATGTGGCATTAAGACCACTAATAATACTAACACTAAGTAATGTCCACAATAATAAGATATTTACAACAAATCGAATCAATATTTTTCTTTTTTACATTTTAAATTTAAAAGTAAGTTTAGTGTGAAAATTTTTATATGTAAGAAAATTGAATTTTGCGAAAAATTCATATAATAAAACACGGCCGGATGAACTTGGTGTCATCGTATCTAGTTGCTCAGTGGTTGGTAGCATGTGTGTTTGACCGTTTGAGTGGGGTTCAATTCCCAGTAATAGAAAATTCTTTTTATTTTATTTTAAAAAAATAATGGTTAATTTTCTTTTTTATTTTTATCTATAAATCAAAAAATAATTAAAACGTCATCTCTTCTTTGAAATTGAACTCTGGTCACAAAAAATAATTTACAAGTAAACTCATCACTATGACACATTAAATATTAATTAAATTAATTTCTCACTAAATAATTTATCCAGATAATCTTACATTATTTTACAAGTAAACTCACCACTGTGATACATTAAATATTAATTAAATTAATATCTCACTAAATAGTTTTGGGCTGGCCCATTTATTAAATTATAGCCCATACGTAACAGTTGATCCAAGCCCATATATTTCAACCATTGGTATCGTAACCCGAATCTTACCGTAAGGTCATCTTGATTTTACGATTTTAGAAATCGTTTGTGTTAATTGATGCTTTCCATATTTTCTCCTTGATTTTGTACTATTTTGCTTACTAATTCAACTATAAAGGTTATACAAGTCTTTTTGAATATTGAATATCAGGTTAAACAAATTGTCAATGGGGCTGACATCTAGTCAATTAAAGTCTTTAAATGAGTTTGATTGATTAGAATCCCACTGAACCTGTGCAAACCATCCCATATAATTAAGATATGAAAAATATATCTATTTAAAATTAAATAATACAAAAATATCTATGATTATTGTAAAAAGTAACTTTTATTTATTGAGAGACAAAAAAATTCCTTCAATAGTCTTACGCATTCATAATGGTTTGTATTTTTTTTACAAAAATAAGAAGAAAAGAATCAATAGGAATGAATAATGTTTAAAATTGACATTTTAAACTCGAAACTGAAACTAAATTTCATTAACTATTGCATTCATTGATTTTTTTTTTTTAAAGGTTAGTTCTCTCAATTTAATTTGAGCTTCGAAGAATTTTGACGGACAGTACCTGCCAGTTTTGGTGTGTTGTGGGCCAAATGTAATAAGTTCTTTTTATGGATCATAATAGCTAGTTTATGTGGTTCAGGCCCACCTTACTATCAACCAACAATAATGTATGTTCATTTTAATAATTCTGGATTCATTTTTATGATAATGTTTGATTCTTTATTACACTTACGATTCATACTGTATTATAAGAAAAGATTAACTTATTTCTTATGAAAAGTAATAATAATCATGAATTACAAAGCATGTC
This sequence comes from Stenogyne calaminthoides, assembly GCA_037126765.1. Lineage (NCBI taxonomy): Eukaryota > Viridiplantae > Streptophyta > Magnoliopsida > Lamiales > Lamiaceae > Stenogyne > Stenogyne calaminthoides. The sequence goes on along the minus strand of JBBCBC010000039.1, from coordinate 4,987,077 downwards.
CAAACAAGACTTTGTTATGTTTCTACTTTCTAGTGGGAGATTTTGACATTTGGTCGATGTTTCTTGCTTTTCGGAGTTTTAGCTCTTCTCTAAGATAAAATCTTGTATAGTCTTGGTTCATGCTATGAATCTTATTTTTAATTTATGACATTTGACCTTACCTAGGGTATAATACGAGTCAAATTTAGTGGTTTAAGAAAATGTGTTGGAAATGAGTTAAATGAGTAAAAATGAGTCAAATTCTCCAAGTTCATAGCATAGATCTGATTTATGGGAGACCAACTCTTTTTTTAATGCTGATAAATATACAACTGAAAACTGTACCATCTTTCACCTCAAAAAAAAAAATACTATTGACACATTTGTCAAAAAAGTATGTCCCAAATTTGTTAGCACATTTCAAAAAAACAAAATAAAGTAACTACATCACTTTAAACTCTATCGTCAAAACATTTAAAAAATTACACATAATATCATTACTTTCCCCTTTGTAACCCAATAACCACCTTATTCAAAAAAGTAGAAAATACCATTTACCTCTCCACAAAAAGCAACGTATACTAATAAACAACTTTTTCATTAAACTACGTGCAAATATTAAATGTGTCAACAAATTCGGGACAAAGGGAATACTATTTTACTCCTCTAAAAAATATGAAAAATCATAATATGCATTGTTCTTTTAGGGTTGACATACCGTACTGTACCGAAAATACCGAACCATACCGTATACTATACTAAAATTTTTGGTATTAAAATTGCATACCGCACACTGTATCGAAAATTCGATATACCGTACCATACCTAATTTTGGGGAAAATATTGTTTCATTTTTATACCGAAAATTTTATATATCGTTTCATGCCGAACCATTTCATATTGATTTTTTTTAGAGTATTTACAACAAGATATCAAAATACCAAGAAATCGTAATATCGAAATCGGTGTTTTCATAATCGGACCGGTGATCAAACCAAATGGGCAATGGTTGGCGATTCAACCAGTTGGACCGATTGGATCAACGATCCGACTGTTAAAATGGATCCTTATCAATTTTTTAAAAATACTCCATTCTATTACATTAAAAAATAAAATAAATATACACTTATAAAATTTAAAATTATAAACTTATAAGTTTAATTGAAATAAACACAATAGAATTTAGACACAACACTAAAATTTAGAATATGGATAATAGAAATAAGGATTAAGTTTTAAATTAATTAAAATTATTAAAAATTTTGGTATTTTTTTCACCCCATTGTCCTTTCGCTTTAATTACTTGCAATGTGATTTTTCCAATTCAGTACTATCATAGCCTCGTTTTATCAATAAACGTATTTATTGATAAACAGATCATAGTATGCCTTGTTCTTTCACTTTTAATACTAACAACAATATATAACAATGACATTAATTAATATATTTAACAATAGCAAATATAAACAAATTTCTTCTCTGCAAAGTCATTTTCACACAACATGAAAACAAACAAACAAACAATCTAAATTGCCACTAAAAATCCAGGCAACTCTCCTAAATCCACCTCCTAATTACATGAAACCAAGAATATAATACTAATAACAATTAAAAAAAATTGAACAAATATTATTTTCCTGAAAAAAATACTATCAATCAATTAAATAGTATGATCTCAATCACAATTAATTTACAAATAATCTTACTCATCATCATCATCGTCACAACCAGATAATAAATCAACCATAATCTGCATAACTTTAACTCTCATCTGCAAAGCCACAATATAATCCAGCGGTTTCCCGAAAAAGCCCCTCAACTCCCACGGATTCACAATTCGGCACCAGCTTTTTCAGCCTTCTCACTTTCCCTTCGACCGCGTTTCTGGGCCGTACACGTGGACGATCCAGACGAGCCATTCTCTTCATCACCACGCTTCTGCATCTCGTGCTCTTAAGTCGCTGTTTAGAAGAAGCGCGATTTCTCCGCCACAAAGGGTTGCTGAAATCGCACTTTGAGGGGAGATCAAGCTGGTGCTCCGCAGGGGCCATTTTGGAATTATTGAGAGATCGATGAGACTTATACCAAAATGGGTCAAAGAGTTTGTAATAGAAGTTGAGTTGTCATTCAGGTGTCAAAATGTGAGGCTTTATTTATACATGATACTTGACAGTTGGTGGACATTCAGGATAAATTTGCAAAATTAAGAATTGCTGCTGCCAAATTCATGTGGGCCCTCTCTCTCTCTCTATATATATATATATACACCTATTAAATATAATATTATGTACTACTATTTTTAATTAGGTTAAAGTTTTGTGGCTAATACTATTATCCGTACTAACGATAGTTTTGTGGTGGTCGAGTTTGAGACGGAGGGAGTAACAATTTTGACCACCAAACTGAATTAAATATGACAAAAACATGTGTGAATTCGAGTTCAAGGTTAACTCAATTTTTTTAGTATTATTATTATGCATAAAAATTATGAATTATCACTTTATGTAAAAAATCTCTCATTGTTTAAAAAATATTTTAGATTTTTAAACAATTAATTTTTTTATGTATAATAGTGATAATTTTTTCATATAATAGTGATCAAGTTAATGTATAGACATAATTCACAAGAGTGATACTCATTAAATATTAATTGGAAAAAAAAAATTAATTAAAGTTTGCTTCACAACTCAGACCGTTTGTTTTGTTTAGTGATGCATGTTAGAGTAGATGACCATGGTTATCTTTCATCAAGTGATGTTATTTGTGGGAGTTTATACGTTCTAATGAGCGCGGCGTTAATTATTTGTACGTGTATATCACAAGTCTACACGAAGCTCGGCGTTAATTATTTGTACGTGTATATCACAAGTCTACAAGAAGATCCATTGTGATCTCATAATTTTGGTCTCGGATATATTTAATTTTATAAATTTTGATGTTATCGATTTAATCTTAATAATTTTGACAATGTTCAATTTTAGTTTTAAATTGATCGAAACAACGTCGTTTTGCGGTTTCAATTTGGGGCTTTCCGGCGGAAGCTGTGACTAGGCTAGCTGCCACGTATTTTTTTTAACAACTGAAATTTCAGACATATAATTAAAAAAAATAAAATAAAAACTTAAAATTATAACAGAACTGACAGCAAGAATTAGTCAAACACACTTAAAAATACACGCGGCAATACACGCGATAGTCCAATCACAACATTCATCGGAAAGTCCCAAATTGAAATGGTAAAACGACGTTGTTTCTATCGATTTGGAATTAAAATTGAATATTGTCAAAGTTATTGAAATTAAATCAACGATAAAAAAATTATGAAACTAAATCTATTTGAGACCAAAGTTATGAGATCATTTGTGATTCAAAGTCAGTATATATATTTTGAAATTATCAAGCTTAAGTACTTAAGGAAAAATAACCCCAACTTATGAGGTAGGATACCTGAAGAGGTAAAAATATTAAAGAATTATATATAAAAGAATTAATTTCACATCTTTCTATAAGTTCTGACTTTACGATCATATATTCAAATCACTTAAGAGTAATGTGGATGGATTAAATTAAAAAAAAAATTGTTCTTTATTTAAGCCAGAAATATTATATCTTTTGCCAACTAGCTAGCTATGCCCTTCTATTTTAATTGTTGCTTGGAAGTATAGAGTTGAACGATGAACAATTTGAAATTTGATTGCATGAGCAATGCAGGTGGAACAACCTACTCCCTCCGTCCCCAAAAAGTATGCTCACTTTCCTTATTTGTCTGTCCCCTAAAAGTATGCTCATTCCTTTTAAGGAAATAACACTATACATCATCCCTTAATTTCTACCCTTTTTATAATCACTTATTTACAATATATGCCACTCAAGTTACCCACATTAATTCTTAAACTACTCCAATTAAAAATCCTAAACCATCGTTTGACATTAATTAACACACCCACTAAATCTACCCAAACCCCACCCACATTATTACTCTCTCACATTCATCTCTCTTTCTCTATGTGTTCATCTCTCATGGTCTCACCCCCACAAAACCCTAAAGATCCGCTTCGCGTCAATCCCAATTCCCGCTCGCGTCTATCCCGATTCTCTCTCTTTCTCTACCACTAAGATGGATTTGGTGACTCGCGTCTATCCCAATTCTCTCTATATCCGATTCTCAAAATCTTGATGTTATTCAAATGTATTTGTCACGGTGGTTCGAAATCGAGAGTGTCGAAGACACTTTTGCTTCGAGTCCCGCGGACATTCAATGATGTTGGGTTTTTTGCAAGTGTTGTTCGAATCTGAGAGTGTCGAAGACACTTTGTTGCCCGATTCCAGATTGTCGATACGGTGGTGACCGAGACCGAAGTTTTTTCAACATGACGGCGGTTCCGATACCCTGGGTTTGATAAATCGATTTTTTCTTAAAATTATTCTGTGTTAAAAAAGTTCTGTATTTATCCCGTATGAATCTCACTGTTAATTTTTTGGTTCGAAGATGCTTACAATTTATTTATTTTGATTCGAAGATGCTCCTGTAATTTCGGTTCTAAGATGCTTACAATTTGTTCTCTCTATTTTTTATTATAGGAGTAATCATGCTCGCGTAAGTAAAAGCATATGTGCTCAATTTAATGGGGCATTAGAGAATTGACAATGAATTTTTCTATTTTCCAAGTTATGATGATATTGTGGTCCACGATTCTCCCAATTTTGAAATCGTGTTCCCTGAATCTGTTGGGGTCAAAATTCTTCCACCACATTGTAATACATGCTCCTGTAAGTCAAGTGAGATGGACTTATGTGTTTCTTTGAAACTAAAACTGAAAATTTGAATGCTTAAGGTAAGGAAAAATGGGTAAATTATAATTGACCATGATTTTTTATATTCTCCAGGTTATAAGGTTATTGTGGTACCCGATTCTCCCGATTTTGGAACCATGTTTCCTAAATCTGTTGAGGTCATAAGCCCTGTTCCTATCCATGGCCCTTACAATGAAGATTATGCGAAAATATTTGGAGAATTTGGTGGACGTAAAGCCCCGATGTTAAATGCGCATCTTTGTGGATTGTTTCTTGAGATGGGTTCCGCTCGGAAAATGTCTCCTTGAAAGGTCTTTTCTGAAACTACACTCTAAATTGAATGTTCTTGGTTAAATTGTTACTGAGGGATCCCTATGATGTCTTGTTTGTTGCTGATTTGTTGTAGTGATTTGTTTATAGCCACCACTATGAATATATTCCTAGTTTTGGAGGCTAAATTCTTAAATTTTGACCCGATGGTGCTCTAAATTGAATGTTCTTGGTTAAATTATTACTGAGGGATCCCTATGATGTCTTGTTTGTTACTGATTTGCTGGAGTGATTTGTTTACAGCCACCACTATGAATATATTCCTAGTTTTGGAGGCTAAATTCTTAAATTTTGACCCTATGGTGCTCTAAATTGAATGTTCTTGGTTAAATTATTCTTGAGGGTCCCTATGATGTCTTGTTTGTTTTGATTGATTCTTTGGAGTGATTTGTTTCTGACCACCACTATGAATATATTCCTAGTTTTGGAGGCTAAATTCTTAAATTTTGACCCTATGGTGCTCTAAATTGAATGTTCTTGGTTAAATTATTATTGAGGGATCCCTATGATGTCTTGTTTGTTGCTGATTTGTTGTTGTGAATGGTTTACAACCACCAATGTGAGTATATTCCTGATTTGTTGCTATGAGCATGATGACAAATGTGAATTAATGATGAAAAATAAACTAAAACATACATTCGTTTATAACTTGAGAGTCCAAAAAGTACAAAAAGATTGACCCATCTAAGTTTACAACAGAAACATGGCACTATCTGCCCAATGTTTATGCTCTAAACATGACAAAAATATGCATTACTATTACATCTGATAGTCAAAGCATACAAAAAGGCTCAATGTACATGTTTACAACTTAAACATAACACCATGTGTTCAAAGTTTATGTTGTAAACATGTTCAATCAAGCTAGCCACATCAAATCTGCTACCAGAGTGTCCACTTCATATGATGACACTATGTCATTCCCTTGGCTGGCTCTTTTGTTATGAAGGGAAATATACCAATTTTCCCATCAAAAACAATCTCTCCATCACTTGAATATTGTGGTCTAGCCACTGCACTCATGAACATCAATTTTGTTATGAATCTCTTGCTCTTGCATGATCTATACGGTTCTTCTTCATCGGGAATCAAGTAGTATCTCTCACATTCCTTTGTGATATAAAACCACTTTTCATCAATATGAATTGTGTAGTGCATAGGTTTGAACTTCACTATGTTGAGTGCTCTATCATATTGCAATGAACTTAAACAGAACTTTAACCTTATCAGCTTATTTTCAGCTGTTAAAGTAGGTTTTATGGCGTTTGTATGTGCTTTGATTAGCCCACTTTTAACCCATCTCCCCACTACACTCTTACTCATATCCAATCCCTTGGCTAATCTTCTGATTGTACTTCTCTTTCGAAAAGGTATACTCTTCATTTTTTCCATATCCAGCTTGGCTCCATCTTTATGCTTTGACCATTTTGTTTCTTCAAATATGATAGCTTCACCTTCACTCATTTTTTGTCTTGTTGCAGCCCAAATGGAGGTGACCGACCTTCTGGAAATGCCTAGGAGTTCAGCAATCTCTTTGATTTTGCCCCTTTTGAGTACCCCACCTTTGGAGTCTTTCAACAACAGTTGTGCAGCTTTTGTCTTCAATGCAGATGTCAAATTTTGCTTCTTAGTTCTCATTGTGGTGGAGTATTAAAGGTTGTGTTGGTGAAGAAGAAGATGTTGTAATTGCATCTTTAATGTTAGTAATTGTATATTTATGGTAGTAGAATTAGGTGGGAAAGTTAAATTTTAGTGTTGGGGGGAATTTAATTTTTTTGATCACATCAAACCCATCTCGTATTAGGTTTTCGCAAAGAGGTGCAGACACTCTTTCCTGCAGACATGTTCAAATTTCCCTCCTATGTTAAATTGGAGGGAGTGTTTAATTGTTAATACTTTTTTCCACTTTAATTAGCAGGCTTTGATCTACAATAATACTTTAATATTTTTTGTACTTTTCTACTTTTTTGTATTTAAATAATAATTTTCCTTAATACTTGTGCCCAGCTCAATGAGCATATTTATTGGGGACAGAAGGAGTAATATTTTTGGGAAACTTGATTTTATATTATACTAGTGTAAAACTAGTTTCTTTTATTATATGAGCTGGTGTAGGTTGAACAACTTATTTTTTGTAACTGAGCGTTGTTCGGATAATATTATATGTGATACAAAATTAGACATATACTAGTATATAATTATAATTCAATCGTCACAACAATAGTTTTCATAATCACTTTTTATCAAAATTGCCTCTCACGGCTTAAAAAAAATTGCAAAAGTTATTTTGTAGAATTTGAAAATACACTTTAAATCACTTAAGTTGTGAGGTATGTATAACAAACTTCTCATATTCCCAATACCCTTAAAAAACCCTACACCTATCATTAATGAAATAAGAGATTGAGTCATTTTCATTACATGTATGCAGATGTTTCTTAAATTTTGTATGGTTATTTTTGTTTGATGGGTCATAACTCATAAGAAGCTAATAATTAAACAAGATGTTCCAAGAGGGTGGGATCAATGAATGAGAGAGAGAGGCATGTGTACAAGAGGGGTAATTGTGGGTGTATAGGAATGGGCATGTTCTCCAACCTCAATGCACATGCAACCACATGATTCTCTTTCAATTCAATTCTTCAATATCACCCATCTATACCCTTCATCACATCTCCTCCACACCTCTCTCACTAAAACACCCTGGATTATTCCTTTTCCAACCTTTCCCAATTCAATGCACCCCTCCCCTTAAATAAACACACACTAAATCACTATTATATCTATTTTAATTTCTTTCTCTTATGTGTATATAGAGACATGTATGTAGCTAGGGTATAGTAGTGATTGAGCCACGAGTGGCTGAGAAATGCATGGTGGTTATTTAGGATTAAGAGGAAGTATTCTGCGAAATTTGTCTGGAAAACGAGGGTCGCTAACATTTAGCGACAGTTTTTTCCTTTCCGTCGCTAACTAGCGACGGTTTATTTCCGTAGCAAAAATATTGATGGCTTTTCACCGTCGCAACATAGCAACGGGTTTGTCGACGGTTATGTGGATCCGGATCCGGGTCCGAAAAGTCGTCGCTAAACCGTCGATATATTGTCGATGGTTATGACGTCATATTACTGTCGTTAACAGCGACGATTATCCGTTGAACTGTGAGACGATTATTACCGTTGGTATTAGCGGTGGTGATATTCGTCGCTAACTCCGTCGCTATAACCGTCGCTAAATCGTAAATTTAAAAAAAAAAAAAAAAGGCTCATGGAGGTTCGAACCCGGGCCCCGGGGGCGCCAGGGTGGGCACCGAAATACGGACCATCTCGAACCCAACCACTAAGCATCTCATATATAAGTCACCAAGCCTCCCAATTAAATGAGACATTTATTCGCACCTATGGGGGACCGAACACGGGACCTTGGGCGCCCGAGCAGTCCTCGCTAGGACACTTGCTTTTTTGCGTTTACTTAATGAATTTAATTCTATATGTCCTAAAATTCATTTTTTTTCTAATTTTTTTTAAATTCTTTATTTAAATTATCTTATTTAATAATTCAATTACATTTTAATATAATAATTTATATTTTTTATTTATAAATTTTAATTAAATTATAATATATTAAAATTGTATTTTTTTAACTTATTTTTAATAAAATTAATTCTATATTAATTTACAATTCATTTTTTTTTCAATTTTTTTTAAATTATTTATTTCAGTTATTTATTTAATGAATGTACCACATTTTAATATAATAATTTATATTTTTTATTTATAAATTTAAATTAAATTGTATTATTTTTACTTATTTTTAATAAAATTAATGCTATATTAATTTACAATTTTTTTTTTCAATTTTTTTAAATTCTTTATTTCAATTATCTTATTTAATGATTCAATTACATTTTAATATATTAATTTATATTTTTTATTTATAAATTTAAAATAAATTATATATTTTTTAATTATTTTGAATAAAATTAATTGTATATTTATTTAAAATTCGTTTTTTTTTTAATTTTTTAAATTTTTTTTATTTCAATTGTCTTGTTTAATTATAGTTTTTATATTGGATAATTAGCAAAAAATAAATTATTTTAAGCAATGTCAAATAACTTGTAATATGCAAATAAATGAAAATATTACAAATGAAAGACAATATAATTATTATTCGTCATCCTCATCCTTGTCCCCATCTGTATTATCATCCTCGTCCTCCTCCTGCTGAATCCATCGCTAAACACTATCAAAAAAACATCAGCAATTTCATTTTACACAAAACAGTCGAACTAACTCCATTTTTTTTCCAAAACCAACACCAAATTTTGTGTAGATAGAGGCGAAAATCGTTTTTGAAGTGCATATTATGCAGCGGAAGCATTTCGACTCCTCGAGGAAGATTTTACCGTACGTTTTCACATTTCTACCGTTTAAAAATATATATATATATAGTGTAATGTATATAATTGATAAGTTTGTTTTGTATTTGGTGTTGATATATATTGTGCATATAATTTATTGTGTAGAAAATTATAATTAATTTGTTGGATTTGTTTGATGTTATTTGATAGAAGAATATATTTGGATATTTACATATACAGACGAAACTCTGTCCAATTTTTTGTAGAATTAACATATTGATATGATTTGAAACAGATGGAATATCTGAATCATCAGTGAATGTATTCGACTCCTCAACTTATCAACCGACGTATAAATATGGAGTTCTTGAATAAAGTTAATAACTTCATTTACTTTGCAATTAATCATAGTGCAGCAAATTCAGAAGGTCGTATAAGATGTCCGTGTAATGCAAGAAAGTGTCAGAACGAGTTATACGGAGTGATTGTCGATGTACAAACACATATCATCATGAATGGTTTTGTACCTTATTACTACAATTGGACACGTCATGGTGAAGATCGATGGAATGTTGATTTCAATGATCTTGAAGAGTATTATAATACTCTCGAATACAATGAGACACACGATGATCATGGAGTCGATGATCCTGGAGTACAGTTCGAGACACCTACAGTGGATACACTGGATATGTATCCTATGATGATCATGGAAGCTGGTGGGTTTCAAGATGAGGCTATGGAGGAGGAACCAAACGAGGAAGCATCTAATTTTTACAGAATACTCAAAGCAGCTGACGAAGATCTGTATGATGGATGTCAAACTCACTCTCTGTTTTCATTTAATGCTCGACTCATGGCTATCAAGGCTGAGAACAAACTTTCTCAAAGAGGATAACGATCATGATGAAGATGAGGATGTGAATGAGAATAAATATGGTGAGGTTACTTGAAACCGCCGCCATTAGAGACGGATTCAACGACAGAAACTACCGTCGTTATTAGAGACGGAATTAAAAAATTCGTCGCTGATTCCGTCACCAAAACCGTCGCTAAAAACATATTTTTAAAAAAAAAAATAGAAATTAAAATTGTTCAATCCAATTAAAATTAATAATCCTAAAATTGTTCAATCATTCATTAAAATAAAAACATAAATTAAAATTGTTCAATCACTCATAAAAATAAAAATAGAAATTTAAATTGTTCAATCATACATAATTAAACATGAAATTAAAAATTGTTCATAACATAATTAAAATAAACATTGACCCTAGAAGGGATCTGCCCTCCAAACAGCCACAATTGACTCCCATACTTCGTGTCCAAGTTCTTCTGATAAGTTCATCCCTTCTTCCCTCCACTGTCTACGCCACATGTGCATCATGTCATGGTAACGCCGTCCAACAACTTTACAAAATGCCTTATAAACTTCGAGATTGGGACTTCACGTAGTTTGTTTCTATATTTCGAATATAATAAGATAATGAAATTAATTGTAATCAATATATATTGAAATAAAATATTAAGTAATTTTTATACCGTAAACTCTTCGAAATACAATTGACGATGGTCAGTTGGCATATATTTTCAACTGTAAGCGTTGACAACAATTTCCACCCGCATGATAACGTTTTTGGCTATAGAGGAAGCCCCATGACCAGGTACAATACTAACACATTAAAAAATAAATACATAATTAATAATTAATATTAAATTAATTAATTATATAATTAAAAAAATAACACTTACTCTCCATTCTGTTGGGGTTATACGTGAAAGTGTGCTTTTACGTAATAACTAACTAATGTAACTCTTATTTACTGAATATAAACATTTCATCACTGTTGCTTTAAATATAAATGAATGTTAATTATTTATAGCTAACCGTTCAAATATTAGTACAATATAACATTGTAGTTAATGTGGTGATACCCGATCACAGAAGATCACATTAACGACTCCTTGTAAATAAAAGTACAGCTTTACAACCTACATCGAATTGAACACTCCATTGGTAGAGGTTGAAGTGTAAAGCTCAAATTGTCTTGTCTTGACCAAGAGATTGCACTAGCACATTATGATGTGCTGAAGAGAAACTACAGAGAGGATAAATTCTTTTGTACTGACTTAAGGGATGAAGAATTAGACCTCAATTGTTATTAATTTCTTAACCTCTGTCACTTAAATAGGATTGCATGTAATTGATTCATATTTTTTTCTTTAATCTGTGTTGGGCTTAGAGTCAGACAAAGATTCTATACTTTGCATTTTGGGCAATATTATTAATTATATGGTAATTGCTAAGATTTAATACAGAGCAACGTGTGCAAGCGAGCCTTGTGTGACTTGTTCCCTTGGTGGGCTCAGAAGTTTTATCATACCAAATCTTGCAAGTGAAAATTTATTTCTGGTATGAATAATAATGTTGAACTGTCTTTACTCCAAGGACAAAAGATATTAATTAATATAAAGCTTTTCAGTGGCTTAATTAAATAATGGACTAAATAATCTTAAACACGGAAAATAATAACCATGAGCCATTTTATCGTAATATGGATTAAAATGGATAGTTCAATATTAATTTTATAGTGGAGTTAATTAATATTAATGGGCTTGAATAATATTTTGGCTTAATATTAAAATTTCATAGCCCATTGGATGTTCAATCTTAATTCTCCTAAAGGCCCCTCAAATAGCCCAATATAAGTCCAATTAATGAAAAGGAGAAGAAAATATTATTGCCTTATTTTTCTTGTTTTTCGAAAATTATGGGACAAGAAAGGGAAAAAATTTTCTTGATTTTCTTGAAAAGATTTTATGGAAAAAGATAAGTATTCTTGCAATACAAGATTATCCCATAGATTCAAGAAATAAAATATTGCCTTCTTGTGCATTGAATTTTTCGAAAATCACTATTTATAAGGGAGGAGATTTTGTGGAAAATTTATTTATGGGAAAGAAAATATATTGGATATATTCAAGATTACTTCTTGCACAAGAATTAAGGATCTTCCCATATCTCAATTTGGACAAAAAATCGGCCACCTTAGTCTTATATATAGGGGATGAATTTTTCATCCCCAATACAATTCTATGTGTTGGAAAAATTTAAAATTCACAAAGGTAGTGCAATATATTTTTGTGTTTTCTCCTTTATTAAAATAGTTCGTGAGAATCCTCCCACCGGATTACGTTCGTGGACGTGGGACATATTTGAGAAGACACTTTGGGTTGATCCATTGTCTCAACGAATGTCACTGTTGGAATTTAGAAGCACGTAAACACGTAATACATGCGCATCAGAAATAAACAGTTCACCAACAACGAACACATAATTGCATAATTGAATACGTATAAACATAAAGAGAAACCTTACAGTAAATCGTACGCATATTTCTCTACTATGGTATCCACGTAATCTCCAATCACGAACTTGCACAGATTTGCCAGCGTTGAATCCCGAGATGAATTTGCTAGAAAAATTCTAACTCTAAATCTTATGGAGAGAACAATGAATTAACGTTATTTGTGAATTCTCAAGAGCTCATATATATAGGAGAGGCCCAACTTAAATCTTAAGCTAATCTGATTAGGAAATAATATCCCTAATCTTATAAAATAAATATCTTAGATTTATTTCTCATATATAAAATCTCTACGGATTTAATTCTCATTTATATCAAATCTCTACGGATTTGATTCCATATATATTAAATCCTATAATAATATTCCATATATTATTATTGGGAATCCTATTTAATTAAATACAATTTAATTAAATATTAATAATAATTAATTCCAAATTAATCTATTATTAATTAATTCTCCATAAATTAAATATTAAATCCAATTTAACATTTAATCAACCAACTATAATTCGTAAAACGGAACTACTTGTTGTGTGACCCATAGGCCCTCATATATCGAGCGTTTAGTCAAACTAACGGTCTTAATTGAACCCTAAACAATAAATCAGACATTCTCAATATATGAGGTACGTTGCGAGACTCGTGCAACTACCTGTAACTGAAACATGGGCTATTACGATTTCCTCCTTTCATACGTGAATACTCGATTAAGTCTTGAACATGATGAAATGTCTATTCAAATAACTTAATCATATTATCTCTAATTACTAATTGATCATGTATGTCACACTTAGCCACAAAGTCTAAGTTGACGTGCATCGGCCGATGACTTTGATCCAATTATGATGAGAATATGAGTATTCTCTCTAAATCCACATTGAGGAATGAATCTTATTCTTGACTCAACTACCACGCACATGTACTTCATGATGAACTCATTCTAAGTCGTATCTACCCATGGAAGGGTGCAAGCGTTGGTCATGGTCAAAGTTCATCACTCCACACATGTCGTGCGTATTGACCTCAAGTCAAAGGAGTATCGCATCGCTCCCACTAACCGAGAGACCCGTAGACACATATAGTGGAAATACATCAAACGGATGGGTATACCAATACCCTCTAAGGTATTTGTGCATCCATCATGAGATACCTAGCATCTCGTAGTAAGTGAGATCTTACTACACTCACTAACAGTATGATGTAGATCGCACACCAATCTCCATTGCATCATCAATATTTCATTATTGATGATCCTTGATCGGGGCTATTTGAGAATCATGCTTAAGTCATCTGAGTTCTCACAACTTCAATGACAACAATGACTCATGGGAACACTTGCATTAATAAATGCAAACAATCAAACATAATATTCAAACAAGTGTATTGCCATACATTAATATTAAATGAATTATATTAAATCAAACTGAATATCATCGAGTATTATGTCCTTACAATAGATTGTCTCTAGGACACTAACACTAACAGTCACTCCATGAGGTATGTAATTTCATAACTCCTAGATTCCGCATGCTTAGGATTTACGTGAATTACGTGTACGCATGTTGTTGTTGTTTATTTAATTATTATGTTGAATTCATTTAGGATTGATTCATGCTAGTAATTAATTGATTAATTTAAATATATATTTAAATACATCTCGAATAGATCTGCGCACCCCGAATTTATTGATGATATTGATACGCAGATGAGGAATAGGCGTCGTCGATGAAACTGAGACGTTATTACCACCTTCAGCATCTATCTAAATAAAATATGAAATTTATATATTAATTAAATTATATAAAATACAATTAAATATAAATAAATAAATAAATAAAATATTAGAGTATTACCGTGATATCGAAGAATACAGATGAATTTGTCTTGTTTGTGTTGCTTTCTGATTTGAATGATGAGACATATGGGTAGGCTGGGACGGTATATATAGAATTGGATTTAGCAACGGATTTAAAAAATCCGTCGCTAAAGTCTACACAACTAATAAAAGCGGCTCCCAACGGGCGTATCATTTCGTTTTCTGCACCATTTAGTGACGGATTTTAGAAATCCGTCGCTAAGTACGTCGCTAAAAATGGCGATTCGAATTAACCGTCGATGAACCGTCGCTAAACCGTCGTATTCAGCGACGGTTATGTTTTCCGTCGCTAAGAATGGTGGACTTGACCATTTGACTAAGTCCGTCGCTACATCTGTCGCAGTTAGCGACGGTTTGGTTATCCGTCGCTACATTCCGTCGTTAAACCCCACTTTTTTTGTAGTGATATAACTCTCTGGTTCATTACATCTTGTATTATACAAAATAGTAGTAGATTTATCTTCTAGTTTAGCAGTGCCCATGAAGTGTCTGTTTTGAAACTCTAGAAAGCTATGAAGAAGCAATTATTTTTTAACAACAAAGCTATGAAGAATCACTTATTTTTTAAGCTGTTAGACTCAGCTTTTAAAAAAAATAAATAATTCTCCCTATTTAGAAGAGTTTGCAAGCAGACCTTTAAGTAGTAATTCTTGACGAACTAGTGATCAAAGGATCCGTGTTCTTTATATTTCGAGTAACAAATTATAATTTGGTTTGATTTAAAATCCGGTGCATGCACTCCTTGGTTAGTTGGCTAATTTAATTATGTATATTACTTTAGTTTTCGAGGTCAAGGTGAACGGCGGAGCATCCATATATTCGGTGGTGTCTCACCCTTTTAAGGCGGCGCACGGCGGTGGTTAGGGCAGTGTTCCGTAACAGGAAGCCAACATTTATTAATATTATTACATGGATAATTTATACTTGGGACCGATTAGTGTCGACGTTTGTCTTAACAAAAGGGGGTAAAGAAGATTTTGGTGTTGGGATAAGAATGCTGTATAATTGAATATATTCTGACAATTACTTCCACCAATTTATTCTTTTATTTTTTTTCTCGGATTTAAATATATAATTACTGATTAGGAAGTGCCAATTATTTCTGTATAAGATTCAACTTCAATCTTCATATGGATATTAGGATTACATATAAGAAATTAGATATGAGGTATACTATAAATGCAATCTAAATAGAATTTTTAAACGTGTAATTCATTTCACTAAATCTAAATAGAATTTTTAAACATGTAATTCATTTCACTAAAACGTGCAATTTGTTTTAATTTTTATCTAGAGATTAAAGTACATAATTCATAAATACTGATAGAATTAAAAAAAAAAAAAAAAAACCTTGATTTTTTTTTTTTTTTTGGTAAAATTATGGGGTGTTTTCAATTTCTAATGAATAATGTATAAGTGCTTTTTAAAAGCTATTGTGATCCAACTTATTTTAAAAATAAATATTTTTTGAATTTAAATAATATTTCAAAACAGGCCTGATATATAATTAGAAGCTCTTGTTGGAGTACTGGGGACCTGTGTGGCTGCACACCCCCAAGCCGGTACTAATTATGAATGAGTTGTAATGTTGTATAATAAAAATATTTTACACAAGATCAAGCTCTTATAATAAGACAAAAATTTGCGTAAACTCAAATTTACTATGAACTTTAATGCACAAAAACTATCACGATTATTCACGAAAATTATTATTGTTATGCATAAAATTATCACTGTTTAATTTTCTTTTTAATAGTGATAATTTTTTTTTGTATAACAATTATATTTTTTTGTGCATAACAATTACAGAGTTTATGTATAGATTTGGTTCACAGAAGTGTTACTTTCAGATCCAAATGGGCGCAAATATATATGTACACATAACTTAATATAGAGTAACACTCTTGTGAACCAGGTCTATGCATGAACTCTATCAATGTTATACACAAAAAAATTCACTATTTAAAAATATAAAGAATTTTTTAACAGTGATAGTTTCTGTGCATAACATTTGTAGTTTTTATGCATAACAGTGATAACTATTTTGACAAAAACTTGTGTAGACCTGGTTCATGCTATAGACCAAAGTCAAATCTGACCAATACAATACAAATTGGTCAAATATATACCATTTGAGTTCATATATTTTCGCGCATCTCTCATTTCTCCTCTCTCCCTTCCGCGTTGTCAACCCGTTGGAGTCGCCATATTCGCTGGAGGAAGACTTTGCCTTCTTCTTTTGCAGCCGCCACCGCATATTGGAACGCTGCGCATAGCGTCGCCGCCTATCGGGAACGTTACGCATGGCACCGCCATTTGCCCAGTATCTCCTGCACGTCCTGCAGAAACGTCGAGGCTGCGAGATAATGTAATTGTTGTATTAGCAAACCTCAGTGTTTGGCGAATCGCATCAGAGACATTTCATAGCTGGTGGTTGAGACCTAATGGTGGAGGAGGGTTTTTTTTCCAAAAGCATGTGCGAAACATAGGTGAAGCAGAGGAAATTGGAGGGAGTTTAGTAGTTATAGAAGATGACTACAGATGAAGAATGACGATCAATCTCTTATTAAAGGGGAAAAGGATGGTGAAAAATTCATTGGTGAAAGTTTTTTAAATAACAGTTTTTTGAATAACAGTGAATGTTTTTCGAAATAAGAGTGAGAGTATTTTTGAATAAGAGTGGGAGTTTTATAAAATAACAGTGATAGTTTAATAACATGATAGTGAAAGTTTTATAAAGTGATAGTTTTATAGCGTAACAGTGAGAGTTTTTCTGAATAACAGTGAGAGTTTTATAGAATAACAGTGAGAGTTTATTAACATGATAGTGAGAGTTTTATAGAGTGATAATTTTATAGCGTAACAGTGAGAGTTTTGTAGAATAACAGTGAAAGTTTTTCTGAATAACAGTGAGAGTTTTATATTATAACAGTGATAGTTTAATAACATGATAGTGAGAGTTTTATAGAGTGATAATTTTATAACGTAACAGTGATAGTTTTATAGCATAACAGTGAGAGTTTTATAGAATAACAGTGATAGTTTTATAGCATGACAACCCCGTCACGGAGGAGGTGCTCCGCCACCCGCCGTCGTTGAAGCTGATCGTCTCCTCCGGCACCGAGGGCAACCACGTGGATCTAGCAACGTGCCGCCGCCGCGACACTGCTGTGGCCAACAACGACGTTGTGTTCTTCCAAGATACGATGGAGTCGGGTTGTTGGTTGATGTGGTGAGGAAGAATCAACGGCGGCGATGAGTTCGTGAAGCGACGACTTTGGCATGTTAGCATGGTAGTGTAATGAACTCGGAATGAGAATGGGGCGAAAATTCGGATCAATTCATTCTCAAAAGTGGTCATATTGAATTAGAGTTCATAATATGAATCTGGTTCACAAGAGTGTTACTCAACTATTTTTTATACATAACAGTGATACAAAAAAAACAGAGTTCATGGTGGGTTTACACAAGTTTTTGTGAAAAATATATATATTAACAAATTAATTTAGTATAATTAATCGATGTATATATATTGCATAATTTTTTAAAAAAATCCCAAAAATAAGATATCTAGCTGGAATTTAATTGTCGATCAAAAGCAAAACATATTAATTTTCTCTTTTCTTTATCTGATAACAATATTTTTTTTTTAGAATAATGAATAATATAATTGAATAAGAGCACATGCGAGCACATGTAGGGGAAAAAGCGTGCAATTTAATCATACATAATGTTAAGGCGGCATAAATATTATTTAAGAAACGTCTTTGACGATGGCCATATATTTCTGTCCAAAAAAAAAAAATGGCCGTATGTGATATATCTCCCTCTCTACCAAATTGAATGGTGCCTAAATATGTAATCGTGGCGCAATTTGGACTTTTTGTATAAAGACGTGTTGACGACTGTATTTATGTCGCACTTCTTCAAATTTATGGGCCCCAAATAACAACTTTATATCAATTTATCTAATCCAGATATAGTTGTGTGTTTGCTGTCTCCATGACTCATGCCGCCAGGCCCATCTGGCTAGTCGGGTCGGGTCAATTCTGATATACTCCCTCCGTCCCCCACTAACATGTACACTTGCTTTTGCACACAATTTAAGAAAAAATAATTTTTTAGTGTTTTGTTGACATTTCAAATTTATGAAGAGTGGAGATTGTAGGGTGGAGATTGTGAGATTCTTTGTCATTTTAAGGCGTGCAAGTTGGTTAGGGACGAACGAAAAAAGAAAGTGTGAAAGTTGCTAAGGGACGGAGGGAGTATACATTTCTAAATAATTAACTTATTGAAAAATAAAATTACAAATATATATATATGGTTTTGATCATATGCCCGTAGGTAGGTATCAATTTATATGTTCATCACTTATATGACATGCCAACTAAGCTGGAGACTCCACCATCACATAACTAATTTATTTAATTAAATCCTACATTTAATTATATTTCAAATCTACCCCATCTTTTAAAGCCCGTTTGGCACAATTTATAAGCTCTTTAAAATAACTTATAAATTATTTAAGAGCTTATAAGTTCATTAATTTTATTTGATAAAATAAGATGTTTAGCATCTTATAAGATCTAAAAAAACTCTTTAGAGCTTATAAGCTAAAAAAAAAAGTTGGGATATCCCAACTTATTTTACAAAAATTATATAAGCTCTATCTTATCTCAACACATTCCGGCCCAAATTCAACCCAATCCACGTTTCTGCGAATTAAAATTATTTTCGAAAAAAAAAAAATTATTTTGAAAAATATTTATTTAAAAAAAATCGAAAAAAAAATATTTTTAGTAAAACACAGTATTTTCGAAAAAAAAAAAAATTATTTTCAGGAAAAAAATATTTTCGAAATAAAATATTTAAAAAAAAATTCAGAAAAAAAATATTTTCGAAATAAAAATATTTTCAGAAAAAAATTATTTTCGAAAAAAAATTTTAAATTTAAAAAAAAAAAAATTATATTAAAAAATTATTAAAGAACTTATAAGTTGTATTAGTCAAACACTTTAAAAATTTATAAGTTACTTAAAAACTACATTTTATAAGCTCTTAAAACAACATATAAGATGTTATAACTTATAAGATGTTTAAAATAAGCTTAGCCAAACGTGCCCTTAATCGATTGAGTCAATTAATTTTCCAAATATATTTGCCAAAAAATCTGAATCAATCGATCCAATTAGTGATGATAAAGCAGTGTGCGCAAATTCTGATAAGCAAAAATAAAGAAAATGAATCTCTCGTTCCTCATTTTCTTGCTCCTAAATATTGTCTTAGTGTTGTCATTTCTTCTTCTTCATTTCCAAAATTAAACAACAGTAATGGAGGTAACAATAGCAGGAGAACAACCTTTGTCAAAAATAGTGATCCACAACACCGTTTCAAAGTATGACTTATGAGTGATGCTTTTGTGAATCAAATGCACAAGACGCAATTAGGGTGTTCAGTAAGCCCACCCGCACCAGGCCTCACTTTTTCCCCAGCCCCCATGCCCAAATTTTCGAGGTCCATTACTAGACTAAAAAAAAAATCACAAATCTGACGCTAAGGATACGCAACAGCAGACAAAAAATCTTCAATTCTTCTTCTCATTCTTAATTTTCTCAACCTCCATTAATCTTCCATCAATTTCTCTATTTTTTAATAAAATTCATCCTTAATTTTCCCAACCTCCATTAATCTTCCCTCAATTTCTCTATTTTTCAATAAAATTACCGTTGATCTTTTGTTAGTCAGTCTGTGCATATAAAGATGTATCCCAAATTTAGTTTTAGACACTATTCAATAACTTGGATCTCTATTAGTTGTGGGCTTCTTCGAATTCGAAGGTATTTTTTTGTACTAATATTCTTCAACAATTTTTATTTATTTAATTTCATAATGGAATTTTCAGAGAAGCTAATTTTGTTCTGGCCTTCTGGGTTCTTGTCTTTTTTAATATGATTTTTTAGCAACCGGTTGGCTACTTGGCTCAAGTCATTGCCGCTGCAGGTGTGAGGTGCCAGATTGTTATTAAATTCGAGAAGGAGACTCCTAATCGTCAAAAGGAAAGTTTCCATTACTTCAACACTTGTTACTTTTTTCTGATTGTTCATTATTATTTGTTAATTATTTGTCTGTGCAACTGTAACTCTGTGAGTAGTGAGCTTATTGAATTATGCCTCCTAAAAAAATATCTCATAAAATTAGAAAATATGAATGTGGCAGCGAAAAACTTAAGAAGAAAAGAAGAATTGAAGCATTAATTCAACCTCAAAGAGGGGCTCTATAAACATTTGTGGTTAAAGATTCTCAAGTTTCCAGCGATAATCAAAATACTGATAATGTAATTTTTTTAAAATATTATTGCTTCTATAAAAACTAAATTGTTTCACATTCATATTTTTACTTGTGGCCTCACTTAAGACCTCATTTGAGAGTTCGCACCAGGCCACCAAATTCTCTCAAACGGCCCTGCACCCAACACACAAGTCCACCCCCTCCCTCGCACTAAGCCGAAGTCGTCGCCCATCGCCGCCGCCCCCCAGCCGAAGCCGCCCAACCCAAATGCCCCTCCCAGGAAAATTATGTGTGGTTTGGGGTTTTTAATTGTTAGTTTCGAGTTTGAATAATTATGGAGTTATTGATGTAACTTTTAGGACTTGGTATGTTGTGAAATTTGTTCATCGTGAAATTGATTTTTTTTTTACAGATATACTCTTTAGTAATATAAGTCACACCCTTTAGTAATATAAGTCACACCCTTCAATTATCACTACGACACTTTTGTTATAATATAAGTCACACCCTTCACTTTTATGAGTAACACTCTTTATAGTAAAAAGTCACATCCTTTACAGTAAAATGTCACACTCTTTAGTAATATAAGTCACACTTCTTAACCAGTTTCACCGTAAAACTTGTTCACACTATACTTTGCCAACTTTTAGATATTGTCTAATTTTTTATTGATCTAAATTTCAGATTCTATTAGCTTAAATTTGGTTAAGTTAATTTTTTTTTTTTGTTATGGGTGTGTAAATTTTTTTTACGTGTGTGCTGAATTAAAAATATTAATTAAATAAACGGACAGATAATAAAAAAAATTGAGGTGTGCAGAAATTTTTACGAGTGCAGAATTTTATATGGGTGTGCAGAATTTTTTATATTTGCGGTATGCAAAATTGTTAAGAATATACAATTTAATATATATATATAAATGTGTAATATTTTATTAATTAAAAAAAATAATTAAATAAAAGGACATATGATTAAAAAAATTATGGGATGTGCATAATTTTTTACGGGCGTGCAGAAATTTTTACTTGTGCGCAGAATTAAAAAAATTAATTAAATAGAGGACAGATAATTAAAAAAAATTGGGGTGCGCAAAATCATTTACGGGTGTGCAAAAAACTTTACGTGTGTGCTGAATTAAAAAAAAGTAATTAAATAAACGGAAATATAATTAAAAAAATATTGGGGTGTACAAATTTTTTTACGAGCGTGCAGAAAGAATTGGTGTTGTATGCAAATTGGTGGTGTATTTTCAATTTCGTGCGGGTTATTAGCTAGGGCAAGATTTCTTGCGAATTTGACCGGAGAATATCTTGAATGAGAAATAATTAGGTAGATGATATTGCATTAATGAGAGAAAAAAATCTCAATTTCCATACATTTTGACCCATGTTTTACAATTTCATTGCTATTTAAAATATATTCAGGAAGTCCAATTATTTGTTAGAGTATTTAAGGGTATTTATGTATTTTCAATCTATTTTTTTGCACTTAGTAGTAAGTCTTAAAATATGTAGTATCTTATAGTAAGATCTCTCTATAAATGGTACATAATAGTAACTCCCCATATAATTTTATATTTACTCGATTTATTTTATTTAGATCTCGTGTGCTTTGATTTTGAGTTTTTGGTGAATAACATGTATTTTTGGAACTTTTTAATAAAATCTAGTGGAGGTGTGGAGAGAAAATTCAATAGTGCTCACAGTAGTATTCGTATGAGGCCAGCCCATTATAAGGCCCAAAGATTACCAAACTTGCTGGTCACGTTTTCAGCAGCCAATTTTAAAGAAAAGAAAGGGCCTTGATCTTAAGCCCATAATGTGCATGTAACATACCTAATATATGGGTCCGGTTATTAACACCCCCAACATTATTAAATACACCCTTCTAAATAATACATTGCCTAATATACCCTCCTTTAAAACCCTCCCCTCTTTTTTGACTTGATGCTCAGATATCTTGTTCCAAGGGTCAATTCCATCATACAGATTAAAAATTTTAAAAGCGTCTGTTTTGTTATATTAAAAAGTATGATTTATTTCTACAGAAAAGTGCAACTGTTAATATAGAACATAGTAGACGCATCTTTATTCAAATAACAGACGCTTCTAAAATAAACTATGAGTCGTGATGATTTTAGTGCATACATGAGACCTACTCCTTTTTTTTTTTTTTTTTTTCCGCCTCCCCCTCTTCATTTCTGCACATCTCCATTTTCACTTCCCACGCCACCCTCCGCTGTCCACATCCCGCCGCCGGCCGCCCCCTCTCTCCCCCCTCATTTTCTCACACTTTTGTTCCCTCTCTCATTTTTCTGCCCCTATTTAATCTCAGATTCCCACTGGCCCCACCCCAACCTCACAATTATATTCCAGTATAATTCATCTGCAAAGACTGCAATCACAAATCTATACAAAAAATTATCCTAAAAAATACTTTCTTTTCTTTGATTTTTATGAACTGTTTTAGAAGAACCAGAGCCTAAAATTGTATCAATTTTCAGGCAAAAATGGCCGGGTGGTGCTGATTGAAGAGGGGAGAGAGAATTGAAAAGTGGGGGGATTCGTCTTTCTTCAAAGAAAAAAACATGTGACGCATCATTGCCGAAATGATATGTGGCGGAGGCGGCGCTGGGGGGAGGCGGAGCGCCTGGCTGCAGAAAAGAAAGAATTAAAAGAGACGTCTGATCTGTAGACAAGAAAGAAAATTTAGGGCATGTTTGTTTTGAGACTCAATCGGATGGACTTATGACTGTGAAAATCACGTCCCATTATAGTTTGAGATTTAAAATTAGACTTCAAAATCCTCTCATATAAAGTACATCTACACCCCTGTTTTTCATAAAATTCAATATAATCATATCACTACTTTTTTCACTCTCAACACAATATAATAATATCATATCAATCATTATTAAATATTGATTTGATATAAAGTAAAATTTCACCCTATTAAAATCTCAAAACAAACACATATTTTTTACTATTCACCAAGACTTTAAAATTTATAAGATTTCGAAGTCATGACTTCCCCCACACAACTAAATCCCAAAACAAACATACCCTTAAAAATTTATGTGAAGAGTATAATTGGTAGTTTAATGTAAATATTGGTGTATCTGCTAATGTTGGGGGTGTTAATAACCGGATCCCTAATATATATATTGAGGCAGTCTCTGGAGATGCGGACACAATTTTCTTGGAGAAGCAGGAGACGCACTCCTTTTGGGAGTCAGGCGCACGACAATTTCAATTGGGGAGAGTCACGCGTGAATTTTTATTTTAATTTCAGGGATTTCTGAACTCGTATTTTAATATTTGTTAATTGATTTGAAACTTTTACTTTATTTAATTTTAGGATTAATGTCCCTCAGTAGTCAACAAGCTCTGAATATTTAATTTAGATTGATCACCTAGGTTAGATTATTCTTGTATGTCTGCTAGTTCATAAATTTGTAATTCATAATTGTTGCAGATTTATGACAACTGGTAGCAACTAGTAATTTTACTAGAGTGATTTAAATCGGGTTCTTTTGAATCGAGCTTGTGTATTCGGGAATTTGTTTATCCTTTATCCTAGTGCCTAATGCTTTTGCTGGATTAAATTTAGATCGTATCTAGACTGTTCAGTTAAAAAGAATCATTGAAGAACTCGTTTAAATTGAATATAATTAAGGGATAAAACCTGTAGCCAGAGCTTGTTGACTACTGAGGGGCATTAATCCTAAAGTTAAATACAGTAAAAGTTACAGTCAATTAACAACATTAAATTCGAGGGATGAATGAACTGTGAAATGAAATGTCTTTTTATTATTGATTTTCTTTATTTAGTTAATTGTTGGTTTCCTAGTAGGGTGTTTCTTACAACAGTCATAGTGTCGTATTGACTGTCAACAGTCAAGGTCTGAAATTGTGCCACGTGTCGTCATACTCTATCGTACTAACCTATTACCTTTTGAACTAATATATTCATTTTAAATTATTTTTTAAACTGTATTTTGTTATTACCATTTCACCCTTTTCTTAATTAAATCTGGATCCGACCCAAATCCAACCCGCCTGAGTTGGCTATGTGAACCGCCCTCTCATTCTGATCCCATCCACTCTCACTCTTCGGCATGCGCACCGTGTTCTTCTTCGTTTGCCTTTTCTTTCCTTGTTTTCAGCCCGATGAGGTACACAAACTCATTTCAGTCCCAGGAACCATTCCCCATTATCTTTTTCCAGTTTCAATTTTTCATTCCCGTCCATTTGTTGTTAATCCTTTGAGATTTTTGCAATTTTCCAGTCGATTTCCGGCGTCTCATCCCTAGCCCAGTTTCTTGCTTATCTATGTGTGTTTGTAGTTTGAATCATGTCTATCACATTTCTCTAGCATCTCCAGTCTATTTCAATGGTTTCCTATTTTATTACAGCCCTTAAAAAGGATTTGACATATATCCCTGTTCCAAATTAGTCGCCACACTTTCAGTCTCAATTTTAAAAGTTTGCTTTTGAATTTTGAAAGCTTACTTTATTTTTGTCTTTAATTCCCAGATGAATTAATTGATAATCCTTTTATGTGGTTTTGTATGGATCTCTGTTTTTAAAGGTTTGTTTGTTGTTTTATATGTATTAGTTTAACAATGATATAAGATTTGATTGTCTCTATTAATTTTGATTTGGAGGCAATCAAGATTTCTAGAGTTAAATTTCATGATTTTGGTGATGCAATTTAGTTTAAATAATAATTCAGAATTGTTGGAATGATTGATTACTGAACCTAGATGACGCTGCATCTGAAGTTTGAACCTTTCGTGGGAGATGACAATAGTCTGTATAAAAAAACCTATGATTTGAATCTAGGTAACAAATAAATTATTTAATATACAATATACAAATTGTAATATATTTGTTAATGAAGGATACGTTAGTAAATTAATAATTACACTTTTAAATTATTAAATTTATTATAATAATGCAACAGTACGACACAAATCAATAGTTATTACGACGCAAGACGATGGTTAGTACGACACTAGGTACAAAAGATAGCAAGTCATTGATTTTAAGTCCTTGAATTTTAGATCTAATGACTAAAATTAATTGACTCCGTTGACAGACAGTACGACACACTAACTGCTATAAGAAAATTCCTTCTTAGTAATTTATTGTTTTTAATATTATTTATAAAATTCCTTTTAAAACCCCCCTTGTGCAACGCGTTTGCTTCCATAAATTCGTACAATTAATATAATAATTATTCTACGTTCCCCGTGGATTGACCCCTTGCTTACCACTACTAAGAGTGACCTCGACAGTGCGGTCAAAGTTCTCAATATTCATCACACAAAAGTTCAAGTTATCATCAATTCGACATTTCTCAAATTTCAATTATCAGTTCACTATGTGATTAATTCACACAATAATGATAATTCATGAGTAAAAAATTATAGCGAACTTAGAAACACAATAATGTACGAGAAGAAATAATAAGAAATGAAATACCAATTAAACAGGAAATCCCTGAGGATTGAAATATGGGCCAAAAACTTGTGTGGATTTAAGTTTACGTAATTTTTTTTTTTTAAGTATCAATATTATTTATAAAAAATATCAATATTATGAATACATATTATTATTATTGTGCATATGAAGTGTCATTGTTTATGAATTATTTGATCTTTTCAACATGATTTTTAAACAATATTGACACTTTTTAAGTGATACTAATACGTATGTATAATATAACACTCGAAAGATAGACAATATCCTCAAAACTAATTTAAAAAATCTACTATATAATAGTAAGTTAATAACAAATTGTATAAGTAAGAAACAAGGGTAGCAATCCCTACGAAATTACAAACATATTTGTGTCGATCAAAAACTCGACCTTCGTACTTTTGTATTAGGGTCCGTTTGGTTGGGGTAATGAAAGGGATCAATGAAATTTATTCCCATTAATTTTATTTGACAATTTTGATATACTTATAATGAAAATAAAAGTAGGTAATTGATTACCCCTACTTCTATTATTTAATTTCACTAATGTAATCATTGACTCTGACCTTCTAAAATGATACTCATTATTAATTTTCTCACAAAACAATAATAATAAAATTAATCAATAACTTATAGTGATTGACCCCTCCACTACAAAAAACAGGGGGGGTTTAACGACGGTTTTAGCGACGATTATAACCGTCGCTAAACAGAATATCGACGGCTTTGGCGACGGTCTTGTGAACGTCGGAAAACCGATGGTCGCTAAGATAGCGACGGTTTTTTACCGTCGCCAAATAGCGACGGCTTTGGCGACGGACATATGGGTTCGGGCCCGGGTCTGTATAACCGTCGCTAAACAGTTGTTATACCGTCGAAAATATAGCGATGGTTTAGCGACAATAGACTGTCGCTATTAGCGACCGTTGTTGGTCGTCGCTATATTCGTCGCTATATAGTGAATTTTCGGGAAAAAAATGGCTCACGGTGGTTCGAACTCGAGCCCGGGGGGCGCAAGGGTGGGCACCGAACCACCAAAATCACGGATCATGTCGAACCCAACAACCAAGCATCTCATATATAAGCCTCCAAGCCTCCCAATTAATTGAGGCAATTATTCGTTGGGGATTGAACACGGGACATTGGGCGCCTGAGCGGGGATCAATTCCTCTCGGGCACTTGCTTTCTTGCGTTTACTTAATGAAATTAATTCTATATGTCCTAAAAATTATTTTTTTTTAACAATTTTTTTAAAAATTCTTTATTTCAATTATCTTATTTATTAATTCAATAACATTTTTATACTACTGCATCTTTTATTTTGATGCAATGCTAATACATCTAAGAATTCTTAATTGGCTAGTTGTAAATAGCCCTGGGGCTGTGGATTATCCAGGGCCCGCTTTTTTACCGGTCAGTGGAATCTTTATGCTCAAAACCTTGATTCAAGTAATCATTTATTTGGGACCTTCCAAGGAGCAGGAACTGTCATTCTAACCCTTCTTGGAGGTTTTCATCCACAAACACAAAGTTTATGGCTGACTGATATGGCTCATCATCATTTAGCTATTGCATTTATTTTTCTTGTTGTTGGTCATATGTATAGAACTAATTTAGAGATTGGACATAGTATCAAGGATCTTTTAGATGCACACGTTCCTCCAGGAGGGCGATTGGGACGTGGGCATAAGGGTCTTTATGATACAATTAACAATTCGCTTCATAATAAATTTTTTTATATAAAATTATATTATATTATATTAAATGTATATTTTTTACTTATTTAAAAAAAAAAATATACCTTTTTATTTAAACAAGTAATACTTTTCCTTCTAAACAAGTAATACTTCTCTATCCAAGTATGTAATACTTTTCCATTTAAACAATTAATACTTTTCATCTAATCAAGTTATACTTTCTATTTAAACAAGTAATACTTTTCTATTTAAACAAGTAATATTTTTCCTTCTAAACAAGTAATACTTCTCTATCTAAATAAGTAATACTTTTCTATTTAAACAAGTAATACTTTTCATCTAATCAAGTTATACTTTTCTATTTAAACAAGTAATACTTTTCTATTTAAACAAGTAATATTTTTCCTTCTAAACAAGTAATACTTCTCTATCTAAATAAGTAATACTTTTCTATTTAAACAAGTAATACTTTTCATCTAATCAAGTTATACTTTTCTATTTAAACAAGTAATACGTTTCCTTCTAAACAAGTAATACTTCTCTATCTAAATAAGTAATACTTTTCTATTTAAATAAGTAATACTTTTCATCTAATCAAGCTATACTTTTCTATTTAAACAAGTAATATTTTTCTATTTAAACAAGTAATATTTTTCCTTCTAAACAAGTAATACTTCTCTCTCTAAATAAGTAATACTTTTCTATTTAAACAAGTAATGCTTTTCATCTAATCAAGTTATACTTTTCTATTTAAACAAGTAATACTTTTCTATTTAAACAAGTAATATTTTTCCTTCTAAACAAGTTATATATACTTTTCTATTTCAACAAGTAATACTAGAATTTAAAAAAATTATAACTTACTTTCCCTGACTCAGATCGATCGTCAATCGAGCAGTGGGGGCTGAGCCACGATGAACATGTTGGGAAATACGGGCTGCCCGGATCTATTCGAGGTGTATTTAAATACATATTTAAATTATTCAATTAATTACTAACATGAATCAATCCTAAATTAATTCAACATAATAATCAAATAAGCAACAACGCAGAATCTAGGAATCACGAAATTACATACCTCTTGTAGAGACAACCGTTGAGACGATAGATCGACCCAAAGTGTCATCTCAAATATGTCCCAAGTCCATGAACGTAATCCGGTGGGAGGATTCTTACGAACGATTTTAATAACGGAGAAAACTAAAAATTATTTGCCACTACCTTTGTGGATTTCTAATTTTTCTAACACATGGAATTGCCTTGGCGATGAAAAATTCATCCCCTATTTATAGGACTAGGGGGGGACGAAAATTTAGCTTTGTTGGGCTATTGGGAAATTTCCTTGCTTCTTCCTCAAGATGCAATCTTGAATATATCCAATATATTCTATTTCCCAAAATATCTCCTAACAAAATCTTCTCCTCCCTTCTTGTCCATTATTTTCGAAAATATCAAATAAAATAGGGAAGAAATAAGATCTTTTACCTTTCTTGAATTTATGGGATAAACTTGTATCTCAAGAATACTTATTCCATAAAATATTTCCAAGAAAATCTTTTTCTCTCTCCTACTCATTATTTTCGAAAATAATTATGGAAAAATAGGCAATAATATTTTATTCTCCTTTTCATTAATTGGACTTTAATTGGGCTATTTGAGGGGCCCTTAGGAGAATTGAGATTGTACCTCCAATGGGCTATGAATTTATAATATTAAGCCAAATATTATCCAAGCCCATTAATATTAATTTACTCCACTATAAAATTAATATTGAACTATCCATCTTCATCCATATTACGATGCTACAATAATATGGCTCCAGGTTATTATTTCTCATGTTTAAGATTATCTAGTCCACTAATTAATTAAGCCACTGAAAAAGCTTTATATTAATTAATATATTTATCCTTGGAGTAAGACAACTCAACATTATTATCCATAACGGAAATAAATTCCACTTGCAAGATTTGGTATGATAAAGCTTCTGAGCCCACCAAGGGGACAAATCAAGCAAGACGTGCTTGCACACGATTCTCCGTATTAAATCACAGCAATCGTCGTGTAACTAATAATATTGCCCAAGATATAAGGTATCGAATCACGTTGACTCTCTTCCCATCATAAGTCAAAGCAATAGTTATTAATTTCACACGATCCTATTTAAGGAACGGAGATTAAGAAATAACGAACCACTGAGGTCTAATTCTTCCATATTCAGTGTTGAAGAATTTATCCTCATGTAGGTCCTATTCAGCGCATCATAATGCACTATTGTAATCTCTTGGTCAAGACAAGCCAATCTGAGCTTTACACTTCAACCTTTCACGATGGATTGTTCATTTCCATCTGGGTTGTGAATTTGTACTTAGTTACAAGGAACTGTTAATTTGATCTTCTGTGATCTGGTATCACCAAATTAACTACAATGTAACACGTACTATTTATTGAACGGGTATGCAGTAAATATATATAACATTCAATCATATTTAATGCAACAGTGATAAATAATTTATTTCAGCAAATAAATAAGAAATTCAGTTTGGTTATAAAAAGTAAAAAATATACTTTCCAGTATAACCCCAACAGAACAGAGGCCGAGCTTGAGCTCGACCTCACTGGAGATGACCCTGCCGCTGGCGGTTGCTGAGAGCTGGACCCGCCTCTGTCGGATGTGCTCAGGTTCACCGTCGGTCTAAGGACCCTCTTCCTCCTGGTGCTCAGAGGAATGGACCCGTCGACCCGACCACCACCTTTGCCTAGACCATTACCATTGTCGCGACCGCTGTCACTGTCACGTCCACCTTGACTAGTACTCATCTGCATTATATAAAACAAATTCATTATATTTTTTAATAACAATTTAATTAATCAACCAATAAATTTCGACAAAGTCTTGACTGTATTATATATATTAATCTTCTAGTCAACCAACAAATTTCAATTCTAATTAATTCCCAACACATCGACTAACGATCTAACCAATCAAATAATTTGACATAAATTAATTAAAATCGCGCCTAAATTTTGACAGAATTTCGACTGTATTTATATATTCATCCTAGTCAACCATCAATCTAACAATTCTAACCAAATTAACATATATATAATTATAAAAAAATTCTAACCATCCTAATCAACCATCAATCTAACAATTCTAACCATTCTATCATATATATATATATATATATATATATATATATATATCACATAATTATAAAATATCCTAATCAACCAAACTAATCTAACATGCATATACGTAATTGAAATGAATATACGTAATTGACTAATTAAACTAAAATGCATATATATATATATATATATATACGTACATGCGTTTATTTTTTCTAATTTTTAACCGTTTATTTTTTCGTTTTATATACGTACATGCGTTTATATATATATAAACGCATGTACGTATATAAAACGAGAAAATAAACGGTTAAAAATTAGAAAAATAAATCAAACGGAAGATTACGACGATGCGAAATTTTCCACGTGCAACCTAATGCTCGAATGGCGACAACGAAGCGGCATTTACGGCGGCGGGCGATTTAACTATTTGAGGAAAACCCGCGTCAGAATACTAAACTTGCAGGTTACATAATTGGAATTTAGCGACGGATTAGCGATAGATATTAATTTCCGTCGCTAGTAGCGACGGTAATAAACCTTCGATATGTTCAAAAAAACGTCGCTAAACTCGGACAATGCCGTGCTCCAAGTGCCGAGATGCTTCGTGCTCCTTGTCCGACTTTAACTACGGATATAACTGTCGCTAAACAACCGGATTTGACCTGGTTCGAATACCCCGTCGCTAAACCGCCGTTATTCCGTCGCTAATAGCGGCGATTACCAAAATCGTCGCTAAATACGGTGACTTTGACCGTTTGACTTAATCCGTCACTAAACCCGTCGCTACTAGCGACGGTTATTGTAGCCGTCGCTAATATCCGTCGTTAAAACCTGTTTTTTTTGTAGTGCTCAATGATATTCATTACCATTAACATTCTCTAGTCATATCAACTATTCCCTTAGTGTGTATTATATATTACTACCATAATATATGCATAAAATCTCATATGATAGGTTTCAAACTGTGCCGAAAATATGAGGTGCAGAGAACACTTTTGCTATAAGGATAATATTCCCCATGAAATATTAAAATGAAGATTTTTTTTTTCTTCAAGATCAAAGCAAAGTTACGAGCAAGAATGTCATATATCGTGAAGGTCATTCACAAAATTTGAAAACTCAATCAACACATAAGACTTTTATAAGCTTGAGCAGCCCTAGCTAAAAAATGTGTCTGTATTGTACTACTTTTACCTAAATGTTGTATAATTATATACAATTCTTTTGTTTTCTGGCCGTCCAATGTGATTTTTATAAATATTAGTGGGTGGCTAGGAAATTAAAGACAATGGTGTCTCATAATTTTATTATATTTTGCGTGGATAACAATTCGTGAGAGTTAGATATTCCGAAGAACTGGATAACCACCATGTTCAACATATGCAATTGGACTAGATGCACCGTTTCAATCATTCAACTCCTAACTTTTTCTACAAAAAACACTATAAAAATAAAATAAAAGAATCATTGAGCTCCTACTATTTTTTTTTTGTTGGACTACAGTGATCAAAGAGGTCAATCGTTTAAATTATGATGCATTTTTTTAAAAAAGAAAAGAACTTTTTAAGTACCCAATTTTATTTTGTACGAAAATAATATTAATGCTGCACATTTGTAGAAAAATTAAAAACTTAAATAAATATAAAAATTAATTATCAAGAGTATATATAAAATTGAGAGGAAAATGTCAAAACAATATGTATTATGTAAATAATTTAAAATGTTAAAACGACATCTAATTAGAATGGGTGGGGTTATATCTTAAACATCATAAAGAAGGAAATTCAAATAAATAAGGACATCCATTTAATAACAATATGTGTGTCGTTATAACAAAAGTATTCTGATACAGTGATATGGCATGCAGAAAATGATTTAATTTCTTTTAATTTGAGAAGAATTAGTTCTTCACCTCTTACAGACTAAAAAGAGCCCACTGAATTACAGGTTTTGAACAGTTGGACGCTAAAAACATCTTTAAATGGACCAAGGATTTTTATTATATTGGGCCAACCCAACTCATTTATTAGGCTTAGATGTGCTGTTTATTTTGGGCTTTTCCAGCCTAGCTACCATCTTTGATCTTAACGAAGAATTTTGCCAATTCTTTAGACTGGTACAAGCATCGACCCTATCTAGTATCTACTACTTTTATGGTCAAATTTGCATTGGAGAGACAGGATCAAGACAAATTTACTCTCGAACCTCTGAACTACTAGAATATTCGATTTCAGACCCTAAACTTTAAATTTTTAAAAATACATTAATTAATTAATAGATTATGGGAATAATTGTTTCCTGTCGAGCTTTGACACTTCGTAGGGGAGAAGAAATATACTCCACTTTAAAGGCAGTTTGAGAAAACAAATCAATCCAGTTGGCACTTGAAAGAAATCAATATCAAGATGTCCATTTGAGATTAATTCCATAGATATAATTAAATAAATTTGAACATGACTTTAAAATTTAAATAATAGTAAAAGAAAAACGTGGTTTTACTATTTTATAAGGCGTAAATCTAACTTTTTAGAGTGAGTCTCATATGCATCCTGGTGCACCGTGCACCTATAGTGCATTTTAAAATCATGCTACTTGTTATATTAAAATATACAACTTATTTACACTGAACCGTGTAACTATTAATATGAAAATACAGTTGCACGTTCAGTATAAACAAGTTGCATATTTTAATATAACAAATTGCACGGTTCTAAAATGCACTATGAGTGCACGATACACCTGAATGCATACAAGACGTAGTCTTGTTTTAAATAGCATTTAAAATTTAATTAACTTAGCCAATTAGGAAAAAGTTTACATAAAAAATCATCCCAAATCTCGTTCACTAAAAAAAAAATGTCAATAACTCCTCTGCATGAAGAGCAGCAGGTTGCATCTCTTGCAATTCTTACCAATATTAATTAGATAAACCCACAAGGCCACAACAAAGCGGAATGAAATAATAATAAATAGTTAGTTTATATGAAACACAAACATGTCCTGAATAATTTGACATCGGAAAATGATTTTTTTAGTCAATTAACTTTATCTGCTTTTTTATTTTAATTCTATTGACTTTCAAATTTTAATTTTCGTCATATAATTTATATAAATTTGATTTTTTGGTTCTGTGATTTACTATTTCAGGTTGTTTATCAGGTCATATTCAATGTGACACTCATTTTTTATTTTATTTTATTTTACTGAGACAAAAATATCTTATTTTGAAGAGTTTGATTGGTTTTTTTTTTTGATCGGACAAAGTTAGTTGGTTTTTAGTAGTTAGTATACACCAAGCACCCAAATACTCCACGAAATCATCAATTCACCATATAACTCCTATAACTCCAAATTCGTTCCCAAAGGGAATCGAACCTGGGTTGATGCTTGTATGTCACTATTAATATTGAAAATTTATTAAAATAATAAAAATTAAAAAAAAATCTCTCATCATAGATTTAAAATATATGTTTAATAAATTCATAAATTAAACCATATGTTGGAAATAACAAATCATAGGAAGTCGACTCAATCTTCGTCAAAACTTGAAAGATTTGACAACAAAATTTAAGACCCAAACAAAGAAATCATATCAACTAATCTATATTTTAATTTGTGAATTTATTAAACATATACTACATCCGTTCTAATTTTGTTTTGTCATTTACTGTAGACACAAGTTTTAAGAAAAATATTATTTATTAGTATTAAATAGTCTAAAGTGGGTTTGATTGAGGGGTATGAATATCAATTCAACTTTAAGAAAATTGTTGTTTATTAGTATTAAATGATGTAAAGTGAATTTAGTGTATGTAGTAGAGTGACATGTAGTGTAAATAAGTGTTGTTTGTAAAGGGTATTGTTTTGTAAAGAAAATTATTTTATTTCCCTTTTAGGAAATGACCAATCTAAATTAGGACGACTATTTACGAAAAATAGTCAATCTAAATTAGGACAAACTACTGAGAGATTATTTTAAATCTATAATGAGATATTTTTCTTTAATTTTTATTATTTTCAATGTTAATAGTGACATACTAGCATCAACCAATCAAATTACCCCAATAAGATATTTTTGTCTCGGTAAAAAAAAAAAAGAGTGCATCATTGGATATGACCTTCTAAATAACTTGAAATAGCAGACCACATGACCAAAAAATCGAATTTGTGTAAATTACAAAATGAAAATTAAATTTTAAAAGTCAATAGTACTATCAAAAAAAAAAAAAGGTAAAATTAAAGGACTAAAAAATTATTCTCCCTGCTGATAATGTTTGTGTATTTCAATATAAAAACTAATATCATTATCATTATTTAAAATGATACGAATATATAATATATATATATGATATATATATATATATATATATATTGTAAATCTATAACTTATTTTTTTATAATGTTATACACAAATTATGTTAAGACTTCTCCTATTAATTGTGAATTGATTTATAAATTGTGAAACAAATTTAAAATTAATTTCATACGTGTTCACATGATTATAATAATTCAACCTAGCATGCATGTTGATAAAATAATAATATATTCAATTCAAAATAAAATAAAAAATAAATAATAAAATTATATGTTATCTATAATTCCGATTATCATTAATTAAATTATATAATCAAAATATAATAAAATTCCTAAATCATACTTTTATTTTAATATAAACTTTTATATGTGTTATTCATTTATTTATAAAATTTTAAAATTTGCAAGAAATATAAATTTATAGGATATATGTGTGTGGTGTATATATACACTAATACACAAGCTAATAAAAATTTTGATATTGGTGATTTTTTATATTATTTTAGTAAGGGTGATGGTGTAGGTGATAATTAATTGCATATTAATATATTTTAAAATTTTCAATTAAAAATTATAAATATTACTATATAATTTTAAAGTTAATTTTATATTAAATATTAAAAACTCTCGCATAACATGCGGGCATTGCACTAGTTATATTAATAAATAAGAGTATAAGATTATTTTGATAACTTAATAAATGAGAAAATTGGTCTATATAAATTAATAAAATGAGACAGATAAAAGTGAATGGAAATATTTTTAAGAAATGCATAACTATCTCAATTAGTAATAAATGCAATTTTTTTTATTGAATATAACATGCTCTTTCGTTTTCGTCTGAATATTTACTGTTTACACGAAGTTCAATGTAAAAATTGTTTATTAGCATTATAATAGAGAAAATTACTTTTTGATCTTATGGTATAAATAAAAAAAGATAAAATTATTGTTAGTGTGAAAAAAAATAATAACATATATATAATATTAATATATTTGTGAGAAAATAGTTTAAATTTATTGAGTTGATTTATTACTACTTTAGAAAAAACACACTTGTATGAGACAGTTTCACGGTGAGATGAGTCATAAATTGGGCATATACGTTTTAACATTTTGGGAGAAATGAATGTGATTTATGTTAAGTTGTACCCTTCATATATGAGACCGTCTCATATAATTTTTTGTCCTCTAAAAAATGTTGGATACAATTTGGAAAAGTTCGAGCACCAACCATGAGATTCTCAAAAGTTAAAGGACTAAAAGTTTAATTTGGCGACCGCCTAAAACGTCTTATGTCACCACTCACCATAAATGGGAAATCAGACACTAGGGTTTCTATTTGTGTTTTGACAATCTGCAGCCGTTTGCTTTGCAGCGTGTGTGCGATTTGATAGAATAGGCATATTTCGAGTTTGTGCGTGAATCCAACGCCCTAATCGTGTACCAGTAATTGCAGATTTTGGTTTTGATTTACCAATTTCTGTATTTCTGATTATACGTTAGATTCACGCACAAACTCGTAATCTGTCTTTTCAATAAAAAAAAAATCTTCATTTTGCCGATCTAATTCCTTGTTTACCTGCCGATTAGTTTCGATCTCAGATTCAAATTCTGGAAAAAAAGATCGGTTCCACGATGTTTCTGATTGCTGGTATGATTTAATTTTGTTTAATTTGTTGAATATCGAGTAAATTTGTGTATTGAATTATTGATTTGTAGTTTTTGGAATGAATTGTTTTTTCTTGTGTACGGATCTGTATATTTGATTTTTCGTCAAGGATGATTTTATTGTTATTCTCTGTCCCCAAATTTAGATCTCTCTGTTTCGTCATCATCATGTTTAGGATTCTTTGGAGAAGAAAATCTGTTGCTTAAACCTTATATTTTTGCAGACTCTGTTTTTAGCTTCATGTTCTTTATCTCTTCTTGATTCAGAATGATGTTTTTTTATTATTTATTAAAAAAATTTAGATGTTTCATGGTGATGAATAATTTGTTGCAGCACTTTCATATAATTCTACTTCCTTGATTCATCATGCTTGGCAAAATTGTAAAATTTTAAGGAGTGAAATGAGAAAGGGGATGAAAATGAAAAACAATCAAAGTCACATGACTTCTATTTGACACCTTTGATAGATTTCTTATTACGGAAGAATCAAAGTCATATCATTGTAGTGTAATTTCAAACCCTTTAACTTTTATTCCCATAGTATATCCTCAACCCCTCACAACCAATCACCCCCCTCAAAGTCATATTTAATTGTACATATAAATCATTAATAAATTTCTAAATTTTGTGTTCCACTTTATAGTTCACGATCTAACATGTGGAAAATATGATGAAATAAGAAAGTCATATTTAACTGTACTTGTAAATCATTAATAAATTTCCTAATTTTGTGTTCAACTTTATAGTTCACGATCTAAAACGTGGAGAATATGATGAAATACGATAAATAATTTATGATCTAACACATGGAGAATATGATAAAATACGATAAATAATCTACTATCTAACACAACCGTTGTAAATCTTTAATGAATTTCCGATTTCGTATTTCACTTTATAGTTCCCAATTTGGCACATGGTACGTATGATGAAATACGACAAATGGTTCACAATTTAACACAACTATTGTAATTCTTTAATGAATTTCGATTTTGTGTTCCGCTTTATAGTTCACAATCTAACACATGGAGTATATAATAAAATACGACAAATAGTTCACAATCTAACACTTGGAATATATGATGGAATACGATAAACTACAGAACAAGTCTTTTGAGATCAAAATTCTAAGTTCAATTATTGACACATCCAAATATTAGACCTTTTTCTTTGTTCTTGTTTCATGCAATTTTTTTCCTTTTGAGGGCATTGTATAATTTGTATTGTATTTTTGTTATGAGACAGACTTGCATGAGATCGTTTTACGTTGAGAAGGGACATATCTAAGTGTAATTTTAAAGTGCATAGACGATTTTTATTGAACGGTGGTTGTTGTTTTTGCCGAACAGTAATGATATCTTGTAAATTGTAACGGTTCATTAATTGGGAGCAATAATTTGCCGAACATCTCTACAAATTCTCATATTTAATTAATATATATACTATTTGTAAACAATAATGCATCACCAGTTAAGGCTCGCTACCACTGTCTAGAATTATGTAAAACAAATTATTTGAAGCCAGTCTTTGCTACTACCATTTTATATACTCTCCCCTCCACCAATCTTATGCACAATTTTTACATGTATTTTTGTG
Organism: Stenogyne calaminthoides; assembly: GCA_037126765.1. Classification (NCBI taxonomy): domain Eukaryota; kingdom Viridiplantae; phylum Streptophyta; class Magnoliopsida; order Lamiales; family Lamiaceae; genus Stenogyne; species Stenogyne calaminthoides. Next base: position 4,948,182 of record JBBCBC010000039.1, on the reverse strand, counting down.
AACGAGTTTTGTATTAGTAATTGAAATGATAAAATGACTTTTAAAATGAGAATGATCCCCATCTATCATATCCCTCCTTAAAAAATCACTTTATCATTTTAATTATTAATATAAAACTTGCTCGTAAAAACGTGTGTAAAAGTCAAATATAAAATTGGTGGACGGATGGAGTATCTAATTATGAGCAAGTCTGGTGCAAATTAAGTAGGAATTAGGGTTTGGGGAGTTAGGTAGTTTATTAATTAAGTGGGTGAATTTATTAATGATGGGGTGTATATAACCAGACCCATTTTGATAACATAAGCCCATTAAATTTTGAGCCGTTTGCCTTATACAAATTAGTTTTGGGCCCTCTTATCTAGGCATATTTCCTCAGGGGCGTTATAATAATTATTATTTTCTAGAAACAGTGATGTATCACTTAGTAAAGGTTTTATACCTTCGTAAAATACCAGAACTAAAACTTGGGTTTATATACTATTATAAATTAGGTTTAACTGTATTAATTTTATAATCAAGAAAATAGATTTTGTGAGATTGTAGAGGGGGTAATTAAGTTAATATTTGAAAAATGTTGGGCTGGTCTTAGACAAGGAGGTGAGTTGTGGGCTTATTCAAATTGAGATTTGCACTTGAACTTTCAAGTTTAATCTCTCAAAATATTTTATTTGTTAGCCAAGTTATTAATGTTGTTGTTAATTCGAATTAGACATAACTGACAAATTTTGATATCACAGTAATAAAAGTGGGTGTCATGTTATTTCAAAAGGCCATTCAAATCCACAAATAAGATTTTAGAATAAATGCAATTTGTTATATTGAAAAATACAATTTATTTACACTGAACCGTATAACTATTTTTTCATATTAATAGTTGCACGGTTCAATGTAAACAAGTTCCATATTTCAATATAACAAGTTGCATAATTTTAAAATACATTATAAATACACGATGTAACTGAATGCATGCAACAATACTTAACCAAGTAATAAAACGATCAAGCATAATTCCATATTATGTAGTACCTTACTAGAAACCTTCAAGCGAAATATCTCCTCATCTAACTTACCACCTAATATATACATTAAAAAAGAAATCCAAATATATTCTTTTCACCCCGAAAAATATAAAGATGAAATGAAATCAAACCCTTTTGAGCTGGATGGATATACTTGTAATCTTCGTTAACATTTTTTTTTTTAAAGGACATGATATTGATAATAAGTCATGAGTCCGTATATTTTTCAAAGTGACAGACATGTTACGTTAGTGGCAGTTTGTTATTAGTTATGACATAATTGTCGTGTTTGGTATTTTCTGACCTTCAATTTCTTCTGGAAAAAGCGCTGTCGGTGAGGCCCTACCACAATCCAAACACGCTTTCTCACTTTGCGTCGGTTAATTCAGTTAAGCTAATCTTGTACCAGTCTTCTTGATTTTTAAAGCAGAGATTTGGTAATTGGTAGTATTATCTTGTTATAATAAAAGGTGAGTAAATTATATGATCCGTGAATTTATCCCTATCTAAATTATAATTTAAAATAAAGTAAGATGTAAATTTTAGATTGAAGTTTTATCTCATGCAGATGAGATAGTCTCACTCAAAACTTTGTCTTTAAATTTTCAGTTTATACTTTATCAATTGCAATATTTGTTAATGTGATTTAAATATTGTATGAGGAGGGATAATAAAATGAGTAGGTCTCTTATGAGACTAGTTCATAATATTAAATATATATAATTACACTTGAAAACTAATATAACTACATTTATTAACTGATATTATTACACTTATAAATTAAAATTATAGCATTAAATGCTATATGTTCTAGTTTATAAAAGTAGTGATACCAGTTTATAAGTGTAATGGTATTAGTTTCACACTACGAAAGTTTCACACGAGACTTTGTGTAATAAAGAGTCTCATTATCTATTTTTGGGGTATTTGCAAGAAATTTTAAGTGATTATAGTCATCTAGAATTGTATGTATTAACAAATTGGAGTGTTCTATTTCTCCTTTATTAGATTAAATAAGCTTTTAAAAGTTATAAACCAAAAGTTTAAAGGGGTGCCTTTGATAGCTTATGAGCATTTTATAAGTATTAGCTTTTTTTTTTCAAACACTATCAATTTTTCTTTGAATTTTTTTATAAACACCATCAATTCATAATCACTAATTTTAATCACTTCTTTAAAAGGATAATTTTTTTTTATACATGACAAAAACATTTAAATCAAAATTTATAATTTATTGAAAAGCCTCGCCTCAGATATATCACATGTTTAATTTTAATTTTTGCAATTTTTAAAAGGATAATTTTTCAAAAACGAATTTTGTTTTTTAGGTGATACACGCCTTTAATTTCAAAAAATATCACGCTACCGATTTAGTCCCAAATTAGGGGGGCGTGTATCACACGCTACCAAAAATGATGTTTTTTGGTTTGTTCGGTTTCCGCGATTTGGGACTAAATCGGACAAATTGAATACATAAGGGACAACTTTTTTTAAAGATAAATTACACCCATCAATTACATAAGTGTTAAATGTCAATTAACATAAATTACAATTTCCAAAATTCTCGTGTCAATTTATTCCCCACGATCTCATCGTGCAAGTGTCCCTCTTATATACTGTATCGGCTATGAAAATCTTAATAGATATTAGTATATCCTTTAGTGTCAAATATGCAGAATTTTTGTCAGTTACAATGTTGTCTATGCCAAGTGTAAAATTAATCGAAAAGTAAATTAAAGATTTTCTTTTTCCTGTTGAGACTTTTCTTTTTCCTGTTGAGACTTTTCTTTTTCCTGAACGAAATTTGTCCTTAATTTATCTGGGGCCCAAAAAACGTAGTCAAGGCAAGCCCAATATATCTGGGGGAGGAGTTTTGCACTTTTTCAAAAAAAAAATTTTTTTTTTCTCTCTTAATTTCACTTTTCTATCCTATTTTGTGATGATGTGATCAAATCTTAGTACACATTAATTTAATATCCTTGTAGTTAGCTGTTATTTATCCCAACCGACATTGAATTTATTAATACATAATAAAACTACAAAAACTCATATGAAAGTAATTAAGGTGATTTAATTCTAAAAATATAAACACGTAAATATAATCTTGTCCTCAAATATAGCAATATTAGTGGATAGCCAAGAAACCTAAACAAAATAAATTATCTTTATGTCTTTACAATTTTATTTTTCTTTTAAAGTATTTTCGAGATTTTCCATTTCCCATTACATATTAAATTGCATCATATATAAATTAAAATGCTCAATTGAACTATACTAAATGAAGGTTATGAAATGAAAGTTCTCCAGTAAATCAAAGAACGTGATCCTGGGTTTTCTGTGATTGGAGTTTCATTAATTTGAGTTAGTACAAAACCATTTTAAAATGAATTTGAAAATTTGACGTCTAAAATTCTTTAATTTCAATAACTAAAATAAATAAAAAAATAAAGGGACAAAATTTCGGCAAAATTAATGGCTTATCTTCAAACATACGCAAGAGAAAGTGGGGATGTTCCATATTTCAGGGTCAACCTGTCGGTTAAGTTAGTTAATTAAACTGTGGGCTCTGAAAAATATTTCCTCGAATTAAATTAACACAGTTGATCCTTTTGTATCAATGTTTCAAAATATCTGACCCTTATGGAGGTGTGGCGCTAAATGTCCATAATATGGACATCCAGAAAATGTTATTTTTGTAATATTAATATTTTTGATAATTTAAATTGTCTAAAGTACCCTTATATGAAAAAAGAAAGGAAGATACATTTAAAATATAATTTGAATTTGAGTTTTTATTTTTTTTCTTTTCCAACTTATATTTTCAAGATAATACATACATACGAGGTTCCAATACTTATCATTTATTCTCACCTTTCTCTATGTCCATTTTTTTTAGATTGAACATTATTTTCTTGTATATATGAACGTTAAACACGTTGTTAATTTTTTTAAATGAGGAATAAAAAAAATAAAATTTACAGGATCAAATTATTATTTTTTAAATAGGTTATTTAACTACACTTTCCATTTCACAAGGTTGAAAATTTTCAGAAATGTTATCTTACGTAATTGTAGTCGTAAAATTTTTTTAAATTTTTTGTCAAATAGTAAATAAAATATACACATGGCTGATACAATTAGTTTGCTTAATTTATTCTTTTTAATTTATTTTTTTATTTTGAAAGTTTTTTTTAAACCATTTTATTTTCAAAGATTGGGAAATTGTATATTTGTTAAGAATATAAATTATATAATAAAGATTTTGAATCTTTAATATTAATATTATTATTATAATTATTATAAGGATTTTAATTTGGCTAAGTCTTGTATGCATTCAGGTACACCGTGCAATCATAGTACATTTTAGAATCGTGCAACTTGTTATACTGAAATATGCAACTTATTTGTCTTTGAAACATGCAACTATTTTTCCATATTAATAGTTGCGGTGTTCAAAGATAAATAAGTTGCATCTTTCAAAGATAACAAGTTGCACCTGGTTCTAAAATACACTATGAGTGCACGGCACCTGGATACATATCTGAGACCCATTTTTTTAATTTTTTTTCTTGTTAAGAAAATAAGATTTTTTAATTTTGTTTGATATTTTCTTCATTTTCAATTAATATAGATGTTTATTTGGATTAATATATTTTTTATTAAAAATATTACTTGTTTAAATAGAGTGTAGTACTTGTATAAATGAAAAGTATTACTTATTTAAATGAAAAGTATTACTTTTTTAAATGGAAAAATATTATTTGTTTAAATGAAAAGTATTACTTGTTTAAATGGAAAACTAGTACTTGTTTAAATGAAAAGTATTACTTCTTTAAATGAAAATGTAGTACTTGTTTCAATGAAAAATATTACTTGTTTAAATGGAAAGTATTACTTGTTTAATTGAAAAGTATTACTTGTTTAAATGAAAATGTAGTACTTGTTTCAATGAAAGGTATTGCTTGTTTAAATGAAAAGTATTACTTGTTTAAATGAAAAGTATTACTTGTTTAAATGGAAATGTAGTGCTTGTTTCAATGAAAAATATTACTTGTTTCAATGAAAAATATTACTTGTTTAAATGAAAATGTAGTACTTGTTTAAATGAAAAGTATTACTTGTTTAAATGGAAAAGTAGTACTTGTTTAAATGAAAAGTATTACTTATTTAAATGAAAAGTATTACTTTTTTAAATGGAAATGAAGTACTTATTTCAATGAAAAATATTACTTGTTTAAATGGAAATGTAGTACTTGTTTCAATGAAAAGTCTTACTTGTTTAAACGAAAAGTATTACTTGTTTAAATGAAAATGTAGTACTTTTAGAATGAAAAATATTACTTGTTTAAATGAAAAGAATTACTTGTTTAAATTAAAAGTATTACTTGTTCAAATGGAAATGTGGTACTTGTTTCAATGAAAAATATTACTTGTTTAAATGAAAAGTATTACTTATTTAAATATTACATATTAAAATTTATAAAGTAAAAAAATAATTATAATTATAATATTAAAATGTAATTAAATCATTAAATTAGATAATTGAAATAATAGATTTTAAAAAAAAATTTAAAAAAATTTATAAGATATATATAAATACATTCTACTTTTTTTTAAGATATGTCTTAAATATTTATAAATGATATATTCCCTATATTTAGAGGGTAGATATATAAAGGAGGGATTTTAAGTTTGTTGTTATGAATATTATATAATATAATTACGCGTCATTAATGATCATTAATGTTTCTGGGTCATTAATATATTTTATTTTAATTTCACATTATTTTATTAGGTGGGTCATCTACCCACTGGGTAGATTAAGTTTTTTTTTCAGGATCTGATTTGTCAAGATTCATAATGCATTGTAAAATCGTGCAACTTGTTAGAGAAAAAAAGTTTTTTGGTCCCATAACTTTTCTGTAATCCAATTTTGGTCTCAAAAAATTTAACTATCCAATTTTGGTCCCATAACTTTTGTATTTGTCCAATTTTGGTCCTATTTAACTAAAACGACGTCGTTTTCAATAAAAAATTGGGGATTTCAGATCGGGCGTGTGACAAAAAATGACCAATTTTTTTTATCGAAAACGACGTCGTTTTAGTTAAATAGGACCAAAATTGGACAAACATAAAAGTTATGGGACCAAAATTGGATAGTTAAATTTTTTGGGACCAAAATTGGATTACAGAAAAATTATGGGACCAATTTTTTTTCTCCAACTTGCTATATTAAAAGACTTAATTTATTTATCTGAATCACAAGAATTATTTTTTTTTATATTAATAGTTGCACGATTTAATATAAATAAATTGTATGATTCTAAAATGTATGATGAGTGTATGCGGTTTTATGAATACTTAGCCATAATTATTAATTAAGTAAAATTATTAATTAAGTAATATATATATATATATATATATATATATATGTATATACACTCAAGTACTTATAATATTTTTAATAAACTTTTTTATAAATATATACATATATTACAAGTTTTTAAGCTAAGTGTAAAATATTTATAAAATATATTCTCTATACGCTAAATATATACAAAGAATTTCAATTTTGTTGAATATTTTATTTTTCAAAAGTAAGAATTACAAAATGCATTATATATGATCAACTTGATTAATGTGTCAAGAAAAATAATAATTATGATGAAGGAAAATTGAAAAGTGCCAATATATATCACTTTGGAGCCAAAATATATTAAAAATAATATAATAATATATATAACTTTAATTTAATATAGTAATTAATTTCTGGATGTCCAGAATATGTACATTAATCTTTACCCCATACTGAGACACTTTTGTAGGGACAGATTAATCAAAATGACGCAAATCAGCCGACAATTTCTCAGATAATCCAATCAAGTATTTTCTCTTTTTCAAAAAGAAAATCAAGATTTTGATTAAGACAAGTCCAGGTGTTACTTTAGAAAAATCTGATAACCGCACACGTGTAAACATTGAGTGGATCTCATATGTCGCATTTAAGATCGATCATGACTCATCATAGTGTATTTTTTAAAGCGTGTAATTATTAAAAAAACGTAAACACTGCAACTATATTCTCATTTTAACAACAGACTTTTTTGTGTAAATAAATCATACTTTTTCAAAGATAATAAGTTCTTGTACACTTAAAATCAGACTATAAAGACACAAAATAAGACTTGCAAGTGCATACAAGATCTAGCGGTAAACATTACACTAATATTGTGCGGTTGTGTACTTTGATTTTGAGGCACACTCACGTAAGACGGTCTCAATAAAACATAATATAATTTGATCATTTATTAATACTTTAGAAAGGAAGAGTGTTGACTTGCTGATTTATAACCCGTTTTATGTATTAAATCGTCTATATTTGATCATTTGTTAATACTTTAGAAAGGAAGAGTGATGACATGCTGATTTAAAACCTGTTTTATGTATTAAATCGTCTCATGCAATTTTTTTCCATAATTAAATGCAATTTTTTTTAAGGGAATTTTTTTTCATAATTAAATGGATAGAATATGTGTTGAATTAAATCTTAAATGAACGATCGTGTTGGGTTGTGAAACTATTGAAATACTAAACACCTATCCACATTGATGGAACAGTTTTACACATCAATATATATTTCATTATCTAAATATTTAATACATGGATCTAAAATTTTGGTGATTTATTGTGTGTATTTTAATATTTCACATGTCATACATTCCCATTATATAATACTCCTTTCGTTCACTTCATATTTAAATATTTGACAAAAAGGTCCATATTTTACTTAATTGAACATTTTCTTAAAAGGTAATAAAACAACTTTTGTATTTTTTACACTAAAATCAATTTTATCTCTTTTAATTTACACAAATATTATTACTTTATTATTTAATTCTTATTAAAAAATAAGTTATTATTTTTAATACAAATAAACAACTCTTATATTAAAATATGTGTAAATAGTATATGTTGAAATTAATAAAAAATGGATAGAGAGTATATATAGAGTGAAACATCAAAAATTACACAAAAGTTATCATTCGATTCGAGACAACTCATGCATAAAACTAATTATGGTTGTGTTTTATGTTTTTTTTTTTCGATTTTTTTTCTATCCATCACCACATAATTTTATTTAACAAATCACAGTTCCATAAAATTAAGGAGTGAGTCTTCTATGTATCAGGTGCATCGTGTATTTTATAAACTTGAAACTTATTACACTAAAATGAAAAATTTGTGTTCATAAAATATAATTACACGTTTCAGTGTAACAAATCACAAGTTTCAATGTCATAAGTTGTAATTTTTTTAAAGATATTATAGAATATACGGTGCAACGATTACCTACAACACCTAACCAAAATTAAGTGTTAAAAATTTAGAGCGTATCACATTAATTTTATGTATGTGAAGAAAACGATAAACGTGTAATTTTTTGAAATTTTTTAATAAAAATAAAACGTGTATCCTTTTCTTGATAAAATAAAATAAAATGATTCAAACCTAAAATTAATGGGCTACACACACGATACTGAGAAGCACCACGTAGCAAGTGGAGTACAGTACTCTTCAAATGTGCTTACATTAATTTTCTATAGCTATAACACCTATTTTTCTTTCTTTTTATTATTGTTTGCCTACTTTTTCTGGTTATTAATTTTAAGTAGGGAATTAGAAACAAAAGCTAAACCAAACAAGTATTAAAATAATAAATTTTAGTTGAAGTATTTTTCAGTTAATTCTTTATTGAGCTATAATTCATATGAATATTCAAATATAATATGTTTATTCTATGATACAACATTGACTAATGCCCAATAGTGTTTTCATGTTGTACTATCTGTACGAGTGTATTATACCATATAACACATTAATTAGATGAAACGATGTGCTAAAACGTTGTTGACACTATTCAACAATGTAAAATAGAAAAAAATCATATAATTCATGATTGCGTTCAAATCGAAAAAAAATATAATAACAATTTAAATAATTAAATGATGATTGAGGAGTATACATAAAGTTAATGCATTCATAAAGAGAAAAAAAAACACTTTTTTAAATGAATAAATAAAAAAAAGTAAATATATTTTTAATGGACGAATGAATTAATTTTCTTTTAATTTATCATTATCTTGTGAATACTTTAATTTTGGCCGCCACCTAATGATATGACTGACAATCAATTGTCACTCTTTTGGCAGGAATTTAAGAGAATAATTATATAGTCCCTCCATCCATCCTCCACCAATTTTCACATTTGATTTCGCACCTATATTAAGAAAAAATAGTTTTTTTATGTGTTTTGTTAACTTTTTAAAGGGGATAAAGGGTGGAGATTGTAAGGGTTGAGATTGTAGGGTGAAGATTATGAGATTTTTTGTCATTTTAAGGTGTGCAAATTAATAAGGAACAAACGAAAAAGGAAAGTGTACAAATTGCTAAGGACATATGGAGTATCAACTTATTCTTTTTTTTTGACAACATATATCAACTTATTCTGAATAAGCGTTATGAGTATTTGCAAAGTGTCAAAACAACATCATACAACTGCAAAATAATGAAGACAAGGAACTAAAACTACGTTTATTTTGGGATTTAAGTGTGCGGAATAAGTCAATGCTTTAGAATCTAGAGATTTAAAATCCTTGATGAATAGTAAATGTACGTATTTATTTTGAAATTTGAGTAGAGTGAAATTTAATTTTATGTCAAATCAATATTTAGTAGTGATTGATGTTGTATTATTATATTATATTGAGAAGAATAATAAAGTATATAAAATGTGATGTATTAGGAAGAGTAATAATAGATTTTATAGGTATTTGTAGGTGTGGATTGAATGTAGAATTTGAAAACCAGACTCTAAATCTCAAACTCGTATGATACGGGGACACTACAAAAAAGACGGTGATTTACGATGGTTTTAGCGACGGTTTCCTGACCGTCGGAAAAACGAGGGTCGCTAAAATATAGCGATGATTTTTTCCAAGTCCGTCGCTACTAACGACAGTTGTAAATCCGTCTCTACGTATCGATTATTTTTTACCGTCGCTATATTGCGACGGTTTTGTCGACGGAAAAGTGGACCCGGTTCCGGGTCGGACTAACCGTCGCTATGACCGTCGCTAAACCGTTGATATATTGTCGACGGTTATGACGTCATATACCGTCGTAAACAACGAAGAAATTCCATCTTTATTAGCGACAAAATTTACTGTTGAAATGCGGGACGGTTTTTCTCCGTCGGTCATACCGACGGAAAATAAGTCGCTAATTCCGTCGATAAAACAGTCGCTAAATCGAGATTTTTTTAAAAAAAAAGGCTTACGGTGGTTCGAACCCGGGCCCGGGTGCGCCCAAGTGGGCACCGAACCACCCGAGCCACGGACCATCTCGAACCCAACCACCAAACATCTCATATATAAGCCACCAAGCCTCCCAATTAAATGAGTTATTTATTCGCTCCCATGGGGGACCGAACACGGGACCTTGGGCGCCCGAGCACTTGTTTCTTTACGTTTACTTAATGAATTTAATTGTATATGCCCTAAAATTCAATTTTTTTCAATTTTTTTTTAAATTCTTTATTTCAATTATCTTATTTAATAATTCAATTACATTTTAATATAATAATTTATATTTTTTTATTTATAACTTGTAATTAAATTAATTAAATTAAAATCGTATTTTTTAAACTTATTTTTAATAAAATTAATTCTATATTAATTTACAATTCATTTTTAAAAAATAATAATTTTTTTAAAATTGTCTTATTTAATGACAATTACATTTTAATTAAATAATATATATTTTTGATTTATAAATTTAATATGAATTCTGATTTTTTTAATTATTTTAATAAAACTATTTGTATATTTATTTAAAATTCATTTTTTCAATTATCTTAATCAATTAATGATTCAATTACATTTTAATATAATAATTTAGTTATTTTTATATTTATGATTATAGGTTTTTAAATTTAAAATTGTGTTTATATTGGATAATTACCAAAAAAAAAATTATGTTAAGAACAAAATTAAATAACTAGTAATATCATAATAGAGTGTCGTCAACGTGAAATATTACAAATGAAATACAATATAATTATTATTCGTCATCCTCATCATTGCCCCCATCTGTATTTAGAGCCGGCAAAACGGGCCGCCTGGCCCAGCCCATCGGGCCAAGTTATGTTCATGGGTCGGGTCGGGCTGGTCCATCATCTAGTCGGGCCTACAAAAATGCAGCCCAGCCCAGTATGGGTTCACGGGCCCATGGGCCCACGGGCCGGCCCAGCCCATGATTTTTTTATTTAATTATTTTATTTACTTTACAAAATTACATTATTTCTTTGTAATTCTTTTGGTATTTTTCTATCCTTATCAATTTACTTTATTTTCTGATTAAAAAAATAAAATAATAATTATAGTTATTAAAATACAATCTTATGTACATGAAAATATTAACTTGAGTACTATTTTATTGATTGCGATTGTTAATTATATAAAAAAAAACTCGTAGTTTGACAAATTATAAAAATGAATTTCTTTAGTCTTTATAGTTTGTACAAAGAATTACAAATAAAATAATAATAAAAAAAAAATTCGGGCCAAACGGGCGGCCCATGACCCGTCGGGCCAAATAGGCCCGACTCTTTTTGGGCCTCTAATTTTTTAGCCCAACCCATACTTGGGCTCGGGTTGGCTGGGCTGGCCCATCGGGCCGGGCCCAAATTGCCAGCTTTATATGTATTATCATCCTCTTCCTCCTCTTTTGTTGGGGAATTAATTGTCCGGATCTATTCGGGATGAATATTTAAAATACAAATTTAATTCTAACAATTATTACTAGCATGAATTAATCATATATTAATTCAAATAATAATTCAACAACCAATCATGCATATAAACAGTTCACATAAATCCTACGCATGCGGAATTACTACGGGTTTACGTGAACTAACCTCTCGGAGTGACAACCGTTGAGAAGATGGATCCCGTTCACACGAACACACCGAAATGTCTTCTCAAGTATTCTCTTATCCTTGTTCAACAATCGGGTGGTAGGAACTCGCGAACAATTTAACAAAAGGAAAAATAAAATTATGTTGCACCACCTTTGTGGATTTCTAATTTTTCCAACACATGGAATTACACTTGGGAATTAAATATTCATCCCCTATTTATAGAGGGGTGTTGGTCGAATTCTTGTGCATGAATAAGATGGGAAAATCTTTTTCTTGGTCTCCAAGAAATCTTGAATATATCCAATATATTCTTTTCTCCATATTTAAAATATTCCACAAAAATCTCAACTCCCTATTGTTATGGTATTTTCGAAAAAATTAAGGAATAGGAATTCAAGATTTGGATCTTCTTGAATTTATGAGATATTCTTGTATTCCAAGAATACATATCCTCCATAATGTCTTTCCAAGAAAATCAAGAAAATCTTTCCTCTCCTTATTTATTCAAAATTTTCGAAAATCTCTTAACAAATAACCAAGTGGGAGATTTCTTGAATTTAATGAGATAATCTTGTATTTCAAGAATACTTATCTACATTCCATAACAAAATTCAAAGAAAAACTTTCTCCCTCTTTTATTTATTATTTTCAAAATATTAGGAAAAATAGGCAACAATAATTTATTTTATTTTAAACACCATTTTCAGTTATTGAACATTATCTTTGGGGTACTTGAGGGACCTTTAGGAGAGTTAAGATTGGACCTTCTAATGGACTTTGAATATCTAATATTGAGCCACAATATTATTCAAGCCCATAAATATTAATTAATCTCACTACATAATTAATATTGCACTATCCATCTTAACCCATATTACTGTTAATATGGCTTTCGGTTACTATTTTCCGTGTTTAAGATTATCTAGCCAATTAATTAATTCAAGCCACTGAAATAGCTTTCCATTAATTAATATCTTTTGTCCTTGGTCAAGGAACGATTCAACATATTATGCATACCGGAAACAAATTCCACTTGCAAGATTTGGTATGATAAATCTTATGAACCTCCCAAGGGGGCAAATCAAACGAGCGTACTCGCACACGATTCTTCGTATTAAATCTTAGCAATCGCATGTGACCAGTAATATTGCCCAAGATATAAAGTATTGAATCTCATTGACTCTCTACCCGTCATAAGTCAAAGCAATAATTACTAACCACACACGATCCTATTTAAGGGACGAAGATTAAGAAATAACGAACCACTGAGGTCTAATTCTCCCTAATTCAGTGCTGAAGAATTTATCCTCCTGTAGGTCCTATTCAGTGCATCAGTCATGCACTAGTGTAATCTCTTGGTCAAGACAACCCAATCTGAGCCTTACACTTCAACCTTTCACGATGGTTTGTTCATTTCCATCTAGGTCGTGAACATCGTACTTTTAGTTACAAGGGACTGTTAATTTAATCTTCTGTGATCTGGTATCACTAAATTAACTACAATGTAACACGTACTTTTTATTGAACAATTATGCAGTAAATATATGTAACATTCAATGATATTTAAAGCATCAGTGATAAATAATTTATTTCAGTAAATAAGACAGAAATTCAGTTTGGTTATACAAAGTAAAAGCATACTTTCCAGTATAACCCCAACATCTTCCTCCTCCTCGTCCTCCTCATCATCCTCCTCGTCCTCCTTCGTCCTCCTCTTCCTCACCATCTTTATTCTCCTCTTCCTCACCATCTTCATTCTCTTCCCCGCCGCTATCAATCTTTATCAAATCTGGATTTGCAGCTGTTAAGTCTACGAAAAGATTAAAATCTCCTGTATGCACTTCAGTTTGAGTGGCAACTATTTCCGTTTTGAACGGAGCGTCAACAACTACGGCAGTTGAATCCGGTTTAGGAACTTGCACCAGTGATCTCGCCTTTACTTTGCAAACAGTCATCCATTCATTATTTGCTTTCGAACCTGGATACGTGCAGTAGTATACTTGGGATACCTGAGCAGCAAACACAAATGGATCATACCCCAGATATCTTCTTCTTCTATGAACATCGACCAATTTGTATTCGGGATGAATCCTTGTTCCTGAAGCAGATGGATCATACCAATCACATTTGAACAACACAATAGTCTTCTCCGGGAACTCCGGATATCCTACTTCAACGACTTCTTGCAGGTGTCCGAAGTAGTCACGGCTTTCTCCATCGAACATTGTACTATTAATGCAAACACCACTGTTCACAGTAGATTTGGTCGATGCATAATCCACTGTATGGAATTTGTAACCATTTACATAGTATCCTTGGTACGTGTTGACCACACGTAGTGGTCCTCTACTGAAATCCCCCATGAATGGGTTCACAATTCCACCATTATAGCCCTGTGACGCGACGATTTGAGGTTAAATATATAATTGTAAATATTTAATATGAATTTATTAATAAACAACAGTTTAGAACCACTCACATAGTTTTGGAAACACTCTACAAAACCACGAGTAATATATTCACCTACTTGTGCATCTGAGATGTTTGGATCTATATGGTGTAGCTCTTCAATAAAGATCCTAATTGAAAGCAATATATTATATTAATCAACTATTATATAATAAATTAATATTCTAATTATGTAAATGATACGTATATGAAATACTTACTCAATGTACTATTGGACTTCATCACAATTGAATAACACATATTTATCTGCAGCTTCAATCTCTTGTCGGTTCAACCATGGCCGTTCATTTGTCTTACCCAAACATCGACCTGGAAACTTAAACATGGAAAACATACCCTCAATATCATCAGCAACATTGTCTGTGCCCCTACCGTCGTAATTACGAGGCTCGTTTCTCAACTTTGCTTTAACATGATCCTCGAAATAGTAAGAAGAAAATGTTGTAATCTCCTCACACAAGCAGACATTAACAATTGATGCTTCAACTTTTACCTTTTTTTTAGCATTGAGCTTCAAGTTATGTAGATACCTATAGATATATAATAAAAAAATTATAAGATCAAAACATAATTATATTAATATTTGTATAAATAGTTGTGAAGTGAAGGTTTACCTCTCAAATGGATACATCCACCAGACAGACCCGGACCGACAATTTTGGCTTCATATGCTAAGTGCACCGGCAAGTGCTCCATCGAATCAAAGAAGCTTGGAGGGAAAATGCGCTCCAACTTGCATAAAATAACTGGAATGTCTTTCTCCAAATGGACCATGTCGTCCCACTTAATCATTGTAGACGTTAAATCTTTGAAGAATAAACTCAACTCAGTTATAGCCCTCCAGATATTGTTCGGTAGGAATTCCCGGATTGCGAGGGGCAATAGTCGCTGCATAAACACGTGACAATTGTGGCCTTTCATCCCGGACACCTTCCATTTGATGTGTTTACACAACGACTCAGATTGGAGACATAGTCATCTGGAAATCTCAGATCTTCAATCCAATCACACAAAGCCACTTTCTGTCTCTTATCAAGTGTGTAATTGTTTTGGGGATTTCTTCTGGTACCCTCATCCCTCTTCAAGTGATCATGTTTACATATCTCGTTCAACTCATAACGCGACTTTGTAGTGTCTTTTGTCTTGCCCTCTGTGTTCATGATTGTGTGGAACAAGTTATCTTACACATTCTTTTCGATGTGCATCACATATAAGTTGTGCCGAATCAAAAGTGAGCTCCAGTAGGGCAAGTCCCAGAAAATGTTTTTCTTCTTCCAACCACCCGGTACCATTTTATTATGCTCCTCCGCATGTTCTTTTGTTGTTTTCCTCAATCTGTCATAGACATTAATCTTACACCACCAGATGATGTTGCAACTAAGGAGGAAGGAGTGGTGTTAGGTTTTCTGAAGATAATAAAGAGAGAAAGTACGATTTGTTGGTACTTGAAGAGGTTTTGTCTGAGCCTGAGGGAGTTTCTACTGAGCCTCAGGTGGGGTTTGCATCCGAGCCTGAGGGCTTTTCTACTAAGCCTCAGGTGGGGTTTCCGTCTGAGCCTGAGGGGTTTTCTACTGAGCCTCAGGTGGGGTTTGCATCTGAGCCTGAGGGTTTTCTCTTGAGCCTCAGGTGGGATTTCCGTCTGAGCCTCAGGTGGTGTTTAAAGGGAATTGGGCCTGAAGAGTTGGCCAACAAATGGGCCCAGAAATAATTAAAGTTCAGCCCAGTATTTCATTTAATTGTTTTTCAGTACCTTTATTTCCCTAAAATTGTGATAAGCCCCTTTGGTCCCCACTCTCTGATTTAAGGGACGGTTTGTTGCAGAATTTTTTTATGCAGAAAAATATTCTAACTTCTCACATGTTTCTCTCTCTTCTCTCATATTTCTCTCATCATCATTCTTATCTTATTCATATTGTCCTTGTTCTTCGTACGATTACCCAGAAAATCATACAAAAAATTACAATTTACATTCTATATATATCGGTACATTACATTTTGGTAGAGACGGGTTTTTTCTCATCACCATGGTCGAAAACACCCGTTTCAAAAGCCCCGCAAGAAACACAAACGAAATTAGAGCAACTTCATCTTCTTTGAATCCTCGAAATGGAAAGCTATCGATGATAAAATGCAGGATGCTATCAATATTCTTTCTACAGAGGTTGATAACAAGTTTGCTGGTATGAGTGGAGAACTTTCCATGTTGGGAGATAAGTTTGACAATGTTATGCCCGTTTTTGGCTGGCCCTCTGACTTGATTTAATTTTGATAGAGGAAAAGGTCTTAAGAAATGGGTTCTTCTATTTCGGGAAGCCCTAGTTTTGGTTTTTCAGGGGCTCCCTCAGCCTTTCATGGTTCTGACTCTTCTAATGGAAGGTTAATTCCAAATCCTACTCCTATTTCCATTCACAACCCTATTCCTAAAGTTGAGTTTCCTAAATTTGATGGATCTAACCCTGGGGGTTGGGTTTTGAAATGCAACAATTATTTTCAATTAATCCCTAATGTTCCTGATCCTAAGAAGATTAACCTTGCTTCTATTCACTTTGAGGGTAGAGTTGCCTCATGGTTTCAGAATTTTGCTTTGAAACCTACTGATGTTACTTGGGATCAGTTTGTGGAGATAATTTCTGTGAGATTTGAAGAGATAAAGGATATTTCTATTATTGCTGAGTTTAATAAGCTCAAGCAAACTGGGGCTTATATGGATTATGTGGAAAAGTTTGAGGAACTCAGAGCTAGTTTGATTCTTAAATTGGGTGATTATTTTTCTGAATACTATTTTGTGGAGAGCTTCATTAGTGGGCTGATACCTGAGTTGCAATCTGCTCTAAATATGTTTGCACCCACTTCTTTACAGCAAGCTATTGTTCTGGGCAAGAAACAGGAATACACCATGGATACTCTAACTAGAAAGTTCAAGCCTCCTTATAGGGGCTCTAACTCTAACCCTAACCCTAACCCTAACCTTAACTTTGTTCCTTGGAAGAAATCTGATTTGTCAATCCCACCTCAACAGAAACCACCTTTAAACTCTCTCAAACCTCCCATTAAACTCCTTACTCCTACTGAAATGGCTGCTAGACGGGAGAAAGGGTTGTGTTATAATTGTGATGAGCAATTTACAAGGGGCCATAAGTGTAAACAAAAGATTACTTACATGATTTTGGCTGAGGACATTTCATATGTGTTGGGGAATTATTTACACGGATCCATTCGGGATAAATATTTAAATACAAATTTAATTCTGATAATTATTACTAGCATGAATATTGAGCCTCGCCTCGCCCGGGGACCTCAAAAGCGCCCTTGGCGTCACAGGCTCAGGCTCTTCCCGCCATCCCATCCGCCTCACAAGATGGTCCCGGCGTGGTCCGCGCCCATCCGCGTCACCCATCGCTGCGCCAGAAGCGTCGGCCCGATCCCGATGCCTAGCGTCGTGCCCGTCCGCATGGCGATGTCCGTGTCGTGCGCGTGCCTCCCTTAGCATGTTTCGCACGATGCACGTCGTCCGCGTACTGTTCTGGATCTATCCTTTAATTCTTCGTCTCCACCTCTGTTTTCGATCCAATTACAATTTATTTATAAAAAATAAATAAACCTAGATCTAGACTAGTCTATTACATTGATCAAATCAAACAAATCCTAATCTACTCGTGGATTTTCTCACGAGGCAAAATAAATTCGAACGAATCGAATTAAAAAACCACAATTTATATGCATGCATAAATAAACACATTAAATTCCATGATAATTAGATACCTGCAAAAAAGATCTAGCAATTCTACTATCCAATTTCAAATTTAATGACAGCGAGTTAAATTACAATTTAAAATTCAGAGCCCGAAACTGAGGCTCTGATACCAGTTGTTGGGGAATTATTTGCACGGATCTATTCGGGATAAATATTTAAATACAAATTTAATTCTAATAATTATTACTAGCATGAATTAATCCTATATTAATTCAAATAATAATTCAACAACAAATCATGCATATAAACAATTCTCGTAAATCCTACGCATGCGGAATTTCTACAAGTTTACGTAAATATACCTCTTGGAATGGTAATGGTCTCGTTGATTAAACACACCGAAAAACCTTCCCAAGTATTCCCTTAATCCTTGCTCGACAATCCGGTGGTAGGATGCTCGCGAAGAATTAACAAAAGGAAAATAAACTTTGTTGCACAACCTTTGTGGATTTACTAATTTTCCAGCACATGGAATTGTACTTGGGAATGAAACATTCATCCCCTATTTATAGAGGGTGGTGGTCGAAAATTTCATGTGAAATATGGAGGAAAAGATATTTTCTTGATCTCCAAGAAATCTTGAATATATCTCATATATTCTTTTCTCCATAATTAAAACATTCCACAAAATCCCACTCTCTTATTTGTCATGGAATATTTCGAAATATTAGGGATGAAGATTCCAAGATTTGGATCTTCTTGAATTTATGAGATATTCTTGTATTTCAAGAAATACATATCTTTCATAATATCTTTTCAAGAAATAAAGAAAATCTTTCTTGCCCTTTATATTCAAAATTTTCGAAAATATCCCCATAAATAACCAAGTGGGAGATTTCTTGAATTTAATGAGATAATCTTGTATTCCAAGAAAACATATCTTCATTCCATAACAAAATTCAAAGAAAATCTTTCTCCCTCTTTTATTTATGATTTTTGAAATTATGAGGAAAAAATAAGCAACAAGTTTATTTTATTTTTAAACACTTTTTTCAGTTATTGGACCTTATGTTGGGCTACTTAGGGGGCCTTTAGGAGAATTAAGATTGGACCTTCCAATGGATCTTGAATTATCAATATTGAGCCACAATATTATTCAAGCCCATAAATATTAATTAATCCCACTACATAATTAATATTGCACTATCCATCTTAACCCATATTACAGTCAATATGGCTCCCGGTTATTATTTCTTGTGTTTAAGATTATCTAGCCCATTAATTAATTCAAGCCACTGAAATAACTTTCCATTAATTAATATCTTTTGTCCTTGGTTAAGGAACGGTTCAACATTATTATCCATACCGGACACTAGTTCCACTTGCAAGATTTGGCATGATAAATCTTATGAACCTCCCAAGGGGGCAAATCGAATAAGCGTACTTGCACACGATTCTCCGTATTAAATCTTAGCAGTCACATGTGACCAATAATATTGCCCAAGATAAAAAGTATTGAATCTCGTTGATTCTCTATCCATGATAAGTCAAAGCAATAGTTACCAACCACACGTGATCCTATTTAAGGGACGAAGATTAAGAAATAACGAACCATTGAGGTCTAATTCTTTCTTGTTCAGTTCTGAAGAATTTGTCCTCCTGTAGGTCCTATTCAGTGCATCAGTCATGCACTAGTGTAATCTCTTGGTCAAGACAAGCCAATCTGAGCCTTACACTTCAACCTTTCACGATGGATTGTTTATTTCCATCTAGGTCGTGAATGGTGTATTTTAGTTACTAGGGAATGTTAATTTAATCTTCTGTGATCTGGTATCACTAAATTAACTACAATGTAACACGTACTATTTATTGAACAGTTATGCAGTAAATATATGTAACATTCAATGATATTTAATGCATCAGTGATAAATAATTTATTTCAGTAAATAAGTTCGAAATTCAGTTTTGATTATACAAAGTAAAATCATACTTTCCAGTATAATCACAACAATATGAATCTTCTGACTATGTTCCTACTGAGGTAACACAAGAGGCTGATCCTGAACCAGTGCCTATGGAAGAGGTTCAGATGACCTACAGTGCTATGTCAGGCACTTCTGATGTCACTACAATGAGGATTATTGGGGATTGTGGGGGTCATACATTTCATATATTGATTGATACATGCAGCACAATCAGCTTTATTAAGGCAGCCACTACAAAAAAGTTGAACTGCCCCCTTTCCCCTACCACACCTATTCTGGTTAAGGTGGCAAATGGGCAAAAGATGGTCAGCTCATAACTGGCTGATTCTTTTTGTTGGTCTATGCAATTCACTGATTTTCAATATCCTTTGAGATTATTGGATACTGAAAGTTGTGATTTGATTTTGGGAGGCGATTGGCTGAAATCTTGCACCCCAATTGAATTTGACTACAAGCACATGACAATCATAGTGTCATTACTTGGCAAGAGGGTTAAACTACAGGCACTTACTTCCACTGAGAATTGCCAACTCATTTCTGAGTTCTCTCTTTTCCAAATGTTACATTTGGACAACCCTACTGCTGTCCAAGATTTCTATGTGGTCTACTTGGCTACTCCTACTAGGGAGAGAGGTTCCAGATTATCTGAAATCTTAGATGATTATGCTGACATTTTTGAAGAGCCTACAAGATTACCTCCATCAAGGGGTATTGAACATCAAATCATCCTGAAACCAGATAGTGTTCCTAAACAACAGTTTCCCTACAGGACTTCTCACTCCCACAAGGAAGAAATTGAGAAGATAGTGCAAGAGTTGTTACACTCTGGTACTATACAGCATAGCAGGAGTCCTTTTGCTTCACCAGTCATTTTGGTCAAGAAAAAGGACAACAATTGGAGGATGTGTGTTGATTATAGATACTTAAATGATCTTACAATCAAACACAACTACCGCATTCCTATAATTGAGGAATTGTTAGATGAATTACAAGGTGCAAGGTTTTTTTCTAAGATTGACTTAAGATCTGGTTATTTCCAGATCTTAATGAAACCAGAGCACAAGTTTTTAACAGCATTTAAAACTCATAATGGCCATTATGAGTTCTTAGTCATGCCTTTTGGGCTTTGCAATGTCCCTGCTACTTTCTAGTCCTTAATGAATCGAATTTTCAATGATTTTTTAAGGAAATTTGTTCTGGTCTTTTTTGATGATATTTTGGTCTATAGCTCCACTTGGGAAGAGCATTTACATCATCTATATATTGTTTTGGGTATCCTAAGGGCTAATCAACTGTATGCAAAGAGGAGTAAATGTAATTTTGGTCAACTTGAAATTGAATATCTAGGCCATATTATTTCTCATATGGGTGTGGCTACAGATCTTGAAAAGATTGCTTGCATGGTTAATTGGCCAACTCCAAAAACTCTCAAACAGTTAAGGGGTTTTTTGGGTTTGATTGGCTACTATAGAAAATTCATCAAGGGCTATGATCTTATTAGCAGACCACTCACCACCTTGTTGAAGAAAGATGGATTTCATTGGAATTCAGAGGCTGATTTAGCTTTTTCTGAATTGAAGAAGGCCATGGTTTCTGCCCCTGTTCTTGCCCTACCAGACTTTACTAAGCCTTTTGTTGTGGAAACTGATGCAAGTGGAACAGGGATTGGAGCTGTGTTGATGCAAGAGGGTAAGCCTCTGGCATTCATGAGTAAGGTTTTGTGTCCCAGAAGCCAGGCTCTATCCATCTATGAAAAGGAATTTTTGGCTGTCATAATGACTGTCCAAAAGTGGACACATTCTCTACAAGGTCACAGGTTCATTATTAAGACTAATCAACAGTCTTTAAGATACCTATTGGATCAGAAAATCATGACTCCTCTACAACAGAAGTGGATCACAAAGCTTTTGGGTTTGGATTATGATATCCAGTACAAGAAAGGTTCTGACAACAATGTAGCTGATGCTCTATCTAGAAGATTGGATACTGAGGTTCTTTGCACTTCTCTTACTACTGTTGTACCTAAGTGGATTGATCAGGTTTTATCTACCTATAAATCGGATGATTTCATTACTAAGGTCATTGCTGCTAAGGCAATTGACCCTGCTAGTTATCCTCAGTTTACAGTTGTTAATGGGTTGGTGAGGTATAAAGTCAGAGTTGTTATTGGAGATGTTCCTGATTTCAGGAAACTAATTGTTTCTGAGATGCACCATTCTGCTTATGGTGGCCATTCTGGTATCTTAGGTACCTATATGAGGTTGAAAAGGGTTTTCTATTGGCCTAGGATGAAGGTTGATGTTATTCAATGGATTCAAGGGTGTGATGTGTGTGCAAGAGCCAAACCTGATCAAGGTCCTTACCCTGGACTACTACAACCTTTACATCCCTCTCAAGCTTGGACTCATATATCAATGGATTTTGTGGAAGGGCTCCCTAAGTCTTGGGGAAAAGATGTTATTTTGGTAATTGTGGACAGGTTCACAAAATATTCACATTTTATTGCTCTCTCTCACCCTTTTACTGCACAAACAGTGGCTAAGTGTTTTTTGGATGTGATTTACAAGTTGCATGGGCTACCTATCAGTATTCTAACTGATAGGGACAAAATCTTTACAAGTTCTTTTTGGAAAGAATTGTTTCATCTCATGGGCACTAAACTAACCATGAGTTCAGTCTATCATCCACAATCTGATGGCCAAACTGAGAGATTGAACCAATGCTTAGAACACTATCTTAGGTGTATGGTTCAAGATACACCTAAGCAGTGGCTGAAGTGGTTACCCCTGACTGAATTTTGGTATAATACCAACTACCATACAAGCTTGAAAACAACACCCTTTCAAGCTTTGTATGGATATCCTTCTCCTTCTCTTACTATGGGGTCTTATTTGGACTCTACCAATCTAGATGCTACTGCCTGGGTTCAACAACGTCAACAGTTTTCTGAGTTGATCCGAGATAATCTCATCAAAGCTCAAGATAGGATGAAAGGGTTTGCTGATAAACATAGGCAGGAACGTACTTTCGAAGTGGGTGACCTTGTCTATCTTAAGCTACAACCTTTTAGGCAAAATTCCCTACAACTGCGAAGGAATCTCAAACTTTCTTCAAAATACTTTGGTCCATACAAAGTGCTTGAGAAAATTGGTCAGGTAGCCTACAAACTAGATCTACCTCCTAATTCCTGAATTCATCCAATTTTTCACGTCTCTCTGTTGAAAAAGAAATTAGGTAAAAAAATTATACCTTCTACAACCTTGCCTCCGGTGGACTTGAATGGTCTGTTCCACATCTTTCTGGTTGTTGTCGTTCCCGTCACAGATCTGCCTCCTGCATCGCAAACAAGTTCACAAGTTAGTGTTTTGTGGGTCTGTGAAGAATGGGATATTCACTCGGTGGAAGATATAGTTTTCCTTCGTTCTTGTTTTCCGACGCTCTATCCTTGGGGACAAGGATTCTCCGCCCCCGGGAGTACTGTCACAGACATTAATCTTACACCACCAGATGATGTTGCAACTAAGGAGGAAGAAGTGGTGTTAGGGTTTTCTGAAGATAATAAAGAGAGAAAGTACGATTTGTTGGTACTTGAAGAGGTTTTGTCTGAGCCTGAGGGGTTTTCTACTGAGCCTCAGGTGGGGTTTGCATCTGAGCCTGAGGGAGTTTCTACTGAGCCTCAGGTGGGGTTTGCATCTGAGCCTGAGGGCTTTTCTACTGAGCCTCAGGTGGGGTTCCGGCCCGAGCGGAGGGTTTTCTCTTGAGCCTCGGTGGGGTTTGCATCTCGAGCACGAGGGGGCTTTCTCTCGAGCCTCAGGTGGGATTTCCATCTGAGCCTCAGGTGGTGTTTAAAGGGAATTGGGCCTAAAGAGTTTGCCAACAAATGGGCCCAGAAATAATTAAAGTTCAGCCCAGTATTTCATTTAATTGTTTTTCAGTACCTTTATGTCCCTAAAATTGTGATAAGCCCCTTTGGTCCCCACTCTCTGATTTAAGGGAAGGTTTGTTGCAGAATTTTGTTATGCAGAAAAATATTCTAACTTCTCACCTGTTTCTCTCTCTTCTCTCATCTTTCTCTCATCATCATTCTTATCTTATTCAAATTGTCCTTGTTCTTCGTACGATTACCCAGAAAATCATCCAAAAAATTACAATTTACATTCTATATATATCGGAACATTACACAATCCCTTCTGATTAATTTGATTTAACAACATTTTACTTGCATGAATGCAAAGAGTTATAAGTTAATTAATTTATCATATGTAGATAGAAATATATTAATTAATTTAAAACAACTAATATAAAAATACCTGATCTTTTTTTCAAACCCTTTTTATAATGATTGTGTTCTTGATAAAGTCCTTTTTTATTCTTTCAAAAATGATGATCTTCTGGTAAAAACTTTCGATGGTTATCAAACCATGAAACTTTTCTGCTAAGCGGGAGACTGAAAGCATCAGAATCCTCCATGCAGTAAGGACATGCTTGTTTCCCAGCCGTCGTCCATCCGGACAGCATGGAGTACGCAGGATAGTCACTGATTGTCCAGAGCAGGGCAACCCTCAACGTGAAGTTCTACTTTCTCGATACATCGTATGTCAACACTCCATTATCCCACAGATGTATTAAGTCTCTTATCAGGGGCTGAAGGAAAACATCTAGTTTGTCCTTTGGATTCTTGGACCAGGTACCCATACCTTGAGAAACATCTGTTGGGGCTTCATGCACATCCACATAGGTAGATTATAAGGAGTCAATATAACCGGCCATAACGAATCGCCATCACAAGATTCCAAATGGACAAAACCATCGATCTTTGAGACCTAACCGAACGTTCCTAGGTTCGTCAGAAAAAATTGAAAATACCTCGTCAAGATGTTTCCAGGCCATCGAGTCAGCAGGTTGTCTCATCTCTAAGGTATCAGGATTAGTATCAGGATCAGTATCGTATGATGCCATGTCATATCTTTGGTTGTGGCACTAGATTGATACAGTCTATGAAGACAGGGAATGATCGAGAGGTAATACATTAATTTATTTGCCACTTTCTTCTTCGTTTTCTGCTTCCCTCGACCATCAGTCTAGTTCCATCACAGTACTTTGTACCGAGAGTGCCCACAAAATCTGCACTTATCTAGATTCGCTTCTTCTTCGTTACCCCAGAATAACATGCAGTTATTGATACAACAATCAATACTCTCTACTGGTAGACCCATACTCTTCAACATATTTTTGGCTTGATTTTCTGTAATAGGCACCTTATTACCGGGAGGATATACCTCATTGATCAACTTACTAATCTGGTTATAGTCTCTTTGAGAAAGTTTATTCTCAGCCTTGATATCCATGAGTCGAGCATTGAATGACAACAGAGAGTGAGTTTGACATCCATCATACAGATCTTCGTCAGCTGCTTTGAGTATTATGTAAAAATTAGCTGCATCCTCATTTGGTTCCTCCTCCATAGCCTCATCTTGAATCCCACCAGCTTCCCTGATCATCGTATGATACATATCCGGTGTATCCACTACAGGTGGCTCGAACTGTACTCCAGGATTATCAAATGCATGATCATTGTGTGTCTCATTGTATTCGAGAGTATTATAATACACTTCAAGGTCATTGAAATCAACATTCCACCGCT
This sequence comes from Stenogyne calaminthoides, assembly GCA_037126765.1. Classification (NCBI taxonomy): domain Eukaryota; kingdom Viridiplantae; phylum Streptophyta; class Magnoliopsida; order Lamiales; family Lamiaceae; genus Stenogyne; species Stenogyne calaminthoides. The sequence goes on along the minus strand of JBBCBC010000039.1, from coordinate 4,922,393 downwards.
CTTCACCATGACGTGTCCAATTGTAGTAATATGGAACAAAATCATTCATGATGATATGTGTCTGAACATCCACAGTCTCTGTATGACTTGTTTTGACATTTTTTTGCACTACATGGACATCTTATACGACCTTCTGAATTTGTTGCACCATGATTAATTACAAACTGAATGAAGTTATTAACTTCATTCAAGAACTCCATATTTATACTTCTGTTGATAAGTCGAGGAGTCGAATACATCCACTGACGATATGGATATTCCATTTGTTTCAAATCATTATCAATATGTTAATTCTACAAAACATTTGACAAAGTTTCGTCTGTATATGTAAATATCCAAATATATTCTTCTATCAAATAACATCAAGTACATTCATTTAACATAAGCTTTCTACCCAATATTCATCTAGCTATGATCACAACATTCATTTAACATAAACTATCAATAAAATATATGTCAATACCAAACTTATCAATTATATATTTACATTACACTATATATATTTTTAAACGGTAGAAATGTGAAAACGTACGGTAAAATCATCCTCGAGGAGTAGATATGCTTCCGCTACACAATATGCACTTCAAAAAACAATTTTCGCTTCTATCTACACAAAATTTGGCGTTGATTTTCGACAGTTTTTATTGGTTTTCGACTGTTCTGCAGACTGAGTTGTCTGGTTTTTTAGAGATTTTAGCGACGGATTCAGCAATGGTCTAGAAACCGTCGCTACTAACGATGGATATTTCCGTCGTTAATAGCGACGTTTTAGCGATGAAATTCAAATAACCGTCGCTAAATACACAATTTTTTAAAAATAAAAACATAAAATTTAAAATTGTTCATAACATAATTAAAATAACAATGATCCTAGAAGAGATCTGCCCTCCAAACAGCTACAATTGACTCCCAAACTTCGTGCCCAAGTTTTTCTGATAAATCCACCCCGTCTTCCCTCCACTGTGTATGCCACTTGTACATCATCTCATGGTAACGCGGTGCAGGAAGTTTACAAAATGTCTTATAAACTACATCGGTCTCGAGCTCAGGACTCCACGTAGTTTGTTTCTATATTTCGAAAATAATACAATAATTAATTAAATTAATTTTAACAATATATATTAAAATAAAATATTTTAAATAAATTTTATACCGTAAACTCCTCAAAATACAATTGACGCTGATCAATTGGCACATTTTTCCAACAATAAGCGTTGACAGCAATTCCCACCCGCATGATGACGTTGTAGGCTATACAGGAAGCCTGGTGACCAGGTACAATATTGTATATAACACATTAAAAAATAAATACAGAATTAATAATTATTGTATTAAATTAATTAATTATATAATTATTATCGTATAAAAAAATAATACTTATGCTCCATTAACAATATTGATAGACAAACCAGTAGTAGGCCCTCGGGAAGAAGCAGGAACGTTACCACTTTCAGCAGCCATCTAAATAAAATATGAAATTTATATATTAATTATATTATATAAAATAAAATTAAATATAAATAAATATACGAAAAAATAATTAAAGTAGTACCGTGAATATCAAATAATATAGATGAACGAGGCTTGTTTGTATTGCTTTCTGATTTGATTGATGAAACAAATGGGTAGGCTGGTCCGGTATTTATAGAATTTGATTTAGCTACGGATTTAACAAATCTGTCACTAATTTTGTCGCTAACTTTAATGACACCGCCTCCCAACGGGTGGATCTCCTCCCAACGGGTGTATCTCTTCGTTTTCTACAAAGTGTAGCGATAGTTTTCAAAAAATTGTCGCTAATTATGTCGCTAAAATGCCGATTCAGACTAACCGTCGATGAACCGTCATTAAATCATCGCTGACTCCGACGGTTTTTTGTTCCGTCGCTAAATGTTGTGAATTTGACGGTTTGACTGAAATCGTCGATAAAACTGTCGCTATTACCGACAGATTGGTTAACCGTCGCTAATTTCCGTCGTTAAAACCCGCATTTTTTGTAGTGGGAGAGCAAAGTCCCAAGTTTATCCGTATGAATCTCAAAACAAACATAGCCTAAGGGTATGTTTATTTCGGGATTTAGGTGTGCGGGGGAAGTCATGACTTCGAAATCCTATGGATTTGAAAGTCTTGGTGTGTGTTGGTTTTGAGATTTTGATAGGTGATATTTTACTTTATGTCAAATCAATGTTTAATAATGATTGATATTGTATTATTATATTGTGTTGAGAGTGGAAAAAGTAGTGATGTGATTGTATTGAATTTTAGAAAAAATAGGGGTGTAGGTGTACTTTATAGGAGAGGATTTTGAAGTCTAATTTTAAATCTCAAACTATAATGAGACATGGTTTTCAAAGTCCTAAGTCCATCTGAGTGAGTCTCAAATCAAACATACCCTAACATATTTTGTGATTTTGATACTTCACCAGCCATCAAATAAATTAACATATATCAACGATTATTAAATGACTGTTGGGGTATCAAATATTATTACACATCAAAATAATATGGGAGGATCATGGGGTTTATTAGGATAGATACTATCACCATTGGTATAAGGCATTTTGAGAGATGCCCAAAAATAAATTTGTGCGGGCTTGGTCCAAAGCGGACAATATCATACCAATGTGGGGATTTGGGTCCATTCAGAGTCTTAACAGTGGTATCAGAGCCATGTTCTCACATGAAACGGTGTAGAGTAGTCCCCGGTGTTGAACGAATAAGATGGTGAATAGCAGTCTTTGTGGAGTCGTTTGCGGTGAGTCTTGGAGAAAAAACGAGGAGGTCTATGTGGATTAAGGCGACGTTGACCTAGATAGAGCGGGTCGTTTGAGGGAAGGTTCGGTGGTCTTTGTTTGAGGGGAGAATTTAGGTCCATCCAGGGTCTTAATAGTGGTATCAAAGTCATGTTCCCAAATGAAATGATGGGGAGTAGTCCAGGTGTTGAACGAATAAGATGGTGAATGACAGTCTTTGTGGAGTCGTTTGCGGTGAACCTTGGTGAAAAAACGAGGAGGTCTCTATGGACTAGGCGACGTTGTCGTTTGAGGGGAGGTTCGGTGGTCTTTGTTTGAGGGGAGGATTTAGGTCCATCCAAGGTCTTAATAGTGGTATCAGAGCCATGTTCCCAAACGAAACGATATGGAGTAGTTCCCGGTGTTGAACGAATAAGACGGTAAATGACGATCTTTGTAGAGTCGTTTGCGGTGAGCCTTGATGAAAAAACAAAGAGGTCTCTATGGATTAGGCGGCGTTGACCTAGATAGAGCGGGTCGTTTGAGGGGAGGTTTGGTGGTCTTTGTTTGAGGGGAGGATTTAGGTCCATTCAGGATCTTAAACAATGGTATTAGAGCCTTGTTCCCAGACGAAACGATGTGGAGTAATTCCCGGTGTCGAACGAATAAGACAGTGAATGATAGTCTTTGAGGAGTCGTTTGCGGTGAATCTTGGTGAAAAAAACGAGGAGGTCTCTATGGACTAGGCGGCGTTGAACGGGATAGAGCAGGTCGTTTGAGGGGAGGTTCGGTGGTCTTTGTTTGAAGGGAGGATTGTTCGAGTATCAAACAATATCCCAAGTCGAAATAATATAGGAGGATCATAAGGTTTATTAGGTTGGACACTATCTCCATTGGTATGAAACCTTAAATAGATGTATAATTAAATATACTTATATAATTATATTTTACTACTAATATTTAAGATTAATTAACACAACACGTGGAGGAAGATTCTAGTTTGCACAAAGTAGCTCCCTAACATAGCCTTAATTTTGGCAAGACTTCATTATACATGATTTATATAACTCATCATTTCCCCCTAATTAATCTTTAGTAGTCCAACCACCACTATGTAATTATTAAAATACTAGTTATTGACGTCTACCCACAATATCTTAAATAGAACTTACAATAAAATATATTAAATGTGTGTGTCATTTTAATAGGTTTACGTATGTTCGACTTTAATTATATTTTGAATTAGTAAAAATGTTTCAAATGCAATTCTTATCGTAGTTAATTAATTAACATTTATATGTATACAGCGATGCAGGATGTATTTTACTTCCGTTGTACATTGACTTAAGTTTTGTATACATCCAGGTGCACCGTACACTTATATTGCATTTTAGAATCGTGCAACTTGCTTATATTGAAACATGCAATTATTTTTTTGTATTAATAATTGTACGGTTCTATGTAAATAAGTTGCATCTTTCAATAGAACAAGTTGCACAGTGCACTAGGATGCACATGAGACCGCTCTTGTATATTACATGTTAAATTAGAGAATCGAAAGATTCACAATTTCATACTTTTTCTCCACTTTAATTATCTCAATTTACCTAACAAACTGAATTCATAAGATTTAAAAAATCAAGATTTGCGACCGTCATAAATTTATCATCAAATAAACTGCATTTAAATTATCATAGTTAAGAAAAACTAGGAATGCTTCAAAAGCATTTCTTACACAAGGAATATCCCATTTTTGCTCTTGGCCTTGCAATAGGACATTCTTTATAATTAAACAAGAACAAAAAACACAAAATACATCATAATTTTCTTAGCTCGTTAATTCATCAAACAAGCACACATCTTACCATATGCATCATTGATAATCAAACATTCAGAAAACAAAAGTAATGTTAGAAATCCCTCCACACTCTTCATACCAAGGCACATCCACTTCAACCTTCCCATTCCCAGACCACTCATACTCCACCTCTTCCCCATTCACATACGATCTTTTCGGCACGCTGCTCGAATACGCCAAGAACTTCCCGTCGCCCTTCACCTCAATTTTCGCAACACCCTCATCGTACACAACCCCTTGAATCGTCCCTCCCGAGTTGAACAAGTTGGTTAGCCCGACGGGCGCGAATTTCACTCCCTGACCTAGCTTCTTGATCGGAACGAAGCTGAAAATCTCGAACGTTGTGGACTTAAGTGTGAAAGGGATGGGGTCGGATTCAGGAGTTGTCAATAGTAGCTTCTCCGATTCGGTGAGATAAACGGTGTACTCCTCCGCTTCTCCCATCTTAGTTGCTTCGACCTTTTGGTCCCATTCGATGTCACTAACGTGGACAGAACCCGAGAGAGGCTTGTAGCATTCGGAGTAGCCCTTGATCCTTTGTTCCTTGGGGTCCCACCCGGCTCCTTGGCAGTTGAAGGCGCCAACGACGCCTCCGTACTGCAGAGAATTTTACGAGTTAGGTTAGAAAACACAATTTAACATTTTACACATTGAAAAGAAAGATGCTAAGATGAGTTGTACCTTGTTGAAGTTCCAAATCTTGAGAATGGTCTTGCTATCAAAGAGGGGATTCTTAAAGAGACAATCTCTTGTTGGGAGAGCAAAGTGTATGCATTTAGGGATTGTACCATCATTGAAAACTAGTTTTTTTAGAAGATCAAAATCATGTCCTCCCAAAGAATCACTAACATAAACAGGACCTCCACAGATAGCTCTTGAGCCAGCATGAAACTTTGCACTACAATGGTCTGATTGAAACATGTCCCAATCTGGTTGGATGATCTGCCCCATCCACATGCTGTTGTAAGCACAGTGGATCATGTGGACCCCCTGTAGCCAATAAACTCCCATTGGATCACCATTCGGATCTTGGAACCAGAAATCATCCCCTATATTCACACAAACAAATTATTATATTTTCTTGAATTTATAAATGAAAAAGAGTAACACTCCTGTGAACCAGGTTTATACATAAATTTTATCACTGTTATATGTAAAAATTATCACTGTTATACACAAAAGTTCTCACTGTTTAAAAAATATAAAGTATTTTTTAAACATTGAAATTTTTTGTGCACAACAGTAATAACTTTTACGCATAGCTGTCAATGAAAGAATGAAAAAGCAGAAAAAAGTGTAATATATAATTATTCTTACCAACTCTTCCCATAGAAATCTGCTCAGTTCCAAGCATAAAGAAGTCATTACATTGTTGCATACTTGAGATCAAACCACTTCCATTGAAGTTCTTATTCAGAGACTTCGAAAGCCCCTTGTAATAGGCTTTTCCAAGCTCAACTCTGCCTCCATAATTCTCGGACACATATTCAAGAGTCTATATTTTCAAAAACAAAATAAAAATTTGTTAGATTAAATCATATATAAGAAAGAAAACCACACAATAAGTATTACTTACATGAATAACATCAACTTTCACTCCCGTGATTCCAACTTTAGAAAGATAAGAATGCATCGAGTCGTAGAAATCCTCGGCTTGATCGGGATGAACGAGCCCGATCGAGCCCTCGAGGATCTTAACCACCGCAAGATCGGTCATGGTCCCATCGAGCCCTGGAGACAATTTGCAAGGCTCAATCTTTGCATTAAGATGAGTCGCCCCGGGCTTAACTCCTCCCCAAGCACCCGCCAACGCGTGCCAAACGTAAATATCGTCTAGCCCTTTGAAATTCGTCCTCAAATCGTTCGTGAAAGCTTTCATCCCCGAGTTTTGAGACTTGCATGAACAATCCGAGCACCCTTTGCTCGACCCCTTCTCGTCATTCCCCCCGCCTCCGAACATCTCATCGAGCTCTTTGTTCAACTTCTTAAGCTTAATTTCGTATTGAGATAAGTCCGTGATACCAGACTGAATAGCCTTATCACGGGCTTTCTCAACTCCTTCGATCTCAATAGCCTTAGATATTAACAACTTAGGCTTTTTGGGATCGAAGTACGGGGCCTTGGGCCCCGTCATGGACCCACCTTTATACTTTCTAAACTTTTCGCATTCGTCAAATCGGTGAAGTCTAGCAGTCATCTGCGTCCCTCCCAACACGAGGTTCTTCGCATCCTCGTTCGGATCCTGACCGTCGATGTTGATGCTCTGCCATCCATCATCGATGATCAGGAACCGAAGCGAGAAACCCCCGTCGGAAAACTCCTTCACCCCGTTCCATATACCGGCGGGCTCCACCGTCAGATAAAACGCGTCCCACGTGCACCACCCGAATTTGTTCACCAGCGGCGGCGCCGATTTCTCCTCGATGAGCTTGAACGTGTCGAGGTGGACCCGGACGGCGGTGTAGGCGTCCTTCATCAAAGTGTAGGGATTATCGGAGACGTGCACGTAGGCGATGGAGGTGAACGACGTCGTTTTGACGCACGTGGAGCCGCTCTCCGCGGAGATCAGCACGTGCCCGTCTTTCCCAGGAAACAGGGCCGACCGGAATCTCCCTTCCACGATGGGGATCACGACGGCGTAAGATTTGATCTCCGGCAGGTTCAGCATGATCCATTGGGTCTCCATCTGGATATCCGAACCCGATGTGCCGACCCACTGGGTCGACCACCATGTTTTGAACCTGAAAATGCTGACGAATTCCCTGTTCCTTAATTTGCCCAGCGAATTCGTCAGCCTGTCGGCGGATTCCTTCTGGGAAAACCCGAGGAATCCGCCGCAATTTGACAGAGACTGGGCGCGATTATAGAGGGGGGCGGGAGCCCCCGAAGATTGACAAATGGAAGAGAAGCTTTTGAACGTAACATTGCTCGGAATTTCGGAAAGCAATGGGACGTTCTTCACGGAGAGTTTTCCGCCCACGAGCTCGAAAGCGTTGTCTTTTTTGGCGGAAATTAAAGGGCTGAAAATCGAGCTGATTGGATCGTTTGGTGGCGCCATGGGAGTAAAATTACAAGAAATGAAAAACAGAGACTCTGTTTTTTTTTTTTACTCTGTTTTTGGAGGAGAAAAGGAAGAGTGTTTTTTGCAGTGTGTGGAATATGCAGGGAGGGGGGAAGTATATATAGAACTGGGAAAAAATCAAGAAAAGGGAAAAGAAATTGGAAAATGAATTATTGTTAAAAAAGAAGGAAGAATCAAAATAAAAGGGGGGGTTGGGCGGTTTATGCTCTGTGATTCTATCTTGCTCCTTTATACCATTTGAGTCGGTTTCTGAAAATGACTGCTATTTAAATTGTTGTTATATGCAGATCTTTCATCATGTAATTTGACTAATATTTTCATCATGTAATCTTACAATTTTATTTTATTTTCTAATTAGTATATATTATTGTTTAAAGAGTATAATTAGAGAGAGATAGCAGAATGAATGCAGGAGAAAAGTGGAGTGTGGAGAAGGAAATTACGAGAACCGGAAACTTCTGCATTTATTGTATCCTTATCACATTATGTAGTTATGTATATAGGGATTATTATTATAAAACATTATAAATAGCAATGTTTCATAACCGAACCGGTGATCGAACCGGACAGACCACCGATCAGCGGTTCAACCGGTCGGACCGGTTTAACCGTTTTCTATGTTTAATTAAAAAAATAAAATAAATATACACCTACAAAAATTTAAATATATATTTTATAACTTTTTATATCATATTTTATAAATTTTGTCTCACCTCATACATTTATCTCACATCGAAAGTGTTGGAGAAAAATGTGAGAGGAATATAAATTTAAAATTTTAAATATTTAATATAAATTAATAATTTAATTTTTTTTTAAAAAAAAAAAAACCGGTTTTTTCCGATTGAACCGGGTTTTGACCGGTTCAACCCGGTTCAACCTGAAATCCGGTTATATATGTGTTTTTTAACCGGGTTACCGCGGTTCGGTTCAACCCGGTTTTGAAAACATTGATAAATAGAGTAATCAATTATACATAACTGTCACATTTTTTTAGTAAAATAATATAAAAAATTTATGGAAATGATTAATATTTACTAGTTAATTTTTTAGTAAAATAATTAATATCTTTTAAAACTGCATATGAGTTGCATTGCATATTTAATATTTGAGAAACACTTGCGTGAGACAGGTATAATTCGGGCATTGACGTTTTAACACTTTGTGAGAAGTGTGTATTGATTTGTGCTAGATTGTACCCCGCCTCAAATGTGAGACTCTCATACAAGTTTTTGTCAATTTATATATATTCACCTTGTGATTACTCAAGGAAAAAAAAACTATTATCAGTTGTAATAATTACGTGCAAGCTCAATAAGTGTAAATAGATTATAACAATTACTCTTCAAAAAATGTTTGTAGAAACCGATAAAGGCAAGTTAAGAAAGAAGATTCTTGGGGTGATTTGGCAGGCAGTGTATGGAAAATTTGGAAGGTTCGTAATGGTCTTATCTTCAAGGATAACTCGTACATTCTGGATGAACTCATTGATGGTTTTAAATTCTATTCGTGAAAGTGGATTAGATCATATTATCCGCTCTCTGTTGTGGTTCCGTTTCGTAGTTGGTAGAGTCAACCTTTAGAGTGTTTTCCTTCTAAGGTGTAAGCTATAATTGTGCTTCCCTCTCAAGTCTTGTACATACCTTTGTGTTAATATATTTCATTTTTATCTTAAAAAAATATATGCTAATTACTGACCTAGAATTTAATGAAAAAAATGTGGTTGGAATTCACCAGTTGGGCCACTATAGAGTAGAGACATTGTGATGTAATTAAACTGTTCAAGTCTTATCATCAGGCTTTCTAAGCCATTTTAGCCCAGTTTTATCTATATTGGGTCCTTAATACATCTTTATGCTTTAAATTGTATTGGGCTCACAATAGATCTCAATAAGAATATGAACTTTCATATTGGAATATTGGGCTGTTACGATACTGTCCAAGTCTTTGCAAGTGCCCACAATCTTTTGTGTTATTTTTGGCTATTCGCATTATAACCTAAAATTTATTGGAATTAATTACAGAATTTGTATCTTACATGTGAGATGTGAAATTTGATGTATAGATAGAAACATGTTAAAGTGTAGATTTCTGTTGATTATGAGATTGAATACCTTAAAATTTGGAATATGTGTCCCAACAAAAGCACAAACTAATTGATCCTTACAAAATATTGAACATCATATGCAAAATAAATTTTTAAAATTGATATTCATTAACATGTCCATCAAAATGAAATTTAAAATTTACAGAGGATTTTTAAAATTGCACTGTAATCGCCCCACTTATCTATATTATATTAATAAGTGACAAGAATTGTTAAATCATCTTTGAACCCTTTTACCCTTGGCAACTTTTATTTTGTATAATTTGGTCCCTATTTATTTTGTATAATTTTTTTCCAAATTTATCCCGTCTTTTGTTTATTTTATTTTATAAATTTACTTAAAAAATATTTTTAGTTCCTTTACTCCACACATATTTAATTTATTCAATTTCGTTCAATCTTTTATTTATTTTATTTTGTAACTTTACTTAATAATTAAATTAAATTCTTATTTTTTATTAGGTTAATTGAAAAAAAAATCCCACCTTTAGGGTTATTATCGATTATATAAACACACACACACACACATATATATATATATATATATATTGGCAACACCATTTTTTTTTATAATTCGAAGCTTGTGTCAATTTTCTAACAACAATTTAATAACATGGCTGTCGGAGTTGCACATAGATGTCCATGTAGCTAGTATGTTAAGACTGATACATAGAATAATCTTATAAAAAAAAATTGAAAACTTTTTATTAAAAAGAGTCTAAAAAAAGTGTTTAAAAATTCAATTTTTTATTTATTTTACTTAGTAACTTTACTTAATAACTAATTTAAATTCTCATTTTATTGGGTTAATTGAAAAAAAAAAACATCACCTTTAAGGTTATTATCAATTACAATATCTATTCTTTTTTTTTTCTTTTTTTTGCAATTCGAGACATCACCTTTTTAATATTTACAATTCGAAGCATTTGTTAATTTTTCAATAACAATTAAATAATGTGGCTGTCGGAGTTGACTTATAAATATCAATGTAGGATGCTAAGACTGATGATATGATGATCTTTTTTTTTAAATGTTTTTTGTAAATTTACATAATAACTACTTTTAGTTCTTGAGTGGAACTTGTGTGCACCAATTGCACAAGATGCAATTGGTGCAATTGAATTTAATTTCAATTTGAATGAATCATCTACACCCTAAACACTAAATAATGAACCTTAAATCATGACCTATTCAGGCCGGGTGAACCATGAACCACTCGGGTTGGGCCGGGCAAAAAAAAAAAAAGAACTGGTAATTTTTAAAAAAAAAACAAAATTGAAATCCAATTACACCAAATCAAAATTGGTGCAAATGGTGCACATGAAAATTTGTCTTAGTTCTTTTACTCCTCAAATATTTAATGTATTCAATTTCGTTCAATCTTTTATTTATTTTAGTTTGTAACTTTTTTTAATAATTAATTTAAATTCTCATTTTTTATTGGGTTAATTGAAAAAAAAAATCATCACTTTTAGGGTTATTATCAATTACAACATATATTTTTTTTTTAACAGCACCTTTTTATTTTGAGTCACACTTGCATGAGACGATCTCATGGTGAGACGGGGAATAGTTTGGGCATTGTCGCTTCTGTCAATTTTCTAGCAACAATTAAATAACGTGTATGTCGAAGTTGACACATAGATGTCCATGTAGCTAGGATGCTAAGACTCATACATCAAATGTTCTTTTTTTAAAAAAAAAATTGAAAATGTTTTATAAAAAAAAGTCTAAAAAATATGTTTAAAAATTAAATCATTTATTTATTTTATTCTGTAACTTTACTTAATAACTAATTTAAATTCTCATTTTTATTGGGTTAATTGAAAAAAAAGCATCACCTTCAGGGTTATTTTCAATTTATATATATATTGCAATTCGAGATACCACTTTTTTAATTTTACAATTCGAAACACCGGTTAATTTTCTAGCAACAATTAAATAACGTGGCTATCGGAGTAAACACATAGATCTCCATGTAGGATGTTAAGACTCATGAATAGGATGATCTTTTTTTTAAAAAACGTTTTACTAAAAAAATGTCTAAAAAATGTGTTTAAAAATTCAAGAATTTAGAGTTGCGATTTGGTGTGCTTTCTATTAAATTTATTAAATTTTAGGGGAGAAATAATAAGAGCTTTTTTGTTGTTAATTTTTACAATTCGAAGCATCTGTTAATTTTCTAGCAACAATAAAATAATATGATTGTCGGAGTTGACACATAGATGTTCATGCAGGATGCTAAAACTAATGAATAGAACGAACTTTTTTTTTTTAATTTGAAAACATTTTATAAAAATAAATTAAATCAAGAATTAGAGTTGCAATTTGATTTTCTTCTATTAAATTTCAGGGGAGTTTTTTTTTTTGGGGGCCAGTGAATTTATTTTTTTTCAATTAATTCTTGTTTGTGTCTCATTACTCAAGAAAACATGCATGTTTTATTTGATACGATTATCTTTCAAGCATGTAAATTTATATGATGATTAATGTATTAATTTTAATGCATAAAATAAAATTTTGACAAAATAGTTTCTACAAAAAAAAATTACAAATTTTTTTTACGAACTACTTATGTAAAATGTGCAAAGCACGTATTAAAAATCTAGTTTATAAAATGTATTTTAATTTTATTTCTGCCGCACAATGCAACTATGTAACAAGAATATGCGTATATAAAATTCATCGCATATGCAAGAATACTGAAAAAGAAATTAGAATCTCTCCATATTTCTATCTCTTTATCTGCTCAATATTCCTTGATAAAATATATCAGGTGCCCGTTGTAATATATACATTTATTCTTACGTCTAAAATAGTTGTACGAATTAATTCAATGCAGAATATTAATAATTTGTGTTATCTTTTTCTGTCCTGTTTATCTATTGGGAACAATTTTATTTAGATTGTTTACCTTCTAAGTTTAGATTGGTATGCTCGTGGTTTAACTTTTGAGATTGGAGTACCCTTTTACTCTGCAATGGAATTTCATATTTACTTTAAATATATATATATATATGATGCAATAACTTGCAAAGTGTACTTTATATACAATAAAATCGACTCATAAAAGTTACACATCAATTTATATATTAATACTCTATATATGTGTGTGTATGTATATACTCCAGATTATGATCAACTTCAACAGTTCAACTTGGATCGAGTATATTTCTCCGTCTTTTTACTCCTCTCTCCTCTTATTTGTTACATATATTCTCATACAATTTGGAAGTGACTAAAATTCCTTAATAAGGCATGAACTTAATAACTTAATTTTGAACAAAATTTCAATAGAATCATGGTAATTTGTCGTTCGTCCCTCTCAAGTAATACTAGCAAGTAAACCGGTGTAATATGCGGGATTCAAAATAATTTTTATATTATTAAATTTATATTAAATATTTAATTAATTTAGTTACATAATTTTTATATTTTAATATTGTATGTGTATTGTTGTGTGCAAATTAAACTGGGATCACCGGCCCATTAATATATACAATCCTATCACAACCCTGAAATTATCGAGTTCAAGGCTTTCTTGTGTTTGACCAAGAGGGCCCATTAATTGGTTTTAACCAAGACATTAAGCGACCTCGACTTCGATGCAGCGAGCTCACTCGATGCGAGTAAGGATGCACACGCTCAACCAAAGCAAACAAATATCGAGCTCATCTCGTTTAGTCGGACCACTAAGGCATCTGAACGAGCTCCCTACGCAACTGGCAGCAAGTATACTTAGGAGTAAATGCGATGAGACAATTTAGCAGAGCCTGAGCATGAAATCTCCTCAAAATGACAAGAATGTCAACAGTAAACGGTGAAATGACAGGTCTAGTACCTAAGTATGAGAATGATCAGAGCCCCCCAGCGGAGATCACGAGATCCATCAAATGTCACCATGCGAGCTAGGCGAGCTACCTCAAGCCCTCAAAAGATCTTTAGCATTTAATGTAAGCCCACGATTTCGAGCATTGAATGTAGATATGACATTAAATGCGTCGAACTAGGTAGATGGAGAGTGAGATGCACTCTCCGATGTAGTATAAATATGGGCATTAAAGAGCCTCGAAGTCTCGAACCACCGGAAATTCAATACAAAAAAGCATACATTCTGCCGAATCTCTCTGACATTTATTAATCATTACATATATTGAATGCTTTAGAACACATTTATTGGTCATTCATAGAACATTTATTGTTTGATTAGCTAATACCTTAAGTCATATTCCACATCTAAATCATATGTTTATTAGCTATCAACATGCATATGTCATTTTGACATTTTGATCACCCCTCATTATCTCATATATACCCCTAATGATTATTTTTCATAGTCAATAATTTTTTTAATTTTTCTACAAATATGTTGTGTGAATAATTTTTCCAACCAATAATAATTAGTATTAAAATTATTTAATTATCATAAATTAAGGTTAATGTTGACATAATAAAATTTAAATGACCCTGAAAATAAATTATCAAGGGGTATATATGAGTTAATGAGGGGAGAAAATGTTAGAACGATATTTATTATATTAAATATTCTAAAAGATTAAAAAGACATTTAAAAAGATTGAGAGTGAGTAATTTAGAATAAGAAGTGAATGAAAATATGCATATAAAATATTAGAATTAAAAATTAAGTCTATAATTGAATTAATCAAAATTAAATATTCAAATATATTAAAGACGACAATATGCAAAATTGCCTTATAAACCTCTATAAATCTTCCAATAAATGTTGGGGAATTAATTGTCCGGATCTATTCGGGATGAATATTTAAATACAAATTTAATTCTAACAATTATTACTAGCATGAATTAATCCTATATTAATTCAAATAATAATTCAACAACCCAATCATGCATATAAACAGTTCACATAAAACCTACGCATGCGAAAATACTACGGGTTTACGTGAACTAACCTCTCGTAGTGACAACCATTGAGAAGATGGATCCCGTTCACACGAACACACCAAAAGACCTTCTCAAGTATTCTCTTATCCTTGTTTAACAATCCGGTGGTAGGAACTCGCGAACAATATAACAAACGTGTTGGGATATTTTAGTTTTGATGAATTATACCAAAACATTATCAACTTGTGTTATTTAAATTAATCTACAGATAACAAGTTGAGGGGGAACGAGAGAACAAGTTAAGAAGAAGAAATCAGAAATCAGAAGAAGATGAAATCAGAATAAAAGATCTGTTGTGCAGTTTCTGATCTGTTGTGCAGTTTCTGAACTGCTGTGCAGTTTCTAATCTGCTGTGCAGTATCTGAACTACTGTGCAGAAACTGATATGCTGTACTGAACAGATCAGAACTGCTGTACTGAACAGATCTGATCTGCTGTGCTGAACAGATCTGATATGTTGAACTGATGTAGTGCTGATGCGGACCAGACCAGACCAGAAATCTGCAGACCAGATTTCAGCAGACCAGATTTTAGCAGACCAGAAATCTTCATACCAGATCAGGCGACCAGAATCAGAAGAGATGAACAGTAATCTGACGAGCTGATCAGATCCGTTAGACACACAAAAGCAGCTGGACAATAAGAAGATAATAACACATGTATGGATGTGACATAAAGCTGCAAACAACAGTGCAAAATGACAAAGAAAAGCTGGAAGATTATTAGTATGAATTTGAATATTACGCTCCAACGGTAATATTCAAATCCACACTATAAATACATTGCACTATCTTCAAAAGAAGATAATGGAGGATCTGCAAAGTGAAATTAAAGTCAAATATTCAAGCAACTCCATTCAAGAACACATAGCATTAAATATCCAAATTTACCCAAGAGTGTTCTTCTTTGTATCTAAGAAAAAATGCCATATCATAAGTTTAGAGAGATTTTCCCAACCTTAGCTTAAAGGCTAAAACAATGTAAGGGAAAATCTCACCTAGTTGGAAATAACTCCAAACACATACCCTTTCTTGAGAGAGAATTAGTGGTTAAATAAGGTAGTTAATCGGCAATCCCGTGAGGGAGATAAGTCCCGTTTGAGTGAGAACTCGGTAAACATCTATGCAATCCTGAAAGGGAGGGTAGGCGATCCCTTAGAGGGTGATAAGTCCCGTTTGAGTGAGAACTCGGTAAACATTTGTTGGTTAAGTTGGTGCCCCATGAAGGGAAGAGTGGATGTAGGACGAGTTGTCCGAACCACTATAAAAATACGTGTGTTCTTATTTGCTTTCATATTAACTGTCATACATACTTTAGCAAATCTGCATAACACATTCGAAAAAAAAAAATTAAAGTCACCTCCCATTGAGATTATTTTCGGGTTTTAACTCGGTATTTTACGAGACCAACAAAAAGGAAAAATAAAATTATGTTGCACCACCTTTGTGAATTTCTAATTTTTCCAACACATGAAATTGCACTTGGGAATGAAACATTCATCCCCTATTTATAGAGTGGTGTTGGTCGAAAATTTTGTGCATGAATAAGATGGAAAAAAAAAATTCTTGATCTCCAAGAAATCTTGAATATATCCAATATATTTTTTTCTCCATATTTAAAATATTCCACAAAAAATTTCAACTCCTCTTGTTATGGTATTTTCGAAAATAATAAGGAGTAGGAATCCAAGATTTTGATCTTCTTGAATTTATGAGATATTCTTGTATTCCAAGAATACATATCTTCCATAATATCTTTTCAAGAAAAATCAAGAAAATCTTCCTTCCTTATTTTCTTCATAATTTTTGAAAATCTCAAGATAAATAACCAAGTGGGAGATTTCTTGAATTTAATGAGATAAACTTGTATTCCAAGAATACTTATTCTCATTCCATAACAAAATTCAAAGAAAATCTTTCTCCCTCTTTTATTTATTATTTTCGAAAAAATAGAAAAATTAGGCAACAATAATCTATTTTATTTTAAACACCTTTTTCAGTTATTGGACTTTCTTTGGGCTACTTGAGGGGCATTTAGGAGAATTAAGATTGGACCTTCTAATGGACGTTGAATATCTAATATTGAGCCACAATATTATTCAAGCTCATAAATTTTAATTAATCCCACTATATAATTAATATTGCACTATCCATCTTAACTCATATTATTGTTAATATGGCTCCCGATTATTATTTCCCGTGTTTAAGATTATCCCGCCCATTAATTAATTCAAGCCACTTAAATAGTTTTCCTTTAATTAATATCTTTTGTCTCTGGTCAAGGAACGGTTCAACATTATTATCCATACCAGAAACTAATTCCACTTGCAAGATTTGGTATGATAAATCTTATGAACCTCCCAAGGGGGCAAATCAAACGAGCGTACTAGCACATGATTCTTCGTATTAAATCTTAGCAATCGCATGTGACCGGTAATATTGCCCAAGATATAAAGTATTGAATCTCATTGATTCTCTACCCGTCATAAGTCAAAGCAATAATTACTAACCACACACGATCCTATTTAAGTGACGAAGATTAAGAAATAACGAACCACTAAGGTCTAATTCTTTATAATTCAGTGCTGAAGAATTTATCCTCCTGTAGGTCCTATTCAGTGCATCAGTCATGCACTAGTGTAATCTCTTGGTCAAGACAAGTCAATCTGAGCCTTACACTTCAACCTTTCACTATGGATTGTTCATTTCCATCTAGGTCGTGAACAACATACTTTTAGTTACAAGGGACTGTTAATTTAATCTTCTGTGATCTGGTATCACTAAATTAACTACAATGTAACACGTACTGTTTATTGAACAATTATGCAGTAAATATATGTAATATTCAATGATATTTAAAGCATTAGTGATAAATAATTTATTTCAATAATTAAGACAGAAATTCAGTTTAATTATACAAAGTAAAAACATACTTTCCAGTATAACCCCAACAATAAATGCCTTCAAAAAAAAAGATGAGACGAAAAAAAATATTAAATACAGACGAAGAAGGTCATTACGCACTAAGAATTGGGGGTTTAGATGCCGAACCCACCATCTTGACCTTGAAATACTTGTCATTAACCCCCAGGCTATGCGGCAGCGCACTGTCATAAGAATGAATTATTATATTATTTAAATATGTTCACATCAAACTGTGTGAATGTTGGGAGATGAATTTAATAAAAAATATATGATTTTGATTAAGATCCCAAAACCCCTAAGTATGACATGTTCAGAATGATCTTGATAGTTGAGTCAGGATTCAGTTTTAGAGTATTCAGGATGTTATCTGCAAAATGTATAGTCAACAGATATAGATCGGGATAGGTTCAAGACTCGGAGAACTCAAGATGTTTCAAAAACCGAAGTTTCAAATGTGAAACCGAAGTTTCAAGACTTCGAGAAATCGAAAATCAAGACTAAAAGCAGAAATCGAGATATCAAGACTCAAGATGAAATCGAGGAATCAAGACTGAAAGATGAAGACTCAAAGATATCGATCATATATATCGAAGACTCGAAGACTCAACTAAGACTCAAGACGACAAGACGCAAGATCAAGATCAAGATCAAGATCAAGAATACTGAAGGCACAGTAATTACTGAAGACTCAGTAATGTACTGAATGCTCAATATAAACCAGAATGTTCCGAGGCACTGAATATATCTATCTGAAGGATGCAATAATGAGAAGATCGCGATTCCTTAGAAAATAGATATTGTCCAAGACATTCCCATGCAGACAAAAGGAACTAAGACAAAGTGTTGTTATGGTTATATCAACTCAGAGTTTGTAACCAAAAGAGCCGTTGAAGGTGTCTACCTTTAACTGGAGACAAAAGTCAAAAAGAGGAAGACAACATCTGCACCATATCGACATCGACAAAGGATGTGTCATTTGAAAAAAAGATGTCAGATGTACAAAAGTTCCAGACTGCAAAAAGTGAAGACCGGCTACATGAAAGGTTATTGCCTAAAACGTGTTAGGGAGTTTCCCACCCTAAATATACTTGTGGTCTATCTGAACTGATCTTATTTGCTGAATTTTTCAAAAGCTCGGATAAAAATGTCTTCTAAAAAACTTCTCATGTTCTCAGTGGAGAACTATGATTTATGGAGACTGAGAATGCAGGCTCACCTGTATTCCAAACATGAGCGTATGTGGAGAGTGGTCTCTCAAGGACCATTCCAATTCTTGTGGTGAATCGGAGGAACGAAGATGAGAGAATTGATCCTAGAGCGAGAATTTCCTAAGTCGATGACCAACTGACTCTGAGGGAGAAAGTTAGTCAATCTAGACTACATTGCAAAAAGACACACTATACAAAGACAATTGATGATGGTGTGATGGGAATGATCTCTCACCGTAATATTGCTAAAGAGATTTGGGATACACTAATCATGAATGTGCCAAGGCACAGATCATATAAAAGAAAACAAACTTTCAGTGGCAATTGGAAAGTTTGATAGTTTTGAAATGGATGATGGTGAATCAATAGACAAATTGGAAGTCAGATTCACTAGCATCATGAATGATCTAAATGAACTTGGAAAGAAATATCCACAAAGAGAAGTTGCATTGAAAATTCTTAGAGGTCTTTCTAAGAAATGGGATATTCATGCAGTGGTGATTGAAAACACCAAGAACATTAATTCAATGCCATACCAACAAGTCTTCTCTGAGCTGAAGGCCTATGAATTTGTAATTGATAAGAAATCCAAAAAGGCTGACAACAAAGATGATTCATCATCTAGTAAGAATGTGGCTTTAAAAGCCAAAGATAAAAAACTGTAAAACTAGAGAGTTCGAGAACCCCCATGCCAAAAAAATCGGGATGAGCTTGAGGAAAAGCTAAGACCGATGGCAAGGAGGTTTGAAAGACTTAATAGTAGATTTGAAAAATACAAAAGTTATTACAGGAACCACAGGTACCAGAAGAAACCTGACGACAGATCAACTGAGAAGAAGAAGGACCTAAAAGCTGAGGGATCTTCATCCAGAAAGAAGGACTCCAAGTTCAAAGAAGAAAGTGATCAGGATGATGATACCAACAGATGCTATAATTGCCAAAAAGAAAGGTCACTTCCAAAGATGATTGTCGTGATTTGAGTGCTAAGGAGAGAAGAGAAAGGCAAGCTAAAAGAGACAAGAAGTTCTCTAGCAAAAAGGCCATGGTTGCAGAAGAAGAACACTCTGAGGAGGGATCTAGCTCTTCAGATGAGATATTCTCAGACAGTGAAAGTGATGACATTTGTCCGATGGCCATTGAGGAGGTAAACTCTTCTTTTTTCTTGTTGTTGCTCCTACACTAGCACAAGAGTTTTCAAGTTCCATCGAAAAAAAATCTATTTCGACCGATGGATTCTTTTGAGAATCGATGAAGGACTATGTTGTTTTACAAGAATCGCTAAATAGAACTCAAGAGCGAGAATAAGGAAATCGAAAGTGAAAAATCTAAAATGGAAAGACTCTAGCAATACATCGAAATCACTTCTCAATTAATGGGAGCTCTTGATGAACTGGATGTTACGAAAGTACAACTCTCGAGAGAAAGAGAAGTTGATAATGACCCTAATCGAAAAAGCTAGAGATATCCATTGAAGGATTCAACTAATCGGGACTAAGTTCAATGACCTCTCGAGAAGCATGAAACTCTACTGAATCTGTGAGGATAGTGCACGAAGAAGTTAACTCTATTGAATCTGAGATCTAAAGTAATAGATGAAATTGAGTTACCAGAGATCTGCCACTATAAAAACGGATTGGGATACATTCGAGGGGAACCTCACAAGGTCATCTCGAATCTTTGCATCAAGTAGCAAGAAGACAATCTTTGTAAAACCAAATGGCACCCACACTTCAAATCAAGAAATGCCCAAGGTTGTAGACAAGGAAAAGGACCTATGGTACCAAAAAAACCGAATGATCGGTGAGAAAGCCCAAACCTCGGTGAAGGCTAGAAAACCCGAGCACTCGATTGAAAGTTTCAGCAAGCACTTCAAAGCCTCGGGCTAAGAATGCAAAACCGAAAGGCTCCACATTGAACCATCGAGGAATCCTCGGATGAGAAACACTCACAGAGACATTCTCAAATGAAGAGACCAAGTCCTCGAGATATCTTTGAAAGACCCAGATTTCAAAGACAGACAACCCGAACCCCACTTACCTAAGGGTAAAGGTTATCTAAACCCGAAAGTCATCAAAGATTTAGACCGAATTTGCACAAAAAGCCTAAGCATCTGAACAAAAGGCTGAACCAAAGAAGAATTTAAAAGCCCATGTTCATGCTAAAGCTAGCACACATACACAGAAGACTGCTAAGGCACCCAGAGTAGTGAATGTGTATGTTGATGTTTATGGAAGACAAATTAGCCACTCTAAAGTGATTAGAGTTGTCAGGCAGATTTGGATTCCGAAAGGTACATCTAACCTTGTAGGACCCTACACAAATTGGGTACCTAAGAATTGATCTGTTTTTCAGGAGGAAAACAAGGGCACTGAACTGATTAAAGATCACATGGCAGTGATGAGCAGAGATGAAAAAGCTCCTGATGTATGGTATCTTGACAGTGGATGTTCAAGACATATGACAGGATTCAAGAAGATACTCAGTGACTATGTTGAACAAAGAGGCCCACATATCACTTTTGGAGACAACTCAGGGGATGCATCAAGGATATGGAACTTTGGAAATCGACTCAGTTAATATCCATGGTGTTTCATATGTATCTGGATTGAAGCATAATTTGCTTTCAATAAGCCAATTCTGTGATAAAGGTTTTAATGTTGAGTTCTCTAAGAACTTATGTTTTGTGAAAGATGATACAACACAGAAAGTTTTACTGACTGGTACAAGAAAAGGAAATGTGTATCTTGCCGATTGGAGTTCAACTCCTAAAGATACATGTTTGGTTGCTAAAAGTTCCACATATACCAGTTGGTTATGGCATAAAAGAATGAATCACCTAAATTTCAAAACCCTGAACAAGCTTGCAAGATTAGCTCTTGTGAGAGGGTTTCCTAATGAAGTGTTCAGTAAGGAACATATTTGTGATGCGTGCCAGAAAGGAAAACAAATTAAAGCATCATTTAAAAGCAAAGTAGATGTTTCTACTGACAGAATACTTCAGTTACTACATATGGATCTTTTTGGTCCTATAACACCAGTGAGCACTAATGGCATGAAATACACATTGGTAGTAGTTGATGACTACTCAAGATATACTTGGGTCATATTCTTACTCAGTGAGAAAGAGACTCAGATAAAACTGCCAGAATTACTGAAAAGGCTCACTATTGAGAAAAATCTGAGTGTGGTCAAAATCAGATCTGACAAAGGAACTGAATTTATAAATCATATTATATCTGATTATTGTGCAGCAAGTGGAATTTCACATGAAACATCAGCTGCAAGGACCCCTCAACAAAATGGTGTTGCTGAAAGAAGGAACAGGACTCTGAAAGAAGCTGCAAGGACAATGATAGTGAAGGTCGATATTCCTAAAAGATTTTGGGTGAAGCAAATCAACACCGCATGCTACTCTCGGAAACAGATCCATCTTGACCAAGAGTCAAGGTAAAACACCCTATGAGCTTTGGAATGAAAGAAAGCCTCTTGTTTTTTCTTTCTTTTGTGTGTTTGGTTGCAAGTGTTTCATACACAATAATGGTAAAGATCGGTTGAAAACATTTGATAGTAAAGGCGATGAAGGAATATTCTTAGGATATTCGAAGTCGATAAAAGCTTTCGAGTTTACAAGCGTAGGACTCTTATTGTGGAGGAAACACCTCATGTTGTTTTTGATGAATCTACTTGTGTTCGGAAGAAAGCAGAGAACATGATCTTGAGATGAACCGACCAAGAGGATCACCAGATTAAGCCACAAAGCAGAAAGATAAATCATCCATTGAACCCGAAAAGAAGAAGTCGGTCACTATCTATGATTGGAGTGACTCGGACTCGAATAAAGAAGTTCAGGATGGAACTCGAGGATGGTGAGACTCGGGAAAACCAACACTCCAAAGGTGACCAATCCGAATAGACACCAGTTCGGACTTCGGTATGTAATGCCAATGAAGATGTGGTCACGGTGAGGCAAATTTCGAATCTATCAACCAAAGGGGAACAAATGTCTCTCGACAATGTTCGAATAGAATTTCCCGAGGAAGATGATTCCCTTCCTTTTTTTCGCATTGTTCCTCGAAGTTTATTGAATTAAATGAACCTAACATTTCAAATGTTGAGGATACTCTTGAAGGGGAACATCAAGAAGGAAATGGTTAGATAGTCACCCTACAAGTCGAGTTGTGGGTGATCTAGCTGAAGGTGTTAAAACAAGAAGGTTCCATGGTGAGAGTGCACTATATTGGCTGCTTCCTATCGGAGAAAGAACTCACGAGATTGGTGAAGCTCTACAAGATTCTCATTGGATTCTTGCTATGCAAGATGAAAGTGAATCAATTCTCAAGGAATGAAGTATGGGAGCTAGTAGATAGACTTGAAAGGCACAATGTCATTGGAACCAAGTGGGTTTTTAAGAATAAAAAGAGATGAAAATAACAACATTGTAAAAAAAAGGCAAGGCTAGTTGCACAAGGTTATTCCCAAAGAAGAAGGCTTGGATTATGATGAAACCTTACTGTTCAAAGACTATAAGCCATCGATTGTTTCTTGCATATCGCCCACATGAAGTTCACGATCTATCAAATGGATGTGAAAAGTGCATTTCGAAGCGGTGTGCTTAAAGAAGAGGTTTATGTGGAACAACCTCCCGGTTTCAAACAGAATGACCAAGTTTCTGAGTGCTCGAAAAAGCTTTGTATGGTCTCAAGCAAGCACCCGAGCATGGTATGATACTCTTTCTCGGTTTCTTCTTGACCATGGTTTTGTCAAAAAGGCTGTTGATAAAACTCGTTCGGGATAGAAAATGGGGAAGATATCTTATTAGTTCAGATATATGTTGATGACATCATTTTTGGATCTCCAAACCATCAGCTGTGTGAAAAGTTTTCAACACTGATGAAAGTCAAGTTTGAGATGTCAATGATGGGAGAGATTAATTTCTTTCTAGGTCTTCAAGTGAAACAATCAAAGGAAGGAATCTTCATCAACCAGGCAAAGTACACCAGAGACCTGATTGCAAAATATGGTGTACAAAATTGCAATGCGATTAGAATTCCTATGAATACTAACTACAAGATGGATCGATTTCAAGGCAAATCAAGAAGTCATCTTTCGATTATAGAGGAATCATTGGATCATTGCTCTATCTCACAGCAAGTAGGCCAAATATTACATTTGTTGTTGGGATATGTGCAAGATACCAAGCTAATCATAAAAAATTTAGTCACATGGAGGTCGCCAAGAAGATCTTGAAGTATCTTAAAGGCACGATGAATAGAGGATTATGGTATCCGGTGATGATAACCTTGAATTAACCGGGTTACTCGGATGTCGATTATGGGGGGTTCGAATTGGTGGGAAGTCCACTACGAGGAACTTGTCAATTTCTAGGAAGTAAGTTGATATCTTGGTTTTTGAAGAAAGCAGGACCTCAAGAGTAACCGAAGATTATGAAATTTGAATACATGGTTGCGAAGGAAGTTGTTGTGCTCGAGATTCTTTGGCTCGAGACAACAATTAAGGGATTATAAAGTTGTAGCCAATGAAGTACCAATATTTTGTGACAATAATAGTGCCATTGCTATTTCACAAAATCCGGTATTGCACATCAGATGCAAGCATGTGGATATCAGACATCACTTCATCAGAGATCATGTCGAGAAGAAGGACATAAGGATGGAGAAAATTCACATTGATAAGCAAAGAGTCGATATCTTGACTAAACCTTTGGTGAATTAAGATTTAGAACTTTTCGGTTGAATTAGGGATGTTAGATCGGTGTATAGAGTAAATCCCGAAAAATTGAAGGTTTTCGGATGCATGAAGTTTTCTCGTAATTTTCTCGAGAAGCTCGGGATAAAATGGAAATCTTGAATCGAGTCTCGAAACTCAGTTCTTGAAGGTCAAGATTTCGGTGTTATCTTGAACCCATTCAAGATTTCAAGATTATTAATCGACATTTTATCAAGGTCGATTTTCAAGAAGACTGATAGAGATAAATTAGTCTGAAGAAGTAATGACTCATGCGACTCATTTATTGCTTAAGTGAAGCTCAGTAATCATTTGCAATAAATACAAAACACCTAAGGAAATCTTTTGGGCGGAATCGTTTGAAATTCCGAAGAAGGTCAACAGTCATTTAATGCTCTGTTACATTAATGACCAATGAGGATATTTTGGCGGCTTACTTTTCGGAGATCGTCTGTTCGTATACCCGATTAATCGGAGATTAATCTCAACCGTTGCTTTTCACCTAACCAACGCGATTTCCCACGATCTCAAAACTATTTATACCCCAATAAGTCATTCAAGCCAAAATTTTATCAAACCCTTCGTTCCCAAATCCTCTGCAATTAAAAATTCCCTTTGCCCAGAAATCTCCAAACCCTAAAAACTTCATTTCTTCAATCAATCTCTAAAATGGCCCCAACCTTGTTCGAGAGATTAGCCGAAACCAACAAGCCTTGGTACGAGTTCGTTGTCTCACTCGATAGCACAACCAACTCAAAGCCAGAAGAGGAGGCTCTGCATATGATTCGACTGGCTAAACTCACCCATCTAGTTGCAAGCCGACCGGATCAAGAGTATGCAAAAGAGGTAATCGAATTCATCTGTAATTTGAGGATAGATGAAGAGGATAGTATGCATTCTAAGATTACTGTATCATATTTAGAGCGGTCTTCCAAATACATCGATTTTGAAAGGGAATTATATATTATTCCGAAGAATTTAAATGATGTTTTTGAGCTCTGTGATAAAGGAGAGGACCCTGCTATGTATATGTTGGGTAGAGAGCAGGAGTATTTAGATAGGATTGCTGAGAATCCTGTGAAATTTGAGGCTACACTGCATAAGAGGCATTTGAAGCCACAATATCGAGTTTTGATGGATATTGTGAGCAAAAGCATCATGAGCCTTGCGGGGAGTTTTGAGCAGATCAGTACCCCGAAGCTCAGACTGATGGCGGCGATCGAGGCTTTTCCCACCACTGACTTCAACTGGCTGAAATTCTTGATTCAGACGGTGACGGAGCAAGCCAAGGTCATAAAGAAAGTTAACGGGGCGATCTCGATTAAAGGCAAGATCCACCATGCAACCAAAATAGCTTTTATTTTGGAGATGTGCAGAGAGGAGGAGGATATCTTCGCCAATTCGACCCCATTCCCTAAGTCCAAGGTGCTCTTCAAGCCCATTGCTATGAAGAAGCAGACCATCAGGGGGAAGAAGGAAAAGAAAGCATAATCACCGGTTGCGGCTGCTGAAAAAGAGACCCAACAAACCAGGGGGAAGGTTTTGTTGGATGCAAAGATGGAGCAGGGTGAGAAGTTGAAGATGCAGAAAACCCTCGCTCCCAAGCGCAGAAGATTGGTGGTTCTCACCGATGAAGATGGCGAGTGATTGAGAAGAGATTCAACCAGGGGCCAAACGCTCCAGAATTCACCATTACAAGTTTTGGCTCAGGTTATCTCTAAGGCACAAGAACAGACTGAGGAGCAGGTCTTCTGAGGTGCTTGAGACTTATTTCGCCTGCATAAAATTTCTCAGAAATTTTTAAAGGAACTCAGCCTCGTGAGATTCCTACCAAAAAAAAGAAGCGGCTCGAACAGACACAGAAGAGCCAACTCGAGTCAATATGAGGATATGCCACCAGGCCTCGTAACCCACTCAAATGCAAACCGAGGACCTAATCAAGACAACCTTCAGATCTTTCTTTGAGACTCAGAAATTTTTTATTCTTGACGAGCCCTGAGTGATCTACTTTTGATCCTCACCGATGCTTCAACCGAACCGTAAAGCCCGAGATGGAAGAAGGGCTTAAGAAGAAGGCGAGTGGAGGAGCAAGGGGAACGGTTCATTCTTGACCGACACCGAGCTCAAATTTCATACCTCGATCCGCAAGATGTTTTCTTCAGATTAAGGTCGATTGTGTTCATCCTCAATCGACTCTTCCGGAGATGCTTGATATCTTTCGCATTCGTAGGGGAAGACCGGTGGAATGAGGAGATAGCCTTTTCGACCGACTTCTCGGGGTTCGGGAGGACAAAGCTCGGGATGAAAAACTCCGATTTTTGAGTGGGTTCAGAGGAAGATAGCCGAGAGGAAAGCTATGAAGTTGGTGCCCCTAGCAAAGCAGAGAGACAAATTTCAAGATGGGGACCAACAGGGGAGATGCCGAGGATCGATCTTCTCGGATGGAGAAGAAAAACTTCGCGGCCGATCAACTCCGAATCGATCAACCTCGATCGGGTTAGCACTATTCAGTACCTTTTCGCACTATTAACAATTATGCCAAAGTTCTTGAAAAGTTCTATCTTTAATTCTCAATTATTCGATATACGACCGAGGCTCATTGGAGATCGGAGCTCAGGATGGTCAAGCTTCAGTGCGCACCGACCAAAGTTGTGCTCGAACCTCGTGATGATCGGTCAAGACAGAGGAGGTTGAAGGTTCCTGAGATCGACCTCACTCCCTTGATGGAAAAGCTTGAGAAGGTTGAGCCAATGATGAACAAGATTGATCAGATGGAAGAAACATTGGCCAGCCAAGCTCAGAAGATGGATAATCGTAGTCACTCTTCAGAACTGGTGCTAATCCAAAAAACTCTGACCTCACAGATGACCGCCATGGAAGATAAGTTGAATGAAAAGCTGGAGGGAGTCAATGCTGAGCTGAGTGCTGAACTGAAACAGAAGCACCAGGAGAATACTGCATTTCTAGAGGTGAAATTGGCAGAGAGGAATGAGGTGCTGATCAAATATGTTGTTGAGGAAATGAGCTCAATGCTCATGACCAAGATGACAGAGATGTTTAAAGAAGCACTCTCTGGCCAGTTTGCCCATCTCTCTGAAGAATTTTCTATGGCTAAGAACCACATCAGGAGGCTGGAAGACGAACAAGATCAGATAGCATGAGAGGTGCGCTGTGTGAGCAAAGAGCAATATCACATGGACACAGCACTCTCCAGACTTCTTCCAAATTACGGTGCCAAGAAGGGGGAAAAGGAAGGTGAAGACTTCAGAAATTATTGGCACGCATTTTGAGAAAAAAATGCGCTAAAGATGTCAAAAATGTATAATCTGTCCAAAGCCTTAAATGAAGTCGAAGCTACTGACAAGATGAAGTTCGCTCAGGTGGAGAAGCCTATCTACACTCAAGTTTCTGAGGAAATCATGCTTGATGTTGCAAGAGAGAAATTGAGTGCTAGAACTAAGGTTGGAACAAGCCAGGCTGCTGCTGAATTGCCTATGAAGAGGAAAGCCTTGGGCATTGTTCAA
Source organism: Stenogyne calaminthoides (assembly GCA_037126765.1). Lineage (NCBI taxonomy): Eukaryota > Viridiplantae > Streptophyta > Magnoliopsida > Lamiales > Lamiaceae > Stenogyne > Stenogyne calaminthoides. The sequence continues at coordinate 4,894,290 of JBBCBC010000039.1, read as the reverse complement.
CCTGAGAGCAAAGAGCGAAGGTTTTAAGCCAATCCGAGAAAGTCGATTCGATCGATGATGAAGGAATCAAGAATCTGAAGTCTCAACCTCGAAGAAGAAAGTCTTCAATACGAAGAATGCTCAAGACACTCCAGGATAGAACAAAGCTAAGAAAAGTCCGCTGCTTCGGGCCTCAAAGCGTGGTTCGTGATCGGGAAGAAGATCAAGAAAAGTCAAGCGAAGGAGTGGATTCAAGAAGTTTGCGAGCAAAAGGAGAGAGACATCAAAAGCACTGAAGTGGCCACACGTTGATAAATGGATGCCTATCAAACTCAACGATATGTGGGAAGAGGTCAAGAGAACCTTCTGGTTCTATTATGATGTGCTCAGGGAGTGGAGAGGGGAAAGCTCAGATCAGAATGAAGCGTTCATTGAATATCTCCTAACCTTCTATCCAAAATATCTCCAAAGTTGGATGAACTTAGCTGATGAAGGAAAGGTACAGATAGTTTCCCCTGGTCCATACTCCTATCCTCCTCCAAGACTTGGTAATGGCTTGGTGAATGAGAAGGCCATTACTCAAGAAATTGCTCAGTATGCTGGTCAGTTGGGTTTAACAGGGAACAGTCCGGATATTATTAAGGAAAGAAATGAACTGAAGAAGAGGTTTTTCGGAATGTTCAACCTGGAGGTACCCGCTGATGAAATTGAAGAAGAAGCAAACCAAGAGCGTAAGATCAAGAGCCAAATCAAGATCAAGACTCGAGAAGATTCTGTATTCTTTAAATTTTTGTCTTTTTGATTTTGTTGATAAGACTCATTGTAATCTGTAATGGTATACCAATCATCAATGAAAACTTATCATTTATGCTCAAAAGATAATATCTCATTATCTTATTTACATGTCTTTTATATTTGATATGCTGAATGAATGTCTCTGAACTGATTGTGTGTTGATAAAGGGAAATTGTTTAAGTATTTGGTGATGAACTATCTAAGAAGATTCATTCTTCAAGAAATTGTTGAAAGA